>VWZV01001766.1:574487-661975 GCA_013397155.1 Irena cyanogastra | reverse complement strand
AATTTTCTTTCTTGCTTCAAATACAAATAGGAGTTATGAAAATGTTTGTATTTGAAAGAAATTGTTCACTGGTATCTAGGATATTTGTACATTTTAATCTGTCACTTTAAGTCCATCCAATTTCTAGTGGAGTTGGTGATGTTGAAATGAATTTAGGTCAACTATCAATATGCTTATTCTCTGTATTTCTGAAGATCTTAGTCCTTGAGCTACAGGATGAAAAACACGTTTAATTTAGCTGTGGATGAATACTGAAAATTTACATGAACTGAAGTTTATTGCTTTGTTTCTACAATAATGGGAATTTACATTTAGTGTAATTGTATTTTCCCTGGTATAAACTTTGACAGCGCCTATTTATCACATTTGCAACTAATGCCTTGGTGTTATGTAACAAGTAGAGCTTTGAATAAAATCAGTTGAGATTTACATGAGAGATCTTTTTCCTCTTTTGATAGAAATGCACACAGTTTTCTGATTGTTCTAACTCTGCACAGTTACATAGTTACACGAGGTAGCTGGGACAGTAGGTTCTGTCAAAATTGTAGATAGAACAACAGTAGTGTTGTTCTGAATTGGAAGCAGGGCCTGCAGTGAAAATACGTTGTTATTCCAAGTTGTTTTGTTGTATCTCTCTGCCAGAACAACCTCCATAAAGTATGCCTTTGTTGCAGAGGAGAATTCTTTATAAAGCATTTTTGGTTGTGATTAATGATAGCCTGCTCAGTAAATTTACTCTGGTATCTCTGAACCTGCCATCTTTGCACACTGTATTTATAGCATGGTGCACTGTAGAAGGCCATGAAGGCCAACCACACTGTGGAGAGCAATGTCAAGGCACTCTGGATTTTTGGAAGGTTTATTAGATATATATTTGAAGGTTTGGATGAGGCATGCTGTACTCTGTTGACAGAAATTAATGGTAACTCTCTTGATAGACATTGTGAGAGTAAAGGACTTGGTTCTTTCTGTTGCAGCAGTCAGCATTTATCTCCTAGATTGGGCTCACATGCAATAACCACTGAAACTCATGTTCAAGAAGGTCTTTAATCATACTCTTTCATGCCATGGTTTTAAATTATGTAGTAATTGTTTCTGAGCCTACTACTTTGTATGGAAGAAGAAAGCCACTTAATTTTTTTTAAGTAGCAAGTTTAAATCTTACTTCAATTTTGTAGAACAGATAGTTATTTGCTAAATTGAAGCTCCATTCAAAATACTAACAAGTCTTTGGGCTTTGAATTTTGAAGAGATTTCCACATATTTTAGATGACAGTAGTGTGGATGCTGGCCTTTGATATGTTTAGGTAGCCAAGTGCTAATCTTATCAAGCTGGTGTCAGTATTGACATAAACCTGAAGCCACAAATGTTTAGCTGCTGGTGATGAGCCACGTAGTTGTTGGGCAGCAAGCATGATTACCAAGTGGTTTTCATCTCCAAAGGTCATTAGCACCTGTATTTAATTTCTGGCATAAGTGAGAGGTTTATTTCCAAACCTTTGATTCTCAGCTTGTTGTGGTCTTGCTGGGTTTGGCACTTCACATGAAGGAAGCTATGCCTCTGTCTCAATTGAAGGAAAAACTACTGTCTCTGTAATGGCACTGTCCCTGTCTAAGGCAGTGATACTGGTGTTTAAGAGATCTCCTGTACATTCTGAACAGATACATCTTTTTAAAGTAGCTTCAATTCCAAAGTACCACATTTCCTTTTGAGTGTTCCACAAAGTTTCTTAAATATGACCCTTGGCATTGTACTGGTGCTCTCCTTTAGAGTGAGATGACTCTTACAGTTATAAGAGTACAGTACAGTTAGATGCACGTAATGATAAAAGGGTTCCTACAATGTAGCAGTAGCAGGAGCTAGCAATTTAAAACAGCTGAGGAATATAGAAATGTTTTTGAAGAGCTAGGTAGAATTTGTATTCAAAAGCTGCAAGTGTTTAATTTTGTGTGGTACATAAAATTGCTCATAATTTCTGCCAGAGGTGTCTGCTTATCATGATTGAATTTGAAACAAAAAGAGTACTTCATAACACTTTGTCGTCAAAAGATATGAAGCACTAATTAAAGATTACAAGTAGCTCAAGGCTCAATTCATACTTCTAAAGATGTGAATAGAAGCTACCTTAAGGTTTGCAAAATGTAGTCTGTGTCCTGCTTGTTTCACCATAAGATTTATTTTTAGAATTCATTGGGTTCCAGAGATTATATTGAATGTAAACCCATATTTTATCCTTGTTGTTTCAATACTAAACTAATTAAAACTGTTTTTATCACTTGCTTATGTGTTTGCTCTAGTAACAGGCTCAGTCTTTTAGAAACTCAGAGCAGTCTGTTTGATATCTAGACCTGAATAAACATCAGGATGCTACCATGAGTTTATACCTGGTTGTTTGTTAAGGTGACATTTTATCTTAACAGTTTTCTTAAATTATGTTTTATGTCTAATAGATTGACTATTTTATTGTATGCAGTTGATTGCAGACATCTACTAAGAGCCATACTGAAGACCTAGGAAAGAAGTAATTAGTTGTAATTAATTTTTTATTTGTTAGGCAGTTTACAAAAGTGAGTGGCATATGGGTGTAAATGATACTGCTTCTGTAGGACTAAGCATGCAGCTACTGAAGCCTTGACAATTATCTCAGATTTTTATCTGAGTCAGTGCCATAATTTTAGAATCTATCACTTCTCTGGTTTAAGTCAGTGATGTAATCTAGGATTCACACTATTACTACATGGCTAATTTACTGAAATATTTTCTGCCAGATACGAGTCATACAGATTCTTAATTCGTTGAAAGATTCTTGGCACGTTCAAATTCCAGTAGCTGTGGAAATTCCAAGACTGATGCCACCTTAGAAGTAATGAGTACTATCTACCTTTGGTTGTCTGTATGAAAACAGTTGAGGAGGGGAAAAGGGACATAAACTGCCAAGGCCAGCAGCTGCCCAGAATAAGAATACCAGATGGTGGTAGATAACTATTACTGTTGGGTGACTTCAAAAAAGGAGAGTGGACAAAATAAGAAAGTTCAGGCAGAGCAGTGTGGATTTCAGAGAATGTTTCATTTGGTGTTCAGCCTTGTCCAGAGTGTGTTGCAGCAAAGTTTCCACTGCGGGTTACTTGTATTAGCACTGATGTATTTTGAGTATAGTAACACTGATTAGCAGTTTGCATTCTACTTTTAATCTCATGTCTGATAATGTGTCATGAGGTGATAAATTTAAGAGATTATGCTTGCAAGCTACAAAGCCATGTGTTTTTGTAAGAGATTACTGACCCTATAGCAGAAAGAGTAGAAATCACTGGATATTTAGCTTGTGCTGTGTCCAGTGGCAGCTGACCATTCAGCTTGTGCTTTCTACTGTGAAATCCAAGTGTCTGACAGAATTGGGTAGGAAAGTTGTGGGGAGAGAACTTTACAGTACCTGAATCCAAAAATTTACAAGTCCATATATTTTACTTCAAATTTCACATACGTTTTTATGCTTAAGTTTATCTGGTCTAAGTGTCCTATTCTACAGGCTGAAAAGCTGGCAAACATCTGTTGAAAGTTTAAATTAATTGCTCTTATCCATACTTGAGCTCTGTTCTGGCAACATACAATGCTATTCTACTTTTTTGTGGGTTCTGTTCCTTAGTCTGACTTATTTGGTGTTACTTAAAAACCAGCCCAATTTTTTCTCTTTAGTTTTTATTATTTTAATTTAGTCTGCATTTTTTTCCATGTTAGTATTACAAGGAGTATATTTACTCTATTAGAAATAGTTGTTCTTGAGAGTTGATTTTGTCCAAAGGGGGATACTGTGAACTTGAAGTTTGCTTTGCTTTTTACTTAGGTATTTGATTGGTTTCTTCAGTAACCAGTTAGCAAATGTTCCTCAAGTTAGAAATGTTACTGTTAAGATCTCAGCCCTTCCAAGCAGCGTTTTTGGTACATTGGTGCATAAAACATTTGTTCCAGAAATTAGTAGTTCTGGAATGCTTCCTATGTAGGCAGTGTGTGGGATAATAAATCATGAGACATTATAAGTAGTTTAAAGTAGCATTTTTGCTTACCTGTTAATTTTAATCAAATTATTAAAAGTTTCAATTGATTTTAAACATAGAGTTGCTCCATTTGGAAAGAACATTCAATCTGAGATGGTGTTTGCTACAATTTCATAGTAATGAGTCATAGGGTGATAAAATAATTTAGGTTGGATAAGAACCTGAAGATCGAGTCCAACTCAGTCTTTTTAATTTTTTTTAATTTTTTTTTTTTTTTTCAATTGTAATTGACCAAATCACAGCTTGGAGAATCAAATATTGCTTTAGCTGTTTCTTAAATTTATTTGAGCTTTGCTTGTCTTGGTTCCTTCAAAGGGAAGATTCATTGAGACTGATCTGTTAAATGGTTTTTTGATTGTTTAGGGGTTTTTTGAGCATGAAGATGCTTTGATTTTTTTCTATCTCCGAAGTAGAGAGCTGGCTTTGAAAGAAAAATCACGATACAAGCTTAGTCCCTCTTGTTGTGAGGCTTAACGTCAGCCTCGCTGTGCTGTGGGTGGTGTGGTAGGGTTAGTCACAGGCCTGGGTTTATCTGCCGGCTCTGAATTCATGGAGTGCTGTCAGAATTCATGCTGCATCCAGGAAAGTGACTGCTTTGGATAGCACAATACTAGCTGGGAAATAATGACTTGTGAAGGTAGAGCCTGAGTATTAGACTTTGATGCAGAAGATCCTTCAGATTATAGTAGAATCTATGGGGATAATGTGAAATTTTGCTATTTAAGTTGGATATGCTTTGCTCCCATACCTTGGCAGTCTGCATAATGAAGCATAAGGATCTACCTGCTTTCTGGCAAGCAGGTGTAGGAAGAGTATTAGATTTGATTCAAATTATATTCTTACTCAACTATGTGAACAAAAATTTCAAAATTATTTTCTTTAAATTAGATTTTTGTAGGTTGTGTTGCCCTCTTTTTGAGGAGTACATGAAGTGACTGCAATTGACGAAAGAGACGTGGACTCCATGATTTGTGCACATGAAGCCGTTTATTGATTCACAAAGCTGAGCTTATATACCTTTTCAGCAGTTACTAAAAATAGCACAACTATAGCATTTATGTAACTGGTTAACATTGCTCAGTTCAAAGCCTCGTACTAACTAGCACAAGTATGTGTTATCTCATAAGTTCTGCTTACCAAGCACATCATACCAAGCACACTGTTAACTTCTGCATTCCTTCTTCAGAGTCCCAATTTTCCCAACTTTCTGTTGCCAAGGCTTGCGGCCTACTAATGCTAACATACCCACTTCTGTCATCAGCTGGACTGTGCTCTCAGCTCAACTTTCTCCTGTATTCCTACATGAAGGGCATAAAGTGTGCAAGAGGAAGAAAGGACTAATCAGTTATTAAAACTTTCATTAATGCAGTGCCCTAACAGTTAACTTAAATTTCCATTTAAAAGTAAACAAACAAAAAATGCCCACTACTCTTTTAAATTCAGAAATGACACGCTGCTATTCTTCTGGTCTAAGCAATACTGTCATATCTTTTTAATAATGTTTTTGTTACAGATAAATAGTAACAGAGCCAGTAAGACTGTTCTGATTATTGACAGTAATGATCTGAAATCAAGTATCACTGTTAAATAGCAAGTAATAAATAGCATCATTTACTAGATGTTTGAGGAATATACAGTCAACTCTGTCTAAATTTGGTCTGTTTGGTTGTAGCAGTATAGCTAGCTCTGCCATTTTATATGCAGCTGTCACATGTAATATTTAATACTGCTTGCTTTTGTCTAAAACTTTCTAAACCCGAGTTAGGTCTCATTTTGCTGTATGGGCAGCTTATTTATGCTGAGATAAAGGAGGGAATTTTACAAAGTATATCTTGTCAGAAAACCTGTCAGAGTTCTGCATTCAGGATTGCAAAAATAATGAATTTCCTTTCAGTATGGGACAATGAGTAAGGTGAAATTTTCCCATCTGCTTTGCAAAGATTATTAGGAATGCTGCAGTTGTTTCAGTGTGCAGTTAAAGGAAAAACCCAAACCAAACACAATGATTTCTGTTTTCCATTAAATAACACGGAATACACCTTCTGGGAACTCACTGCTGATGTTAGGTACTCTGTAATAAATGACTTAATTATTCTTTATGTGTATTATGGGTGTTTGTGGCTATGTTTCTGAGAATGCTTTTATGATAATTGTAGGTATTTGGCACATGTGAATTCTAACACCATAGAGGAACATGCATATCTGACTCAAAAAATGGAGTACAAAGTGTATGATTACATTATATTAAATTTTTATACCGTAACTAGCCGTGACACTAACATTCTTGGTTAGTCAAACATGATAAATTTTTAACAGAACATTTTATGAGGTCATGTGAATTAAATTCTATAGTAAATTTTTTAATATCTCCAAAAATGCTGTTGAATGCAGGGAATATACAATGTTCAAATTATTTGAATAAAAATATTAATCCAAATTGAATTATAGTAATTTCATTAATAAAGCTAATCTTTTAAACTTTTGTCACCTATTTGTGCGCAAGTGCATAATTTTGTGATTGTTATTTGGTTTATAAATGCTTCAGGTGTCCAAATAACAAGTGACTTTTGTACTGGTGACGGATTTCTGTTTTTGGAATGTACTTCCATGGCCACTCAGATTCTTGAGAACTATTGCTCTAAAAAGAAACTTGCAGATCTATAAAATACTAATTCTTTTGCTTTGACATGTGCTAAAGATGGCATTGAGCCATCTAGATTGATGCTGACAGGCCTGCTCTATTCCTCTGAGCTCAATGTCTCCTCTTGGTGCCAGCACTCATTCTGTGGTGTTGAAGGAAGAGAGGTGTAACCACATCAGTGGCAGTGCTGGGGAGAAGATGAGATGACCTTTGACAGCCAGTCTTAAATTGGGCTGAGCCTGTCCTGAAGCTGTGTATTTGGTTTAGTAAGAGGAATATCCTAAAAGCATCACTTTATAGTATTTAGGTGTAGAAATACTCTGTTCTACAGAAATTAAATACATAAGTTGAAGAAACCTCTTAGAGGTCATCTAGTTTAGGCCTAGACTAACATCAGAATCAATAAGGTTGCTTAGAGCCTTGTCCAGTTGAATCTTGGGAGATCTCTAAGGCTGAGTTTCTACATCCTCTACAAGCAGTACAACCTCTTCCATGGAATATGTTCCCTGCACCTCCTTGCCTTGTCTCTCTGAAATCGGCTGTGCTAGAGGTTTTAATTGCTTCACATTTCTTTGTTGTGTAGGTCTGACAAGTTTACTTTTGCTTTAAGTTGTCTTAAGTGAGTGTTACGGAAAGGACAGAAATTTACAGACATCCAACCTTCTTTTCCCCAAAACAATCTTTCTAGGATTAAAATGCACAGTTCCTTGTAGTTTTCCTTGAATGTCATGTGCTCTCTAACACCTAAGTGACCTTCAACTGTTTTTGTCTGTCTCATTTACTGGGCACTGAGGGGGAAAATTGTATACAGTACTTGGATACAGCATAATGAATGCTGACTGCGGGGGAAGAACAGTCTCCTTTGACTTGTCTGCACTTTTGCCACTGCAGCAGTGGAAGCTGTTGGCCAGGATCAACCCAAACACACAGCTATGTGATTGCTCTCCTCTCCCTTGGGATAAGGAAGAAATAGAAGGAAGGCAAGAAGACACATGGATCAGAATAATGATGTTTTAGTAGGGAAAGCCACAGATTGCACACACTAGCAGAGCAAAGAGAAGAATTAATTCCTTCCTTCTCACTGGGAAAGCAGGGCCTTGGCATGCCTAATGGTTGTACAGAAAGAATCATACAATCACTTAGTTTGGAAAAAGCTTATAATGTCATTGTGTCTTACTATTAACTCAACACTAAACCATGTCCCCAAGTTCCAGAGCTAGAGTTTTTAAATACCTCCAGGTGTGATGACTCCACCACTTCCCTGGGCAGCCCATTTCAATGCTTGACAATGCTTTTGATGAAGACAGTTTTCCTACTAGCCAATCTTACACCTACCTGGTGCAACCTGAGGCCATTTACTATTGTCCTATCACTTATTACTTATGAGAAGAGACTGACCCCACCTGGCTAAAACCTCCTTTAAAGTAGTGGTAGAGAGTTGAGGTCTTTCCTGAGGCTCCTGTTTTCCAGACTCAAATCCCCCAGTTCTCTCAGCTGCTCCTTATATGAATTGTTTCCCAGACTCTTCACTATAACCACACTCCAAAGGTTATAACAAAAAAGGTTCAGACAAACACTATAACAAAAAATGACTACCCCTCTTCCTCCCTTCCCTCAGTTTTTACTGCTGAGCATGGTGTCATGTTGTATGGAATATCCCTTTGGTTGGCTTAGGTCAGCTGTCCCAGCTGTGTTCCTTCTCAAGGTCTTGTGCACACCCAGCCTACTCACTAGGGGTGGGGACATGCTGGAAAAGAGAAAATGCCCTTATGCTGTGCATGCATTTTTCAGCTATAAGAGAACAATTGCTTTCTCTTACTAATGAGTGTTACCAGCACTGATTTAGCTACAAATGTTATTCTGTGCCACTTAGAGAACTTCACAATTGTCTGTGATCTGAGATTCCTCAGCTCAGTCCTTTAGCATGTTGAGGACTTCTGAAACACCACCTCTGTTACCTTAACACACTGACAATCACTTCCTGGGCTCATGTCAGCTGCAGCCTTGATGTCAGTGCATTCTACCTTTGCTTTCAGGTCGTTGGTGAAGATGCTAAACTGTATTAGCCCAGTGTTGTCTCCTGGTGACTGCCTAAATGCCTTACAGTTAGATTTTTGTACCATTGACACCAGCCTTTAAGTGTGGCTGTCTAGGCAGATTTTCAGACACCCCAAAGTTGGTCCTTACCCAGCTTGGTATGAGGGCTGCCGTGGGAGGTGGCATTGGAAGCCTTATTAGAGTCAAAGTAAATTATGGCTTGTTAGTGTCCTTCACCCCCAAAACCACTTGTTTCCTCATTAAAACCTACTAAGTGCAGTTTGTACTTTGTAAACCTGTGTTGGCAGTTCTCAATGACCTTTATTATGTCCAAGATGAGGTTGACTGTCGTGCATCAGGTTCGTGCTCTTTTTTTGTATACAAATAAGTACAGCCTTTATCAGTGCCTTTCTGTGGTCAGAGTTTTCTTTGGTTATATTGGAATTGGATAATGGGTGATCTCTTTGTATTAGAAATATCTGTAGACTGTCTGAAGATTGTACTCACTTCTGCAAAAGTATATTGAGAAAGGGGAACTGTGAGAGGGAGAATTCAGCACAAGGCACAGAAAAACTGAGAGCTACTATCTAAAGGGATTAGACCACAGCTGTAAGAGTTCCACATATTTTTTAGAGTAAGAAGCAGACTAAAGATAGATTGTTGAGGCAGCAAAAACTGCGTCTTTTTCCCTGTCTGTGAACAGAGATACTGTTTTTCTAAGCTTTGTATTTTAACATAGCTTGTTTTGTTGTTGTTAAGCACTTAAAATGATATCAGGTTGACTGGCAAACCTCATGCCATCTGTTCTAACGAAAAGTAGGCTGGCTGTTGATTTATTCATGTAGGGGTGAAAAGATGGTTACAAGGACTAAAGCCTTGAAGAATTTGAAAGTGTTCATTTGTAACATAGAAGACCATTACTACAGTGTGAGGAATGGATTTTGTCTAGGTTTTGATTAAAAAGAGTTAGAGGAATTAAGCTTTAGATCCTTTTGAAGTTGAGCAACTTATCACCTGTTCGCGTTAGAAACACCAGCAGACAGTGTAAAGATTATGCTGACTTCTGTAAAAGAAAAGACTTTTTAGAACTGAGATTTGTTCTTAAAATGTCTTGATTTTGAAATTTCCAGATGAAGGTGCATTTTTGTATTAAAAATCAGTTTTTAACATGTTCTTTTTCCTGTTGAAGGTTTTTATATTGGTTAGATAAGTGAAGTGTAGAATCAAAATGTATTTTCAAGGATTAGTAAAAGCCTAATGTTGAATTTTCACAAATTTATTTTTCAGGAGCTGGTGAATCGGGGAAAAGCACAATTGTCAAGCAAATGAAGTAAGTGTGGTGAAATACTGTGATAGAGAAATATTTTTTAATTTGAATAGAGTATTTATTTTTTTTTTCTTCCATAGGATTATCCATGAAGCTGGTTATTCGGAAGAAGAATGTAAACAGTACAAAGCTGTTGTCTACAGTAACACCATTCAGTCCATTATTGCTATCATTAGAGCAATGGGGAGGTTGAAGATAGACTTTGGTGATCCAATCAGGGCTGTGAGTATTGAAGTAGACACACAGAGATACAGCTGAAATATCCTTACTATTTCCTTCAGAAATCTTCATGAGATACAGTGTTTGAGAACGAAATGCTTTTGGTCTTTACACATAAGGTGACCTGTGGAGCAGTCAGCACTGGGTTGATTCCCAATAACTATTTGGTTTAGATGCTATTTTCTGAATTCTCTCTAAATTTGGAGAACTAAACATCTGACTCTTAAGGAGTCCACAGTCATTTGTATGGACTGGTGGGCTACTAGGTAGGTGATTTAAGTTAGACATCTTAAAAAGTACAGCTTAAATAGGGAGGCATCTAGCTACTTCTGCATTGTACTGCCTGCACTTCTCTATTAGGTCATGGACACAGCAGTGCCTGAAGGATTGCCAGCCTCTGAGCTGGATCCTGTTTCATACTGATTTCCAGTGTTGAGGACTTTATTTTGCTGAAAGAGACATGGGTATGGACCTGCTACTGGGATCTCATTTTTTAATGATACTAATCCTGGGATTTTTCCCAAGGAATGAGACATTTTCCTAAGTTTTTCTGTACCTTTTCCATCTTATTTCATCTAATATCCCATGTGTAAAGCTCTGATGGGTTTATTTGCCATCCCACCTATTGGTATCTCTAGTCCTAATCCTATGCTCTTACCTTTGGTGACCCTGATTACATCCACGTCTGGTCAGGCAGGGAGATGTTCAGAATATCTCTGTAAAATGCTCAGTTTATATTTTTTTTGCTTGTGCTCTCATTACAGGACTCTATACAATCTGTGTTGCAGTGCTGAAATTGATCTCCAGAGCTGTTAGCCTGAACAGCAGTTAAACTTGGTTCAGGATGTATGCTTTTATCTCCTCCTCACAGAAATCAGTCACAGTGCAGAATGCTCACCAGTACTGGTTTGGAAGCCAGAACTTGCCACATTGTGGCTGCCTCACAGGAAAGATGGAGGAAGGATTTTGTTGTTTGTGAACATGTTCATGTTCATAAGTATATATTAAGGTAGTCAGAGGAACATTTTGTCGTAGGTTCTTTCCATCACTTAAAGGTGGAATTACAGTTTTGGAGGAGAGGAGGGTTTTTGAAAGTAAGAAACAGCATGGAGATTCTTCATTCTTGAAAATCTTCGAGATTTTATTGGTTGTTTGAAAAACAGTTTATAAATGTTAGAGAGTATTCATTCAGTAACCTTGTAAAATGCAGTATGTATGGTTGTCATAAGGAAGATGTTTGTAAAATTATGTATAGTGAGTCATAAAGTTGTATCTGAAGTCTAAATCTGATTGACAGCTAATTATAGCCGTTTTGTACGTATGTTAATTCTACCTGATGTCTTTTCAGTTGTAAGCATAACTAGTAAACACTTTGGTTTCACTGGTTATTTCTCTCTACATTTGCTCTCATGTTTGCTGTAGTCTGCCCTTAAGACCAAAGATTTCCAGAGCACCAACAGTATTTCACTACTTGTTAGTTCAGTGTTTGTGCAGTTCTCTCTGGAGTCTGGCAGTTGATGCTGGAAAGAGGCAGATGGTAGACTTATGTTACTAAATGTGTAGTAAGAGAAAACGGAGGAGGAGTAAATTTAGGTGTTAGCAGATAAAATGACTAACAAGAAGATTTTGAGGGCTATGTTATATATGATGTCAGTTTTAAGTCATCTGAGTTTCTCAACTTCAGAGAGCTGTATAAATGATGAGGCAAACTTGTGTCAGGAACAATCTTAAAATAGCTGTCCATCCCTTTGTACTTAGTCAGGTCTTGGTGGTCAAATTTTTTTTTTTTTCAGAGGAACATTGCTATGGAACATTATCATTAAATGTTAGTAGTAGTATGTTCATACCTTAATTATTTTCAATTTTGTTTTAATTTTGTTGTCTTTTGTGGAAAAAATAGCTCAAAATTGTAACTCCTGGTGTAAACTGTTACATTCAGATTATTTTTCTTAAGTTTCTGAGGTGAATTTCTGATGGTTTTGCTCTAAGTGAGGTCAGGTTTCTTTGAAAATCACATGCTATTATTTCTGTCATAAGACTAATGGTAGAGCAGTGAGTTGAATGTTCTCTTTTTTCAAGTTATTGAATCAAGGGAGCAGAGATAACACCAGCAAGTCAGTTGTAAATCTGCTGTATCTTCCTTTGTGCTACCGGACAGTTTAAGTAGAAACTGTGTTGTGAGAAGCATTTAGTGAATGTGCTTCAAAGGACTGTGGACCACTTTCTGAATGTGAGATTTGCACTAGTTGGAGAGATTGTTAAATTAGTTTTTTTACATTACCTTATGTATGGAATCTGGTTAAAAAAGTGACACCTGTGGAGGAAGTTACCCTATTTCAGTATAACTAAAGGAAAGTATCTAGCATTGATTAATAATTAAAACAGAACTTGATCGTTGCATACTGCCTTGCTTGTAGTGTCTATGGTAGTTGCCATTTTAGCAAAAGGAAGATGAGGTAACAGAGACCATTTTTCGTTTTAATGTTTGGCCTTTTAAAAAGCTGAAATCAGTTCTCTTGTTCTGCCTTCCCTTTCCCCACTCCCCTGTCATGAAAGTCAGACCATCTTAGGTATAAAATGTCATCATCTTTTGTGACAAAACTGTCAGTTTCTAAGCTGTTTCCATGATGTGTCTTAATATCTTGTATCTTCTTAAAAGATTTACTGCTTTCGTGAATTGCAGGTCCTCGCATTTGCATCCACAAACAGTATTTAAGACCAGAACTGTCATTCAGGTTTCTTTTATGCAGGTGTACTGTTCAAATTAAAGCCCCTGAAATCTGACTATCCAAACCTTTGATCTTTACAGCTCTGGGTTTTGTATATAATTATTAGTGCAATCTATTAAATTTTTATTATTTGTCCACAGTTTGTCCTGTCTATGTATAGTAATCAGTATTTTTGTTTGACGAATGTTTGACATTTCTATCTAGCTTTCAAAAGACACTTTCAACTATATATCAACAACCCATTCTTCATATGTATACCTACAACTATATATATATATATATATATGTTTAAATCTCTTCAAATTTGGCTTGAGTTCACTGAACTGCAAGCCTTTCGTTTTCCACCTCTGAAATTCAGTATTACCCAATCCATCTGTAAACAATTTCCCTATTAGCTCACACAGTCTTTGATTATTTAAGTCTACAGTGGACAAGATCTTTAGAACAATCACTACTTTCTGTGCTTATCCTGAAAATGTTTTTTTTTCCCCCATAACTTTGTGTTGGAACAGCAAACTGACAGGTTTTTCTACAGATTTGCATATGTGTCTTCACAATGGTTTTGTGAGAATAACCTTATATGTTGCCTTTTTAAATCCTCCTCTTTCTTGAAACACTTTCAGTTCCCAGCTGCCATGTCTGTCTCTCCCTTTTGTCCTTCCTCCTTTCCAGATTCATTGTTCTCTTTTAATTACTGGACAAACAGTACATGCTGTGGGTAGTAGTTACAAGCTGATTTTTCTGGCTGGTGTGCCTTGGCATTGGATCATGTTCTGCTAATAACCAAGGTCAAGCAGTTACCCACAGGAGGGTACTAATGTGAATCTTCCCTATACCCATCTGCTGTCTTTCCTTCAGTGCCTTACAGGTCTAAATATAATAGAAATACTTTAGAAAATAAAATACTAAGTTTCGTTGCTCAGTCAAAATTGAATGTCGCTGATAAACTGGTCAAATGCTGGTGAAAGGGGAATAGTGGATTTACATCCTGTACTCCATTAGCCTCACTCTCAAATCCAGTTATATATAGTTTTAAAATCCAGCATTTGCTCTTAAAAATCTTGATGTTTGCTTGATATTGCATTACCAAGAGAACCAGGTCTCTGTAGAATAATTAAGACAATGAATATTTGTAGCTGATTTATCTGGAAAGGTTTTTAGAAGTGGTTTTCTAATTCCTGATGTATGATTTGGGAAGAAGTGATTATTTGTCACTTTCAAAGTTGTGCAATTAATTAAAATAAAGCAATTAATGTGTTTTCTTCAGTTGTTCAATATACACCTACCCTTCTGAAGGGTCTGTTTGTATTGTAACCATTTTATCCAGTATGTGGTACTTTATAAGCAAATATGATTAACTTTAGGTTTGAGCACAAAATATATTGCTACTCCTGTTATAAAAACCTCACTCAAGTTATAAACAGACCAGAAGCTTTGTCAGCTAATGATAAATTCAGTTACAAGTCTTTTTCTGTTGTTGAAAAATGTGGGAATTAATATCCAAGGCAGAGCACTAAAATAAATTTTTTTTCACATTTTTTTGTTTGGTTACATTCACATTTACCAGGTTAAGTAATGCATTTGCTGAATCTAGTTCTTAGGTGATAATACTTCTGTTGTAGTTCTCAATATTTCTCTCTTCACCCTGTGTTTACATCCTGAAGGATGATGCTCGTCAGCTCTTTGTGTTGGCTGGAGCAGCAGAAGAAGGATTTATGACCTCAGAGCTTGCAGGGGTTATCAAGAGGCTGTGGAAAGACACTGGGGTTCAAGCCTGTTTCAACAGATCTCGAGAATACCAGCTCAATGACTCTGCTGCTTAGTAAGTACAGTGTGACAGACAAGATTCTCTTTGCCTTCTAACTAGAAGCAATATGAGGTGTCATGTTTTGACAAATTCTGCTCCCACGTAGATGGAAACCACAGAAGTATCTGGACAAAGATAGTGTCTGCTTGGGTCAAAATGCTTCAGCAAAGCTTTGAGGTTGGAAAGGAAAAGGCATAGTGTAATTATGAACTTGTCATGTTCTGACCACGTGTTTCACTCCCTTAAGGAAGACAAAGATTGATTTAAGGTGCTTTAATAGGTTTTCTATTACAAAAGCATGACTAAAGTATCTTTTTAGTATCTGAATGTGTCCCAAAAAATGTGATTACGTGGTCTATATCTGTATTACCAAAGATACTGCTCTCTTTCGTAATAGAGTTTTTTCCTATTTCAACATTGCTATGTTTTCATTGTTAATTGGTGGTCTTTATTGGAAATGTGTTGAGCCAAGAAACAATTATAATGTATCTTTTATGCTAGGGCACTTAAGTAAGAAAATAAAACATTAAGGGACTAGAAAGGCAAAAATAAGATGGTGTGGCAGTCAGTAATGGTAAGTCAGTCAAGGAAAGCAGTCCCCTGAAGGAAATACAAGATGGTAAAGAGTGGCAATAGCAGTGATACTGCCTTGTAGTTCAATTTTTTTATGATTCTGAAGTACTTTTAGTGCTTGAAGTTATTTTTCAGTTGTATAAACTTTTTTCCATGTGGAGTGCTGCATTTGGAGATTCACATACTCTCCTACGCTAACCTTCTGTGGTCTATTTTGTTGTTTTAGATAACTGTGACTACAGTTTCATAAGAAAACTGTTCTTCTGGACATGAATGTATCTGTAAAATTAACTTCTTGTTACACAGAAAATAGAACACAATGCCTTCTCTATTTACAATGGGAAAAGTACAAGCCAGAGCTATATAGTTTTTTGGAAACACTGGACTTGGCCTACATTGCAAGGAATTTGGCAATGAAAGCATTCTAATTGTAAAAAATATGTGCAATTAGGAATTTTCAATAGAAAGTTAATTGTTATGTATTAGGCATTTTCTTAACACATTAATTCTGGCCAAAACACTGCGTTATTCTTTTCATATCTGTTATCAAATAGAGTGATTTTGGGCTTTGTTTATGGTTCAAAGTAACCATAAGTTACTGAACCAAAGTTCAGTAGGTTGCAGAGATGAAGATGTTATAATTAGTGCCAATAACATGGATGTTTATGGAATTGTGTTCGCATTTCGGAATTTCTAAGGAAGAATTCTTTGTAATGGAAAAAATTGCGTAAGTTTTCTTCCATCTAGGATGAAACATCGTTGTGTCTCAAAAGCTTTTTTCAAAAAAACTTGGAAATTTGAGTAGAATACTGTGTCTTTTGTCTCAGAGAAAACTATTTTATAAATTCAAGCACAGTGTAATGAATGGACTTAGAATTTCACTAATTATTTGTTATTATTTTGTTGCTGTTTTATGAGTAATTGAAAGCAGTGTTTATTTTTACCTTTAGTTACTTGAATGACTTGGACAGGATAGCACAAACCAGCTACATTCCAACTCAACAGGACGTTCTCAGGACTAGAGTGAAAACTACAGGAATAGTGGAAACTCACTTTACTTTCAAAGATCTTCATTTTAAGTATGTAAATCATGCTGCATGGTTATCTGTCTGTCAAAGTTCCTGTAAAATTATGGAATATGGCATTCAATGGTGCAATTTAACAAATTTGTCTAACCATAAGTTTGATTATTTTCCCCCACTTTTTATGGAAAAAGTACTTGATTCAATTTTCTGAAGGCATGTGAGAGTTGTTGGAGCTCCAATAAATGTTTTTGTTATATTGAAAATGTTTTGTAAGGATACTTTCGATATAAATTAAATCTCAAAACAAAATATTGCATTTTCTGTCATGTTAAATAGCTGTTCTGTTGGATTCTTGTTTTAAATTCTGTTGGAGAACTGGAAGCTTATAAGAGTTTGCTGATGTTGTATGAAAGAGTAACTCCATTTTCCTGAAGAGGTGAATTCAAATATGTCCTATACTTTAAGGTGGTATTTTAGAGATGAAAGAATGTAACTTATGTTTTCTGTGATGCGAGATTTAGAAAATAATGGTAATATTCTGAGCATTTTATGTCTGAAGACAGAGAATCAGAGAATGGTTTGGGTTGGAAGGGACCTTAAAGATCATCTTGTTCTAACCCCGCTGCAGTGGGCAGGGACAGCTGCCACTAGACCAGTTTGCTCAAAGCTCCATCCAACCTGGCCTTGAACACTTCCGGGGATGGGGCATCCATAACTTCCCTGGACAACTTGTTCCCCTGCCTCACTATCCTCACAATAAAGGATTTCTTCCTAATACCTAATCTAAACCTACTCTCTTGCACTTTGAACTCATTCCCCCTTGTCCTCTTAAAATACGCTCTTGTAAAAAGTTTGCCCTGAGGCACATGCAGCATTCAAGGTGAAAACACAAGATAGTGGTAACCATCAGCGTACTCTATCTGCTATTGATACGGAAGAATGAGAAGAAAACTCAGTGAAACACACATTACACGTGAATCTAGATTCTGCAGAAATCGTTCAGCATGCTATATTATACATTTGCTTAGTATCTTCATGGAAAATATTTTTTTCCATGGAAATGCATGGCAAATACTGAATATGGATAAAGTCAGTACTGTGGAAATCTGTTTTGTTTCCTTGTTTTAGAGTTTAAGTATACAAAATTTGCATTAATTCACAAAAGAATACCTGATAAATGGTAATGAATCTCTTGCAAACCTAAGGAGAGCAGTCCTTAGCCAACCCTGAGGAGAGAACTTCAGCATTCTCAGGAGCTCTCCATCTTGTCACTTACTTTCCAATGTTTCTTGTTCCCTACTGTAGATGGGTCTAGTCTCTACAGATTATTGGGACTGTTACAAGTGTGGTTATACTTGTGTAAAATGTGTCTTTGAGCCAGGCCTGTGGAACTGTTTAGCTGTAATGTTGTACATTCAAACACCTGTACCTGTGCCTTAGGCAATAGGCTTAATGAGTTATTGGGAGGGCTTCAAATACACTCTTACATAACCTTGAAAAGAACTTTTAAGATCATCCAAACACATGAAAGGCTTGATTATACTAAGACAAGGGTGCATAAGTATGACTAGCTGCACAGGACAAATTTCTTTCTTTTTCTTTTCTTTCCTGTTCTGCTGTGTGTATTTAGATTCCTTCAGGTTGGGCCTCAATACAGCCTTCTCTATAAAGCAATTAACATAGCTTTGATTATTGATTCTATCCAAAATGCAAATAGCAAGTCATCGTCATCCTGTTTCTATAGCCTAGTGCAAAAGTTCAGTCTGATTATTTACTACTTTTGTGTTCAAAGAACACTTTTTTTGTAGAAGTGTTAATTCTTATGAAAAATCAGGTCTAAGTGTAAAGTTACAAAGCATAGCATTAGACTTGGCAGAAGTAATTACTAAAATTTAAGGGATTAATCATTAAGATACAGTACAAAGTATATTATTAAGTACAAAATATATTCTATGGGTACAGCCATTGCTAATTATTTGAGAACTGGGTTGGAGTAGTAGGTGGCTGCCTCACATTTGTATAGAGTGATATCCAAAGACTTCCCTTCAAAGATTTTTCTGGAGGTAAGGAGCATCTCTAAGGAATCCTTTTTTCAACAGGAATATTTTTTTGGGTGTTTTTGGCATAGCATCAATGTAGAGCATAGATTTGACATATCTCAATGTAGAGCATTAAAAGGGCAGTGAGCACTGTCACTTCTGCAGTACATGCCCAAGTAGAAGACCTTGTTAGAAGTTACAGTGTTTCTGACAGCTTTCCATGAGAAAGAAAAGGGTCTTCCTTTTTCTTCTGATTTGTTTCCTTCTCTGCTTACTTTTACTGTGCTTTTTTTTTTTTCCAAATTAAAACCTACCAACTTGGAACACTTGAAGATATCTAAAAATAAAAACTGTAATTGAATCCCTTCGAGTGCACTAACATTAAATCGGTAGGGGTTTTTACCTGCCCTCTACTTGCAACCTTACAACTCATGGAAAACAGGAAAGGAGGCTAATAAAAAACAGTCAACTTCAGTAAGTGTGTCATATGTGCGACAGTTGCATTTCAAAAAATGCATTTATTGGAGGGAAAATTAGAGTTATTTTTACTATATAATGCATATTTTGTCTTGTAAGATAATCCCTTAAAAATATCCCATTTAAACATTGCCAATTGAAGAACAGATTTAAGTTGTAATTTGACTTAGAAGAGAGAGGAGCTAAAACTCACCAGGACTGACAGTCCACATTTTTGATCTGTATCTTTTAATCTTTTATTATGGTAGACTTTTTAGTAAAGGTAACTGTACATTTTTATTTTATACAGATTACAATTAACTTTGTTAATAAATATTATAATACTGTCAATACTTATTTTTGTTTATCTTGCATCTCATACTTTCTCATATTCTCTAGAATGTATAGGAAAACTTCATTAAAATTGAGGTGTGTCCTGAGAAAAATAGTAATTAATGATACAGAGTTTTTTGCCTTCTTTTTAAGATATTCTCAAACTTACACAGCTGATAATTCCAGATTTTGTTGTTTAATATTCAGAAACCTAAAAATTCCAAAGTTCATTCACTGCTTTTTACTTCTGTTTTGCAGAATGTTTGATGTTGGAGGCCAAAGATCAGAGCGGAAGAAGTGGATTCACTGTTTTGAAGGTGTTACAGCAATTATTTTTTGTGTGGCACTGAGTGATTATGACTTGGTCTTGGCTGAAGACGAGGAAATGGCAAGTACTGTAGTGTTGAAAAAGGGAATAATTGTTGGACAAGAAGCTAAGCTTTGAAGGAAAGCTATAAATGGGTTTTTTGAAGAATTACTGCTTTATAAGATGTTTGGGATTTGTGCAAAAGGTGTCAGTGAAATGGTGATAGAATTCATGCTTTTGAGTTCCAAAGTATTTCCTCGTATTCTCATAAGGAATACTAAGAGTATTCTTTTTGCTACACTCTCCATGTTTTAAAGGAAGCATAAATTAATGAGGATACATTGTCGGTAGTACACATTTTAGTCTCTTTATGGATGCTAGAAGTACATAGTAAGAAATTTTTTTACTTACCTGTATCTGCTTTACCACATTTTGTTTTCCTTTCCTTCCTCAGTCTTCAGTTTCTGTTTCTTTCTAACTGTGTTTCTCCAATCTCTTGTGTTAGTTGCAGAAATGTTACTCTTCCTTTTCCTTTCCAAGACCCTTGGCTCCTTTCTCCTCTTTCAAGAGTTTACTCCTTCCGTGTCGCTGTGCACAGGGTGCATTTTACTATCTTGAGTGGTCTGAAGTGATGCTTACCTCTGTATGTGAATCATTAACAGACTCTTGTGCTCTTCCTTGTGTTCTGCAACTTTCTATAAAATATAATTTGGGCAGGAAAGAGAAATAAGAAAACCTTTCAAGTCAAATATAGTCAAAGAAGGTCATAGCTAGCATCCTGCTACTTAAATGACTGGAACTTGGCCAAAGTACTTACATGTTGGATAATTTTTCTACAGAGTTAAATATTATGGTAAGAGTTAAAATACCTGCTTACTTGATTCTCTAGCTTTGTAGAACTTTTTCCTTATTCTGGAATATCAGCTAGGTGCAGAATTTATTTTCAATTTCCAGAAGATCTAATCAGTTTTAAGAGAAATTCAGGTAACTCAGCAATTCTTGTAGAATATCTGCACTGCAAAATGTCAAAAACACACAAAAAATTTGTGAAATATTAAAAAACTTAAACCTGGAAATGAGAAAAAAGTAGTTGCTTAAACCCTGCTTGTGAAAGTGATCTTTGTGGTAGTCTTGGCCTTTCTGTATTTCCTGTGGTAAAATGTGATTTTGTTTGCTAAAAACTTAGTTTTCTAACTGGTTCATTTGTAAGTAATCAGAAATATGTATCCTATTTTACTACTGAAGTCTGGTAAAATAGAAAGTGATGGCATTTTTTTCAATTACAGAATCGGATGCATGAGAGCATGAAATTGTTTGACAGTATCTGCAACAATAAATGGTTCACAGACACTTCTATTATTCTATTCCTGAACAAGAAAGATCTTTTTGAAGAAAAAATCAAAAGAAGTCCTCTCACTATTTGCTACCCTGAATATGCAGGTATTGGAGGGGTGCAAATATCAAGGGGGTTTTTTGTGTTTTTTTTTGTTGAAATACCAGATTTTTGATGCACAGATCATGAGGAGTTGTATAACTTTAGGTATCTAAAGTATTTATATGACCTAAAATTTAAGATGGGGGTTCTTTTGATGGATCACAAATAAAACAGTGCTTAAGTCTTTTTAACAAGGTGAAATAATGCTGGCCCACTGATAGCATTTGCATGTTACAAGTCTTAGCATTTTTATGTATATTTTCATTGTAACTTCAGACAGAAAATAGCATGTTGGAGGTAAAGCTTGGGAGAAACCTATATGCGCAATGTCTTTAAATGAGTGTGGGAAAACCCCAAAGCTTTTAGAACCATAAAAATTTAAAGCAAGTAACTTAAATGAAGAAAATGAAATATTCTAAATTAGGAAAGTGATGAGTTGTTAATGACATGTTCCTCTGACACTGGAGTAAATGGAAACACTGTTCCTCCACTTGGAGCTGAATTGAGAGCTGAGTTTTTATTATTACAAATGCATACAAAAGGTCTCCTTCCAAGGTTTTTTTAATGGTATCATAAAGCAATGGCTGTGGAATTTCTCCTCTTCAGGTTTAGGTTCACTGTTTCCAAAGAACCCTTTCCTTCGAAGATAGTGTGCATCTTGTCCTTCCTCTGTTGGAAACCTGCTTACTGAGCAATTTTCTTCTTCTAGGGTCAAACACTTACGAAGAAGCAGCTGCTTACATTCAGTGTCAATTTGAAGATCTGAACAAGAGGAAAGATACAAAGGAAATCTACACTCACTTCACGTGTGCCACAGACACAAAAAATGTGCAGTTTGTTTTTGATGCTGTAACTGATGTCATTATTAAAAATAACCTTAAGGACTGTGGCCTCTTCTGAGAACAGACAAAAGGTTGTTAAATGGTAAATTACATGCCTGAAAACAGGACTTAAACATTTGGAATATGCCTACGCTGTGTAAAACCTGCATAGATATACTTAATTCTCTTTTATTTCATTTTTAGGTTTGGAGATCGACCGCACAATTCTAATCTGATTCTTTTCAAGGTGAAAGAAGTACAAAATGCATTGTGCTCAATGATAGATCAGTACTGTACTTGCCTGTTTTAACAGCTTTATTTATGTTTGTCTTGTAAATTTAAGTAATTAGTTAACACTGACATGTCAGTTGATTGTATGTAAACTTACAGTTGTAGTAATGTATTTGTATAAACGTTGAACGGAATATTTTAGTAACTTGATGTCCTCTAAAACATTCCTCTAAAATTTCCATGTTTTATGAAGATACTCTTAGAGGAGACAGACACTTTTTGCCTTTGGATTATTTAAACATCTTGTAAAATTAAATTTTCTTTTCATCTTAAGGGTGCATGCTGCCTTATTCTTTACTTTTGTTGGTAATACTGTATATGGCGTTAGGTTTTTTGATATTTGAACAGCCTCATACACCACCTCAGACTTAAAGAAACATAACCAATAAACTTGTTTTTTGCCTTAAGTTTTGAAAAAAAAAACTTTTTATAAATTTAGGATAAATGCAAAGATTATTTTAAAATTTAAATGAAATTCGCAGTTTATGAAATCCAGGCTTGCAGTCTTTGCAGTGGAAATGTGTCAACACTGGGAAATTGTTGTTTAAGGGTCAGCTACTACTGAAGTGGAAGGAAATACAAAAAGGTAGTTGTTAAAACTATTCATATCAATAAAAAAAATGATGCTGTGGTCTTTATGGTCTAAATGGAAAAATTACCTTAGGGGTGTTTTAAATAGACAGCAGAGGCTGGACTTCAGAGTAGTGTTTTTTGTGCTTACTTAAAACATAAATACATGTTCTCCTTAAACTTTTTGCTATTTTCTGGTAATAAAACTAGTTGGATGACTTAATAACTACAAAAGTATTGGGTTCTCCCACAGACAAGGAGGCTTCACAGATTAAACCAAATTCCTGTTGCAGATAGCAAGAATCTTCAGTGGTTTTGGTAGGGTGTTTTAGTGACTTAGAAGTGTTGATTCTTCAATTTCCTGTTTAATTAGGGCCTCACAGTTTCTTATAAGTTAAAGATTCTTTTCTTCTGGTTATGCTTTCATTATGTGATTTGCTGTCTTAGATACCTATCTATCATCAATTGCCTTAGGGATAGTGCCAAAACTGATTTTTTAGTACAGTTTTTAAAAGGAATAAGCTTCTAACTGTAAATAAGTTGATGGTTGTCTTAAATGTATGTTGTCATCTAGAAAACACAAACGTACCAAACCTGGAGATAAAATTTTCTATAATTGTTAAAATATTTCAGGCAGCTACAGTACACCATAAGTTCTTTGAGAAGTAAATAAGTCTTGGAGCCTGTGGCTATTTTTCTGTATTATCTTAGCATTTATGTCCTTAGAAATGTTCAAAATATTGAAGTCACTGTTCTGTTGTTTAATTTTTGATTGTGTATGTGTTTAAGTTAGGCCTCTGCTTGAGTAAAACTTACCTGCCCTTCTCATTCTTTAATGCTTTCTTTGTTAGGTACAGAATTGCTAAATGCATTTTAAATGACAGATTAGAAAGGAGATAAGTTATATAGCTGGAGGTTGTTGAATATGTTGATACATTATGAGCTCTTTCAGCAGTTATGGTAAGCAATCTGTATATCTTGGGCTGCTTCTAAGTGTGCTTTACGGTTCTGGATATGATTTTAAATCTCACTGAACTACTTTGTGGAATTGTATTTACACCTACGTTCCAGCTGGTTTTTGTACTTAATGTAAAACAAAAGTTGGGATTAATCAAATTAAATAAATCTAAATTTTGTGCCTTGCTTGAAAGAAATGGTTTTCATTAAATGTGCTGATGAAAATCTTTTTGCATCCATTCTGTGAAGGTAGCTAGTAAAAATGAAGAAGTCAAGAGTAAACGTAGAAACTTTGTGCTAGAAGCATTAATTTGTAATTAATTAATTAGTACTTTTCTTAACACCTTTAATTAGAGAATGTTTGGAATTTTGTAACTAGTGGTTTATGGAGTATTCGTATATTAACACAGAACAAAATTGTGAACTAATTTGCCTTGCTAGTCCACAGATAATCTTGTTTTTTCTGACCTGATGCATGGCCAGCAGGGAAGTTTCTTTGTAGAGGTGCTGCACTGGTAGATCAACTTCTCTAGGAAAAGCTACAAGAAGATTTGCATGCAGTTGTGGTAGGAGCCACACATTTAGTTTTCACTGCAGCTGTAATAAGATTTCACATCTCTGTTCCATCAGGAGCCTGCTTCTCTGTCAGAGCAGTGCAGAAAATGGAGGAAATGCTGCAGATACACCACTGTCTAAGGGGGACAGTTTTGGCCCTCAGCAGCTTGAGCGCTGTTCTCTTCCAGTTCCTCATTCCTCTGATTTCTTCATGCAGAGTATGCAGGTGAACTGCTTTCTATAGCTTTACACAAAGGATCTCCCTCTATTACCGAAGAAATTACTTCAGGATATTGTAAATGTAGTATATGTATGAAAAACAGACCTTTGTGGAGACTTCTCCAGCCCTGTGGTCTTGTGCATGTCTTTGGTTGAAGTCTGCAGCTGTCATTAAACATGTAGTTATTTTTAAGAGACTTAACACTGTGGAAGGGTGGTTTGAAAAATTTGCTATTTGGCTTCATTATGCCACCTATGGAATCTGGAGATAATTTGATGTTAAATGTAGTAATCTCTCATTAACTAAAACAAGGTCTAGGATCACAGCATGGGAACAATGTAGATTTGCTGGATTGCTGGTTTTGGTTCCATGTAGGCAATTAGCAGCTTCATGATTTAAAGTCTACATTAAACCTTAGGGAGCAAAAGATATCCATCTGCAGCATGCTGAACAGCATGGCGGCTGGTGTGCATTCACAATTGGGGAAAATTAAAGGATAATTGTCTGTTTCAAATCAAGCAAAAAGGAAACCCTGCCAAGATGCTGGCTGTCCTACTGTGTGAATGTGTCTTGAAGTTGTTGTACTTCATATTAGTAACTACGATCCTTTGGGTCAAAGAGCAATGCCAGGGTTGTAAGCCTCAAAGCCTTAACTATATTTCATTTTTAAAAAAGTGTAGAAGGTGCAACAAGAGTCTTTAAGCACCTCATCCTTGAATAATTCATAGCCTATGGAAGTGCAGTCACGGCCCATGATTGTGGAACATGAGACTGGTAAAAGAGGAACTTAATCAGTCACAGACTATAAGCAATGCTTGTAGTTTTTGCAAAATTATTGAGGTTTTGGACTGTAATGCCCAGTAATATTGAAATTTCAGTTGTGTAGGTGCAAGAAAATTATTTTGTGGTTTTGTCTCTGGAGTTCTTGCAAAGAAGCTGGCTTGACTTAGAGGGAACTAGGACCAGAGTTTTACTTAGTTAAATTTCCAAGTCAGGAAAATATGCTATACTTAAAAATGGCTGTTACAATGAATTTATCAAGCTTTTTGTCCTTAGTGTAATTAGAAGCAGTGCTTTTCAAAGTTAGTCATGATTCCAGTTAGGATGCTTCTGGCTGATTTGCTCTGCTTGTGTTTTCTTTTTAGTGGTAGTGAGAAAGCTTTGACTGTTACCTGACACAACAGAGATCAGGATTATTGAGCAGTTTATTGTAGGGGTAATTTATTTGATCTAAGTCATAGTTAGGCTTATTTTTAAAAGTGCAGTTAATAGGTTGAGATCTATATGGGGCAGTGTAATGCTGTACCGTTTTTGGTTATACTCCCTTCCGGGTGTTAGGACAGGAAAAATTGAGCCCACGGTGTAGAAACAGACATCTCTAGAACTGTATTTCTCTAGTGCTGTGTCAATTGTAAAAGGAATGTCAGAGCATCTGTTATAAAAGAAAGATTTATACATGCAAGGATGTACTGATAAGAATATTCTATCTGAAAATTGACTCTTTTTAATTGCAGTAGAACAAAAGGCATTTAAAACCATATACATTGTCACTGGAAGTCACTGCAGCTTCACAGAACTAGCTGTTCCCAGCTACCTTAGTCTTCCTCCTTTTCTATCCTCCCACTAAGAAGTTTGGAGAGAGGGATGTCACTGTGCTTTCCCTCACAGGTTGTGCTATTCGTGTCAACATCTGAGGAATGGGTACCTTGAATCCTGCAGAATATGCTGATCTGTACTTTCTTTTGCAGATAAAGAATATGCAGATGCCTGATGTAAGGTTATTATTAATATGGTAATATAGGAATATGCAGATTGATTAGAAAATAAGTGTACTTAAAACTGCATGTGATTGTATAGAAAAGTCTAGGAAAACAGGAACCTGAGCCGGTGAAGCTTTTTAGTTCTGTAGTTTACAGTTCCACAGTGATCCACAGTCTGATCAGAAGTCCTTACAACATGACACCAGGCACATCTCTAATACCTCTTACAAGTGTCCTCCTGTCTACAAAATCAGAATGCACTGTGAGACAGTACAAGGGACTGAGAGGGAAACACATTGCAAGCAGAAACATACTTCTAGGTTTTCTGCATTTGTCAAAAAAAAGGAACAGTTTTCTAGACTAAATCAAATGAGTAAACCATCTATTTTGTACATAATTTCATAGTAATTTGTCTCAGGAACTATAACATCTTCCTGTGGAAAAAATATGGGGAGGTATGGTCACAAATTTTTACTCTTCCTCTGTTACAGTGTCGTGATTCTCTTGGAATATGATTTAAAAAACTCCAACCCACAAAATCTATTCTAAAAACACTATGAAATTGTCATCCTGAGAATGTTAAATAGTTTTGATTAAAAAATGCTAATACTTGTCTGTAAGTCAGGGGTTTTTTTATAGATTAAAACAAAGATGAAGCTATTCCTGTTTTGATTCCATAAATCACAAACTTATAATACCTTGTCTAACTTTCATCAAGAGCTTTATTAAAACTCAGAATTTTTTTGTGAGAATACTATTAACTTTGATTTGATGTGAATTGCCAAAACTTATATTTCTATTCCTATTAATGAGAATTAAAGGGGAATTTATTAAAAAAAAACAAACTGTAGTTATCAACGGCATAATTTAGAATGTAAAACTGAACACAACAACCAGAAAAAAATTACATTGTGATTTTATTGTTGTAAACATTAGAACATATGTTGAAAATGTGAATCTAGCCTGTAGGTCTGTAAGCCAACAAGGATACTTCATTACATACAGTTTCTGATGATGGCCTTTCTACTGTTTCTGGCATTTAACAAAAATGTGATTTTAATCCTTCATAATTCTAGGCAGATTATTGAAAAAAATAGGCACATGGAGATGAATATATTTGATCAAATTCTGAAGTTGTTGCATCTAGATTCTGCCCGTATTTTTCATAGCTGAATTATGTTTGTTTGGCTTAGATGTCATTCATTTGCCTTGTTTCTCTACCTATTAACTTAATTCTTTGTAAAGTTCTCAGTCTTTAGCCCTCTGGCTCAATTTAAGGAATAGAAGAAAGTCATAAATTTTATCATCTACTGAGACAAAAAAACATTTTCTAGATATTTGTAGTCAGTTGGGCATCTACGAGATTAATGTTCTGGGAAAGCATTAAGGAAAATATTCAGTGATGATCTTCACAGCTCTGTCCAACATTTGAAGAAAGCAGCTTTGAGAGAGTGTTGTGGCATAAAGTTGTCTTTTGGTGTATGTTCTTGCCTGCTTTTGTTGTCTGGAACTCTAGTCAGACAGTGAGGTATGTGCAGTTGCTCAGCTACTTACCCCTTTCCCAGGTGAGGCTGTTGATGTCTGTGTGCTAAAGGCCCAAGCAGCCTGATCTTCCATTTATTGAGGGAAAGGGTTCTGAGCTCAGAAGAAGAAACGGGCAGGAGGCACCCTGATCCTCCTGGAGAGGAGAGAGGGAGCACTGATGCAGTGGAGAGAGACGGAGGAGGAGAAGGGACAAGATGCACTTCTGATCTCTATTAAGCTTGTATTTGAATGCTATCTGGGCTTAATGCAATTTTATGAGTAGAGATTATGTATTTGGGTGCTGATAGGAGAGAGTTTGTTGGTATGTTGTGCACTTAAACTTGGAGTATGTTGTCCTATCCAGATTCTCAGTCCTTCAAGATCTTTATTCCTCTAAAGGCTGTGCCAGAAAGAAATCCTAGTAGAGCTGCAGAGTAACAGTTTGCTAGTCTTGAATAAGTTTTGTCTTCACCACCAGAAATTTTAGTGTTGCAGCATTTAAAAAATGATCTGAAAGATAAATCGTGAGGTTAAGTGAGTTTTATAGTGTTTTAAATATTGAAGTGCAGAGACAGGAACAAGCTGTTTTATATCACTTCATTTTTCCCCCAGTAAATCTGTGAAATGAAGATGAATAGAGAACTCCAAGTGCTCTGAGTCTTCCCAAGACCAGTGTTGAAATATGATGCTTCCTTAGGCTATAAGAGAAGCAGAATGAAGCATTTGTGTCTCCTGTGGAATTGCAGCGAAGAACTGATAGCACTTCTGATAGCACTGGTGTTTTTAATGTGGTACATTGATAGTTGACATGCTTGACAAAGAGGAAAGAAATACTGGAATGGTATTAATGATGCAGGACCCTAAATTACAGGAGTACAAGTGTTCAGGTCATTTGAGGCCAAACTGTGATGGCTGCTGCAGATGAGTTGTTTACACAAACTGACTTTCAGAAAAGGCTTTGAAAGTAGCTACCTGTTCCAGCACCTTAAAATGACTGTAGAAAGCAATGAGCAGTCCTGCTAGAAATGCATGATTTGCTTCACTTTAATGCTCAGCTTTTCAAGTGAGTTAAAAAGCGTTTCTCAAGTGATTGCTTGTCAGCTGGCATGGGCTAATATGTTTTCTGAGCCTTTACCAAATGCAGTCTAGTTCACATTATTTAAAACAACAAAACCTGTACTTCTGAAAAGTAAGGAAGGCATGATCATTAAGGAAATAATTTGCAAAATTAAAATTGCGTATTAGTCAACTAAGACTTGCATTCTTCTAATAACACACACATCATCATGTTATGCCAGCATTTCAGAAACTCAATTTTTGAAATACGCCAGCATAAGTCTAGCATTTTTCATTGCGATACTTTCTGCAAAAGTGAGGGGATGATGACACTAATAGTATTTTCTGTAGTCCAGTTGCAAGGATATTCAGCTGGCAGTTGGGGTGCTGAGACTCAAACTCAGTCTGATTTTTGAATTACATTTGGCCTGCTGAAATCTGATAAAATCTTCCTGACATGGTGGGTAAATCAATACTCTGAAATTGGGAGTTTTTACCTTGTCCTGATTTGATTTCATTTATGTGATACTGACCTCTTGCAAGGACTAGAATCTGGGTCACAGTTACCAATACTAATCATTCATTCCTTTGCAACAAATATCTGTATATTTTACTTAGTAAAATAAGTTCAGTAGAAGGTCTCAGAGTGAGACCCTTACTCAGCTCCTTTTTCTGAACTGAAGCTGAACTCTGTCAGTATCCTGAGAGAGAACCTGAGCCAGTGGTGCTCTGATGGATGAGAGTATTGCTGTCCTCCTTCTTCAGCTTTGGATGATAACAAAATCATCCTTACAGACGTCCCCCCCGCCCCGCCCTGATAACATCTTATTTGTAAGATTTCACGATGTCTAATTCAATTTGAAAATAGTAATTTTTTGAGCTACCAGCTCATTTAAGACGGACTTGGTCATCCCTTAGCTGTTTCTCTTTTGAGCTGGATGGATTTGGCCTGAGGAGACTTTCTGTACAACTTGTTTTTAGTCCATTCATTCCTGCAGTTTTTTCTTCATCATCAAGCATCAGTTTCCATTTCTCCTTGTGTATCTTGAATTGTGAAGTTATTTATAAATGAAAGGGATTTAAAAGTGGAAAGCTTTTTTTTAAATTTCGTTTTGGTAGAATGGATGGAGATGGAATACGAAATGAGTGTCTTACTAAAAAATAGCAGTTTGAATCATCTCAACAAGCTTCAAAATTTTCCATTCCTAAAGATTAGACATTACTCGAGATGCTTGTAAATTGCTAAACAATTTAATATGCTTTAAAAAAAAATCTGATTGAAAAGAGAACTGATAAAATACTAGACCCTCTTTTTGCCTCGGTCCTATTTCTGGTCAGTTAATTGATGGCTTCATTAACTCATGATGCCATTAGATCAGGGAGAGACAGACAAAATCAGAATACTGTGTTCATTCTGGAAGAATTCAGGTAGCAGGCTGAATGATGAAACAGGACTGCAGGAGTTTAACTGGGTAATGGAACACTTTTAAATTTCCTGAATGAAGGCATGCAGCTTCCTTGCAAGGTGTTTGTCCCTTGCCTGAATTGGCTCTAACTAAAGGCTGTCATAAAAGCATTTCTTCGCCTCATTGCCAACCACTATTCTGCTTTAGAGCCATTAATCTCTGCTGTGTTCAAAAAGAGACTCGTAGGAAGTCAGTTTTCCAATGGCTTAGGAGTTATAAGTTGGACTTCTATGACAGGTCTTTCTTATGAGCTTTGTTCTGGAAGGCAAAATTGTAGAGTTAATGTGTCTACACAGGATTCTGTGCTTTAAATACAGCAAAGTGATGTTTGTAGTGTTTCATTATACCAAAATAAAGTACTCTGTTAGCCTTTCTATCAGCACACCTCTTCACTCATATTCTTTGTTAGATGCCCAGTGGTGCTGAAGTCTTTGAAAGAGAAATGCCATGAGATGTATGGTGAGAAGCTACAATCGTTTATCCTCCTATATTGATTAATCTTTAATATCCAACTTGGTTTTTTATTGCTGTCAAACAACCTGGAGGCCATTCCACAGAGAATGATAATCGTGAAACAGCATCATCAGAATGTATTTTGTCACCAAGATGAGTTTGCTTCTGATGCCAAAGATTGTAGATAATGGAGGAGCTAGAGCTAAGTGACAGAACTCAGTAGTTCTGTGGGGTATTTGAATAGCTTTGTTCAGTGGATCTTAGCTTTAGATTTGAGCTGCCTGCTGCTCCCTGGAGGCTCTTCAGCTCAAGAGGCAGGTGGGTAGTTTTGTGGTCTTGGTAGTTTGTAATGCTTTAAAAAAATTCCATACTGCCTTTGTTGGAAAGTTTTCCCTCATCACTATCTCTCTTCTAGAGCTACGATCTTACACAATATATGGAAAATGCCTCAAATAACTATACTAAGCTTTCTCATTTTCTTGCTATGTGTTTAAATATTTAATGGGTCTAATTTAGAGGTATTTTTTCCTTCTGTGGTTTCCTTATTTTTTTCTGTTGTTGCACTCTTTTCTGTGTTCTATTGTACTGCAGCTGTGCTAAAGATACTGTTAAAAAAAACTCCACAAGAACTTAGTCTTGCTGATACATCAATTATTATGGACCACGATAATTGTTTCCTCTGCAGTTCAGAAATGTCATGCATGTTTTCTTTTCCTGTTTTAGTACTGCACTTGAAGCCTTGTGCGCTTTTGAAAATTACTTTTTAGTTCAGGCTGCCTGAAATCTCTCTGTAGTTTAACTTGGGCCATTAGCTCACAAAACACACTTTGATAAAAGCTGAGTAGTGCCATGAAGCTGTGACCAGTGTACCTTTCTATTTACAGGGCTTTTTTGCCTCCTCTCGTTATTTATCTACAGCTACAATAAATGCACTTGCCCAGTGATGAATTGATTTGGGGGATTTTTATTAGGAGAGGGAGGTAACAGGAAATGCAGTGAGTAGATCTTGGGGAAGAGGAAGCATCTGAGGATGCTGGTGGCTGTGGGATGTGTTATAGCTGAAAAATAAGATTTTAAGATCTGTCTTGTGAATGCCATGTTTAGTGTTTTGGAGAGGAAGCAGAAGGAAAAAGGGTGCCAGATTCCACACTGTGAAGAGATAAAGAATAAGCCCTTTTAAAGTAATACAGAATCCTTACGTGTTTTCTCTTCTGTAACAGCTTCCATATGATGATTATGTGGTAATATACACAGCCTCTGGCTGTCTTCCATGCAACTCCTGATCTACATGTTTTATGAGTGATCAAAGAAGGTTTTGGCACCTGTTTCTGAGCACTTGCTGTGTTGTGTTCTTCAATGCTTTATGTCCCACTATAAACTGTAATCATTTGGCTTTTGTGGGGTTCGTACTTTAAAAAGTGTTGTTTTCAGTCACTCTTACACTGCTGATGGAACAAAAACTCCTGGCTGACTGCTGTTTTATGGTGGGAGACACAGCTGGTCAGTCTGACCCAAGGCAGTGGAGTGCCAAGTGTGAAACCATGCTAAATCAGGGATGAAGCAGTGATGAGTTAGAGCACTGCCAAAACCAGACTTTATAGATCTTTCCCATTTAAAGTGAACAGACTCATCTGGAATTTGAAGTTGCCTCATTTCCTACACAAGTACCTGCTCTGAGCACAAATGCAAACCTCTTTTTGCTTTATTCCCATAAATGATCTTCTGAGGTGGAATGGCATTTAATGAGAATGAGACATGGGTAGTATTCAATTCCCCATAGTTATTTGGGACATGTAAGAAGTGATTCCACAAAGTGAATCACAGCCGAAGGAGTCTGCAGCACGTGCAGGGGAAATCATTATTTACCAGTCAGACACTGCAGTAAATAAGTTTGAGATGTTAGCCTGCTCTGGAGAGGGATACAAGTCCTCTTTTCAAAAAAAACTCACAAACATCAAAACACAACACATTTCATCCCTCAAAACCAGCATCAGAGGTTGGGAATTTCTCTCAAGACCCAAGCAAAAGGTACTGTAACTAAAATACAATGCTAAAATGTACCTGACAGTGCTGCCCATTGCTTTGCTGGCAACATAGATGGGAGTTTTGTGTTCAGCGTTGTCTGTCCCACACAGCTGAATTCTGCTTCCACTAAGGTTAGAGGATGACCCGCTGATCTAGTGCTGAGTTACCTGTGATGACCACAAAGCCCCATGCTGGCCAGTAAGTCAAATGAGCATCCACTTTTAACATGGCAGGACTTATAATGGATGTTGGCTGATGTGTAATGGTTTAGTAGCAGAACTTTTTAGCATGGTATTTAGTATCCAGTGGGCATTTAAGATGGTCTCTCTTTGGCCTGATGCAATAAAATCCAAATGCTGACATAAACAATAATGTAATGCCAGCAACAGGATGATGCTTCTGTATATTTTAAAATCCCCCTTTTATTCTCAGTTCAGTTGTTTTTTATTTATTATGAGTGATTATATAAACAATACCATATCCAGTATAGGTGAGAAGGGTTCTTCTACCTGTAAAACAGTCCATTTTCATACTGTAACGTGCTATCATGTGTTAAAGATATTTTCTGTAAGAACAAACTGGACCTTCTTTTCACTGATGGAAATGGTATGAAGTATTCCTCTGTTACTGGAAACAGAAGCCAAAACTGACTTCTATAGAATCTCTGAAAGACCATTTCCTGGCATACCTCACTCATTATAATACATTTCTTACTTGAAGTTGCACATGAAGTCTGTGGCAGAGCAAGTAGATAGGAGATAATCATATTCAGGCTTACTCTTTAGATATATCTAGAACTGCATTACTCTCCCTCAGCCATTTCTGAGATCTTTATCTCTGAGCTGCAGTGGTGTAGTACAGATTATTTATTTAGTATTTAATTACCCTCATGTCCTGGAAAGGTACTGAGCCTTTCTTTAAAGGCATAGATTAGAAAAGCAGTCTAAACTTTCCAAAGAGACAGGATTGAAATACTACTTTAGAAACTAGATCTATAACCTTTTTCTTGGAAAATGTGTGCTTATCTCCTTTTAGAAAACATGTTTATATGAACCTTATCTTAAATTAGTCGGTTTAATCATATTTTCTCTCTGATAAAAAATAGCTGACTTCAGAGTGGTATTAACTTCTCCATAGAAAATAGATTTCATAGCTTCTCTTCAGATATAGTGTTCTCAAATCCAGATGCAAGGTACTAAATGTTATGTACTAATGCTTTACAATATGATCTGTCAGCAGTCCTGTTAAAGCAAAATTGAACATCTTTTCAAGGATTCATAAAAGCTGCTACTAAAACCAGCTGGTGGCTGAAACTGAAATTGCCAGACCTGTTCCAGCATGACATGCTTTGTATATCCATTAGAGGAAAACAGAACGCTTGTATCTCACCTTTCAAATAGAAAGAATCTGTGGAGAGTTGTGTCTCTGCTAACTTTTGTAGGGATCATCAGAGAGGGCATTTAAGTCCTCCTTCCAAGTACCTGTAGACGGGCTTGTTACCATGCTGTTCTTGCTTGTGCTCTACAGTGGCTTGCCTGGGCTGTACAGTGGTTCAGCTGCAACACCAGCTCTGGCTTTTTCTGGAGTGTGTCTCTCGTCCACCTGTGCCCGTGGATCACTTGTCTCACACTCACCTTGGCTGTACCTGATAGCAAGCAGCACAGACTGCAGGAAGCAGATTTGTTCAAGTAAAATGTCTGTTGCTAAGGGTGCAAGGCCCAAGGTCTCCGTTTCACAGGATGTTACTCTGAACCAGCTGCTGTTTTGTACCAAGTGCCCCTCAGGAGCTGTAGGTGCACTCCTGGTACAGAACCAGATTTGCAGAACTTACCCTGGGAAACAATGAGGATGCATTTCCTTTGGAAGCACACTCCCAGTGAAAACTAAATTAGTGTAGACACACACACCTTGTTACTCTCTTGAGGGAGACTGTGCACAGGTGCTCAGCCACTGTGTATCACTGGCATAGAAGCAAGCAGCAACCTGTCTGCAGTCACCGTGCCCGGTGCTCTTATTTCCACCGAAGGCACCGTCTCATGTAAGCTCGTGCCTCTGGAGGAGAGCCTTGCCACTGCTCTCTGGATCTTGGGAATCCTTCACTTGACCTGGTCAGTGAGGAATCAATTCAAAGTAAGATGACCATCTGCTGGTGGCCTAAGCTTGTGATGATATTTCACTTTTAGTATAGTTTGGTCTCTAACAGTTATATACCCAAGGTTAATCGGTACTGGTGTGTTATTAGTGATCTCTCAACTGAAAAGGAGTACACATCGCTGTATGCAGTTTTCATAATAAAATTATGATTGTATTAAGTAGTAATTATCATTTTGTTGTTTTACAGGCCCTGTGAGTTGTGGAAGGTCAGTTATGTCTCTGGGTCTCTGCAACAGCACCAGAGACAACTGATTACACCACAAATTGCCTTTTACACTTTATCTTTTTCCCACTAAGATCTGTTTCTTCTCCACCAGGAAAAACTTGTTCTCCATGGTCTTCATTACCATTCAGCTCTACTAGTGGGCCTAGAGGCTCATGCAGTTGTTTTGAGAATCTCCTAACTTTTCACTGTTGTCATGCAGGCTGTTTTCTGTCATCTCACTAAGGAGAAGGATGGCGTGGGACAGCCTTTCTATGAGCAGTGTAAGGTGCTTGAAACCACTGTGTGGAGAGCTGTGAGCTGTGCCATACCATCCCAGTGAATTGTTCAGCAGGCTCAGCCTTCTCCAAGGCTGCCATTCTCCAAATTCCCTGTCCCCCTCCTTGCCCAATCAGACATTGTGCTCATCTATATTGCTTTTTCCCTGTTTAGACCACTGATCTTTTCTCCACAGTGAATGCTTGCAGCATGCACAAAATGTCCCATAACCATAAAGGCACTTTATAAGGACACTTGTATAATACAAAGTATAACCAGTATGTTGCTGTTGTTGGCCATAAAGGTCATCCTTGTTCTGCAGGGCTATGGAAGTTTTTGTGAAACCTCTTAGGCTGCTGGAAGGCTGCTCTTTCACTCCACGGGTTCTGAGTGTTTCTCCTTATTGCTTGCAGCCTTTTATCTGTGGAGATGAAGCATTCCTCCGTTATAAATCTCCTGTTTAGCAACCTGGATTTCTGTATCAACCATCTATTTGGGCTGCCTTCTTGGTGAAAAGCATAATATTAGTGAGAGATGTAGGAGCAGAAAAGTCTCCCATCAAAACACTGAAACTTTTTAAAGTTTGTTTTCTTTTTTAATAAGGATCCAGCCAGGCTGTGTGGGGAGGAGACTGGGATGAAGTTGTCAGCTGTCTTAATGGCAGCCTACTTGACCTCTACCTGGACACCTGCTACACCTGTAGAGCCAGAAAAGTGTCCTGCCATGGGATCTTCTGGGGCAGGAGACTTGGATTAGAAAACATGACCAAGGAACTGTGCTTGTTGTCCATGACCTTCCTTCAAATGCAGCTCATCAGACAAGTCTGTTTTTCTATTGTTCCCTCTTGTCTTTTTTGCAACATTTTGACAAACAGCCTGCTGCTGGGTGACCCACACTGAATTGTATGTGCAAGCCTGGGGATAGGTGAGGCTGAAGTCTTTGTGGTGAGGAACTGTTTTAGTCTGAAGACATGCATTGTTGCTGGTATCTGTGCTTAGCTTACTGGGATCTCAAAAGTTTTAGTAAGACTATTCAGTCTGATGACAACACCAAAATAAACCTTCGTGGAGAGGGGTTTTTACTGAGATGATTTATTAACTACTGCTAATCATCCTTCAATGTGGAGAGGATGGCAGTGTCCTGTGTGCAGTCTGAATGATCTCCCTGTTTTCATAGTAGCCTAGAGATGAGAACCTGGAATGGGTTTTCTGTGGAAAAAGCATTTGAGTTGGGAGTGTTGGGCTGGGTCTGTTGTGGGAAGGGTTTGATACTACTGGTCCATTCCTGTATTCTCCTTGTTGCCTGCTCGGAAGGGATTGGATTGATGCCTTTGCAGTGGTCTTAATTGTAGCAGTGGGATAACACAGCATTTTAGGCTTCTCCCCAAAGGGGCCCCCCACCCAGATGTTTATCATCCCCTTCCCCTACCCAGGCTCCCCCTGAGAACTGCCTGTCAAATAAAGGACATAAGGTGATTGGAACATTCACCCTTAAACCCTCTTCTGCCTCACTGGGCAGAAGTTTGCAACCCCTCCCCTTCCCCTCTGCCCCAGGGTTAGGAGGGCAAGCAAGCCATGTGGTCAGTCAGTTGGGAACCATCAAGAAGCTGTTAAGAGATAGAGTCCTGCAGGAGCTGTTGCAAGATTCAGATGCCTGCAGGCCAGGAATAAACTCTGGATATAACCCTCCTCCAGGACTCCTCCTTTTTCCTCCACCATTCATCTTAAGTGTCTCAGGCAGAGACCACCACCACCTCTGGAGCTTGGCAGGTCTGGACTTACTGCCACGTGAGCTGTCAGTGTCTCTTGGGGTTGACCACCTCAATTGCTGCTATGAAGCTCAGATGCAGGGGTCAGACAAGCCAAGGCATGTCCCACCAGCGATATTGGCATTACTCCAATAATTAATCACAGTAGCCACATCATCCTTTGAGCAAACATGCCCTTCTGCTGGGAGTTGCTCTTCTCAGCCACATCTGGGACTATGAGATCTGCTTCTCTTCCTGGTGGCAGCAAAATACCTGTCATGGGCACTGCAGGAAAATCTACTGATATTGCTTCTTCTGGGGAGGTCAATATTTGGCCAATACCATGGCCTAGAGGAAAAGCAGTCTTAGAAGCTTGGAGTGGTCTTGTGGGAGAAAGGTTGAGTGTGGAGGCTGGGGAAGATGCCAGTGGGATAGTAATCAGGTGTTCTATACTGGTGGCTCATGTTTTGTAATGTCCCTCTCCCACAGCTGCTTGCTTCCATCCCATCCCATCCCATGTGTCCCCAGTGGGCAGCTGCTGTTGGCACATCATCCTGCCCACACAAACACAACCCAAGCCATGCAGGGCTGCTCCTGCTCCTTGCCTTGCCATAGTGGGGCTGGGGTGGGCTGTTTGTGGCTGAGGCAGGAAGGTGATGCTGATGTGTTTGAGTCCTTCTGTGGCCTCAGAGATATTGAGTTCATGCAGTTATAGCATATGGAACACTTTAGATTTCCCAAAGCAGAGGAAAGCTACCACAGAGGTGTGAATTCTGAGATGCCAAATCTGAGAATCTGCAACTTCTGTCTTTGTCTCAATTAAAGAAATACTGGTGAAGAAAACTCTGTTGAAATAGAATTGAATTCCTTTTAGCAATCTTATGGCAGATACCACGGCAGAACAGATGCTGTTGGTGTGGGAAGAGAAGCAAAAGGGCAGGTTTGCTGCTGGAGGTTTCTGAAATCAAATCTTCTGAAACTGGTCTGCATCTTACCAGGATTTGATTGCATAGTCTGAATTTTTTTAATATTTTCGTAGCTGTGGATGTGAATCATACCATTTGGAAAAATAAGTTGTAGCTTCAATTTGTTTTCTTACTTTTTTTTTTAATAAAAAGGTAATAAAAAAAGAACATAAGATGATTATATTTTTCTTTCCAGTTATTGGTGCTTGATTGTGCTATATAAATCCACCATTGCATTCTATTTAACTTTGTTCTTCAGTAACAAAAAAACCAGAGCAATGAGATTTAGTAATTGTCCTGTTTGCTTCTATATCTGCACACTGGTCGAAAAATTCAAGGATGTTGCTAAAAATAAGCATCCTCTTCCTGCAAGGCAGTGAACTTGGACTGTAAAGTGCATCTTTCAGGGAGGTACACAGAGTAAAAGGAAATGAGCTCGGTCTTATTTCAGTTTACTGGTGCTGGCAATGATGTCACCCTTCTAGAACAAGGATTAGGCCCTGAGAGCAGGAGTAGTAATTCTGTTCCACAACCCTGTGTTTCAGAGAAATGACCTCTGATTAGCAATGAGGCTGAGCCAATATGCAGTTAAAATGAGAAGGCAGGGTCATTTGAGCTTTCTTCGGGGACATCTGTTGTAATTTTGAAAGAAAAAAAAAGTAAGTTACCCATATAGGCTTTTTTCTTAAGTGATAAAGCTGGTGATAAACCCCAGGTATTTAATGTTCTGTTCCTTATGTCAACAGAACTAACAATATTTTTTCAGGCCCTTATTCCCTTCATTTCTTCAGTTAATGAAATCTCCTGATAATGTGAGTGACAAATTTTGGACTTTCAGAATTATTTGTTTCTAAAAAATGGCAAAACCAAGCAAACAACAAAAAGAAGAAAAAGAAAAACTACTCATCCCAAGGGAGTTCAGTGTCTCTTTAATTAATCTCCTATTTTCTATAAAATAAAGATAATTTAAATTTTAACAGATGAAAAATTATCTTTTGAAGTTCCTTGACTCAAGCTAAAGGCATTTGTTTCAAATGAAATTTGTGACCCATAAGCCTGTTTAAGGAGATTACTTTAACAGCAATGATATTTTTGTGTTGGCGGAAAGATTATAAATTATATTCCAGGTTCTGGAGAGTTCTCTTACTTTTGCTGGTTTATTGGGGTTTTTGGTTTCTTTTCCCCTCTCCTCTGAGTGGGTTGGTCAGGTCTGCTTAGGTGTGTAATGGTTGTACATGAGACTGCCAACAGAACTTTAATCTCAGAAATTACTAATTTCAGTCCTGACAAATTCCATTTGTTTTCTTTTTCCTTTTTTTCTAAGCAATAGACATTTTGATACTGTTTGAGGTGTTTGATGTTCACGTATACTTGGTTTAAGAGGAATGATTGTCCTCATTACATTGATAATTTTCAGCTACCTTTTGCACAGTGCATTTTAACACTATTGTGAAGTGTTTTACCTTAATGCAGACATTTAATCAATATTCATATAAATCTTATTAATCCTTAAATTATTAATAAATCAATATGCTGTGTTACTTATGTAACAGAAATTATTGGTAGTGCAGTGTTACAGAGTTTATTCATGCTACAGAATTTATTCATATAAATATTTTAATATTCATTCAAAGGACTTTTAAAAAAGAAATAAGTAGTTATGCCCTTCCTATGAGTGAAAAACTGAAGGAGAGTGACGAGTCACTGGGGCAATGAACCAGCCTACTGTAAAAATCAGAAAGATTGTCCTGTTTTCAGAATTCATTGTCAATGTATCCCATATCATCCAGATAGGTGGTATATGTACCCACCACACAGCAGGGATCCAGCATCCATAGACAAAAAAATAAATTCAGAAATTAAGGGTTATCACTGTCCTACACAAAAGACAAAAATCCTATAGATTATGGCAAGTTTGCTGAGCAAAGAGGCAAAACCTATATGTGTATGACTCCCTATTCAGGAGGCCTTATATCCATATTTCATATTTTGTATAATTGTTCTGTTCATATGTGATGTCTCTGTCCTGTCACGTTGAATATGGTCAGGTGAAGCTCTGACTTGGTTCTTCCTAACACCAGGACTCTCAGTTTCTGCATGTCTGATGGCAATTCTATATTCATCTTGTTTAATAAGCTACATTGGCTCTGAGTTTCCAAAGAAATGAAGACCTGCTCTTTTAGAAACTGCAGCAATGAAAGGGAAGAAGTTCCCAGGGTTTCAGCATCCAAGTGTTAGAGTGCAATACTGATTATCCAGCGAAAGGCCCTTTCTGCTGGTAGATCTGAGTTGCACATGCTGTTAACACAGGGTGCTTTCAGGGTGATTGAAACCTGGTGAAAATATTGGGGATTTGGGATCCAATAACTCCAAAGTGAAGATTGCACCTGGTCTGTTGGAAACCTCTTCAGTCTTTGCAGTCTAATACTTTCAACTACATTCAAAGGTGTTGTAAATCATGTGCACTGCACTGCCAGGCATCAATTACTACTTCAGGGTAGGTTTGCTTATAATTCTGTCCTCAAAATATTATATTGCTGCTTTCAGATGAGTCCAAGAGGGAATATTGCATGACTAAATCATGTAATTCAATAGGCAGCACAGCTGAAGTCTAGCAGGAAGGGTTCCCAATGATATTTTTCTGTTGCTTGAACACTGCAAGCTGGTGGTCTGCTGACTGTGTCTTTCCTAAAGAAAATGCTAGCTCGAAATTGGTGTGAAGACACTTATCTCTTCAGAGAGAGGAAAAAAAAGTTTTGGTTTTTTTTTTTTTTTTCTCTAAGGTAATTAAAAACCTCACAAACTTTTTAAAATATTTGAGACTTCCAGCGAAGGGGGGATTCTAGTTAAACAACCTCTACATTGCATTGCTGATTATCACTGAGATCTGCACATTTTTTAAAAGGTTAGTGTATTAAATCACAGAGTTTTGGGAACTTTTCGTCTTCTATTTCCTGTCAAAATGTAGATGATCCAGCAGAGAGAGGAAGACAAGTAAACAGCTCTTGATCTGGCTGAGCCAGTACCCAGACAGCTCCATTAACAGCTCAGGGAAAGTGCTGGCAACTATAAAGAAAACAGTTGAATAACACACATATCTTATGTGTGCTCCCCCAGTTTGCTGCACATAGACCTGACAGTGTCTTTGGGCTGCAATGGGTAACAGTAAGGTGAGGAGAAAATGATGAAGTGGCCTTCCAAGGTGTCTTAGGCTTGTATCTGGAGATGAAAGTACAACAAATAATGTTTAAATCATCAACTTATTCACAATAAACAAGTTCAATGGCTTTCAATCTAAAAATCCAGGCACACAGAGACATCTTTGTTCTCCCATAAATGACTTTAAGGCTTAATGTTAAGTCTACTAATGTTATTCAGAACACTTGAATTGACTTTTGTGTGCTTTGGATGTGACACTTTATAAACAAAGTAATTCAGATGAGATGAATCCCTTTTCTCTTAGGAAAATAAATACAGAAGTCTCTTATGAGCTTTTCACATATGTGACCAGGGACTTAAATATTCCTCATGATTTAATTTCCCTCAGGAAGTAGAGAGAAATAGACACTGAACAGACAAACTCATTACAGGAACCATTCCCCTGGTGTTTAAGCTCAGTCATCAACAGATTTAGAAATGTGGTAAAAGTGACCTTTAAAAAACATGAACTACAATCACACTATGTATTTTTTTTAATGGATCTCAATGTTATAGCAGAGATGGAAATTACATCAGAAGTAAAGATGCACATCTGCCATTTAAAGTTTAACATTTTAGGATTGCAAATTATCTACTACCAGTAGAAATAGATTTTCATCTTCACTCTGAGTGATATGTAATTGCTGGTGTATTTTTTTCATTCTGTCCATACAAAGCAAGTGTAATCAGGTGTTTTTCAGCAGAGTTTATGGTCGCTTTTCTTCTTTGGGGTAGAATAAAGCAATGTTAATGAATTTGGACCTATGCTTTAACAAAGTAAAAGTAAATACTCTGAGCAAATACGTTACATGCCTGAAAATCAAAAATAAGGGGCATAAAGCAGCTTCTAAAATTAATATTTTTCTTTTTGCAACTAAACCCTTGTTTTTCCAGACCTAGATTTACAGCTGTCTGTGAGTGAGAGGGAAAAGAAGAAAAAAAGCAAAGATCAAATGCTTTTGGAGTATTCTAGACCAGACATTCCATAAAATTGGCATACTTAAACAATTTCAATATTTCAGGGTTTTGTGGGTTCCTTGTTTCTGCTCTCTCCAATCAATGTCCTATTTCACAACAGCAAGAAAGATATTGCTGAAGCAAAACAGCACAGCTGCACCAATGAAGGAATAGAACTTTTCTTTCTTTTCTTTTTTCTTTTCTTTTCTTTTCTTTTCTTTTCTTTTCTTTTCTTTTCTTTTCTTTTCTTTTCTTCTTTTTTCTTTTTCTCTTCTCTTCTCTTCTCTTCTCTTCTCTTCTCTTCTCTTCTCTTCTCTTCTCTTCTCTTCTCTTCTTTTCTTTTCTTTTCTTTTCTTTTCTTTTCTTTTCTTTTCTTTTCTTTTCTCTTTTCTCTTCTTTCCTCTTCTCTTTTCTCTTCTCCTTTAATTCTTCACAGCAGCCTTCCTTTCTGCTTTGACTACTCCACACACCAGTAATAAAAAATCTGTTTCAAAAACTCTTCAAACCAACGAAGTGCTCAGTTTGCTGCTCATTGGTCAATGCCACTGAAGATGAGTGGGAGGGTTGCGAGCTCCAAAGGTTGTGCTGTAGGTCTCACCATACCACTCCCCTAGGTCTGAACTCCTGACTCCTCCCAGGGCTCTTGAGACAGCACAGGCTCTCGTGATAAGCCAAGCTTTCTCCATAATGTGGGTGATGTTACAGAAGAAACATTTTCTGCCCTCATCGTCTGTCTTGTAGAATAGGAGGTGGGATTCAACCCTTTCTGGCTTTCTGGTCATTTTGTTGCGTGGGGCCTCCAAGAAGCAGAGCTGCTGCAGACAGACACAGGCTGCCCGTGGCCCTGCCCTGTGGCCACACTTGGACATGTCAGAGCTTTGGGAAGCTGAGGGAGGATGTTGCCTGGAGCATGGTAGGGTGCTCTGAAAGCACCTCAGGGTCATGAGTCTGTGCTTCCCCCTCCCTTTGTGCTCTTCCAAGCTGGATTTAACATATCAGAGAGTCTTTCCTTCTTCCCCTCTGTCAGCAGCTCTCACAGATGATTATCCACAGACAATAACATTATTGTTATGACTTGCTATGAATTACAGAAGCCTAGTGTGGCTGCTCTAGCTGAAGAACAGCATGGACAGCAGCAGCACATTGAATTGGCATTGTAATAGCTGTTACAGGGTGCATGTAGAAAGTTTGGAATGGAAAGCTTGGAGTTTCCCACTAGAAAGGCTCAAATGAAAAACTCATTCCACAATGCTAACGCAGAAGTGGCAGACAGTGAAGACCAGTGAGTGCTATATTTTTCTTTGGTTTAAACCAATTTGATCTCAGAAATAATATTTAAATGTGGTAATTATGCTGACAGCTCTCTTCCTGGGGAAGCATGCACAACTGTGCACAATTATTAGTGCACATTGTAGGAAAGGATTAAAAATTACAAATTTAAACTTTATGTTCATTATTGTGGCTCTTTTAAACACATGGAGAGCTAAGTTGTTCAGCCATGTAATTCGCCTGCTTACATGAAATGATTGCATGTTTATTGGGTACAGTAAAATGAGAATTTTCTGAAAATCTGTTATTGCATTGGGTTGTGCAGTATGATATTTTCTGTGTGCTGTCATTTAAAGTAACATAGTGGAAGAAAGGCAGTAGAGAGAGTATTCTCACAAATAAATAGTAAAAAAATAATACAGTCTATAGTGAGTTTAATAGTTCTTGGTTCTTGCCTGCCTTTTGCCCTTTCTTGCCACATGATTTCTTGCTTTTGCAGAATCTCTCAGAGGCAGCTCTGGAGCAGTTCAAATGTAGCACAGTGAAGTGTGGTTTACAAGATCATTTCTAATATTGCCTTACTGCTCTGCTTCAGGAGGAGCAACATTAAACTTCTTAGCCTTGTGAAATGCTGCTGTAAAGTATTGAATGCAGGTAGCTAAAATTCACTTCTGGATCTCAATCTTCCTTTCATGTGAAAAATGCTGTGTGCTCTGAAGGCACAGAGGAATTGACGTGTTAAAACATATTGAGAGATTGCAATTAAGTGAATTAGTCAGAAACAGAAGTACTGGGTCTTTTTGCAAAGTAATAATGAGTCAAGGAGATGCCTGAGACAAAATAGGAACTGGCTTTTCACAGCTGAACGTGCAGCCAGTGGAGCAGCGTAGATGACATGAATTAGTGTCAGCTGAGCTGTGGGATTAACCATGTGTGTGCTCACAGTCAAGGGTAAATGCAAAGTCAACTTCCAAGGTGTTTCCTGTTCTGTTTGCTTTACAATGGCATCGGAGCAGCACAGAGCCATCATTCCTGGCTCTGCAGACAAGTGATGCTACACTAAAATCCCATTGTTACAGTGTTGGTTCAGGTAGCCTGTGTTATGAGTTCCTTAATTTCTCACTTTTATCTGAAAATTCATGTATAAAAATTTTGAACTGGAGGTGTAACGTCCACCCAAGGACCTCTTTGTATAAGGAAAGCATATTCGAAAACATCTTCAGTGTTTTTCTTCATTTTTCTTCTTTCTAAATGTTGATGTACAAAAAGTTTCTGTTAGTTTTAAATTTATTTGGGGACCCCTCTCTCTCCCCTATGGTTTTTATGATTCAGAGTGCAATTTTATCATGAGTGCTCTTGAAGTATTTTGAAAGCTTTCTTGTGAATTATTTCTAGCCTTCTGGTATTTTGCAACTGAAATATTTTTAGCATGATTTTTGTCACATCTGATTTTCCAAAATCATAGGCAACCTCTCCTGACACAGATGGAAAACTGATAAACACCTGAAGGGGAGACTGGAAATAAAAGGGACAAGTTTTCCTTGATATTCTGTGTTGGTGTGTTGGTTTCCCATCTATTAACTTATTTCTTTTGATCTCAGATTCAGTCTGTGCAGAAAACTTGGAGCCTTTTTCTATGTTTTTCTTTTTTTTTTTTTTTTTTGGGAGGGAGTGTGGACTGAAGAGGGGAGGGAACATCCTTTGGGACTTACCAGGCATTCATCTTCAGCAGCTGAAGGCAGAAATAAAAATCTCTTCTGGCTTGGTTATTTCATAATTTAGCATTATTTTAAGTTTTTTCCGACTTCCTCTAAAATATTAAATACTCTTGCCGTAGTCCTGGCAGTGTGATTCTGTGTATGACTATCTTTGGGTTTTCCCCTACTTACAGCTGCTTTCAAACGTGTTTAATGTCAGTAATTTGCTGAAATGGACTCACTAAATTTGTCCAGGAGTGAAAAAATTCCATTCTAGATTCCCTGTCCCCCCAAATCAGGGGTGAATCTGAGACCTCTCTCCCCACCTAACCCTGAGCTGTAACTTGTACATCAGGTTGCCATCGTGGGTTTTTCCACCTCCCTGAAAGGATTTCTGCCTGTTGTGTTTACTTCCTCAACACCTGGAAATAGCTGTGCTGCCTGGGCTCTGGGAATGGGGCTTTGCATGGCCTGGCAGAGTCCTGGAGCATCCCCTGGGCTGGGTACCAGCTGCTGCCCATCCAACGGGCAGCACTGCAAACATCAGGGGAATTTGTGCTTCAGTCTTCCCTAAAGATGCATTAGGATTAAAATTCCAGCCCTGTAATTTCTTTCTCATGCTGTTTTTGTTCCCACTGATGTAAATGAAAACAGGATCTGTCCAGACAGCAATAATTATTTCCCAATGATGGTAATGGGCACAGTGGGAAAGTACTCTTGTAACAAAGATTGTAGTGCATGAAGAAGCCAGTGGTTTTGGTGCTGAGGGACTGCTTTAGTCCTTAGACCTCCCTCAAGGCTGGGGCTATCTGTCATGCTCTGTCACTGCAGACAGCTGGTGCACAGCAGGCAGCGAGTGTGTTGCTGTAGGCTTTTGCGTTGCTTTAAGATTTTTATAATTAAATATGAAGCAGCAGTTAAGTATCATACAAACTCGACAGGATGTTTTCTCAGTAAATCAGCACAGTTCCATTGGCTTAGTTTACAATAGTCAGCCCTGATGGACTGGGATTCTGGCTGGTCGTGCTGACCAACATTGTTTCACTGCTTTTTTCTACACCAGTGTTTGTGTAATCTCTTGATTCTTGCTTTGTGCTGAGGTTACAGAACTTAGTCAAGGTTAGGGGGCATCTTGTTGTGTGCTTTCCAAGTAGTGTTGTTCATGGTGTTTCATGGTGTTATGATAACCCAAATGATAATAGTAAAAGTTCCAGGGTAAATGATAAGTTGGAGAGGCATGATGTAGTGATTGGAGTCTGATGTTTGTCAGGGTTCCATGAGTGGGGCTTGAGCTCAGCTGGGGAGAGCTCAAGGGGCTCCTGCTGCGATCTCAGTCCTTTAGAAGGGGCTGTAACCTGATTTGCTCCATACAGAAGTAAAGATTTAGCAATGTTTCCTTTATCTGATCCCACCAGTTTGAGCAGGTTTATCTGAAATTTGCCCTTAAAATACCTTCAGAAGTGGCTTCATTTTAGTGAACGTGCATAAATGTACATCCGAAACCCGTGTATCAAAAAAATGTTTTAATATTTAGTACAGAGGGTGGCTCAATGGTTCCTGCCAATCACAGAATATAATATATAATATAATATAATCACAGAAATTAGTGTCACGAATAAAATCGTGTCACTGGAACTGGGCTTTGCATAATCCTGATGTTTGACTGCAATATTTTCCAAATAAAGCTGTTATACAACCCTTCCAGGTTCTTCTAGCATATACACATATATAATATTTTAATGAAATGTAGGACAAAATGTGTTCTAGGAATTTTCAGATTTAGTTTCCTTGACTGTTTTTTTGTATAGTTTTTGGCAGGGAGGGTTGTAGAAAAAGCATTTGGTGTATTCTATATTTCCTGGTTAGTTTTGCTGATTATATAACTTTTCTCTGGAAGTGTAAGACTGTTGTCTATCTTTATCCCAAGCCTATGTTTGATCTCCCATGCTAGGGTGCTATTCTTACTGTGGCAAAGCACACTGAGGTTTAAGCAACACAGCAAATATCTCTCTCCAGGGTTCCCACTCTCTCCTTAGCAATTCTTACCCCACATTGCATTAGTCAGCCACTGCCAGAAGTAGACACTCTCATATTCACTAAGTTGTGCTCAAGAATTTGTGTCACTGGGACAATTTCACATCTGCTATTGTTGCCTAAAAAAAAACCCAAAAAACAAAACTTGCAACTTTTTATCATAAGATAAAAAACAGGTCTTTAATTGAAGCTTCCAAGTGCCTCCATGGTTATGGGCACACCTGCCATCAGATTTCTGCAACTTTTATAAGTTTTACAAATTTTCATTAGTCTAACAAATATTGCCCAATTAGAAGAGCAGTTGGTTTGGCAATTTCTCCCCAGGTTCTGCTCCATTGGAGTTGTCCCAGAGGCTTTCTTGTTATGTCTTCGAAGTTATAGTGGAAAAAAAAGTCTTTGTCAGGCTTCTTCTTAAGAATAAGACTAAACAGAATTCCAAGTATGCATTAGAAGGATTAGCTTATTACTCTAAAATCCAAGAGGAAGTGCAGAAAAAGTACAAGGAGCTATATAACCATGCACTGACATTCTACAAAGCTACAAAATATGAAAAAAGTATAAAAACCTAAAATATTTATATATCACTATAAGCATGGTGGCAGTAGGAATTAATTAAAAGGCAGTGTTTGGTCTGTTCCACTGAGTGGGGTCACATAATTGCACGGAGCCTGTCTCCTATGGTTTTAACTTTGTTCCCAAGACAAGCACATGATGGAGCCAATGTTGGATTTGGGGAAAAAAGCGAAGATGCTGGAGAATTCTCATGAGCACCTGTGTCCATTGCTGAGGTCAGTGTCCAGGCTTTCAGCTGGGTGAATGCTGTGGTCAGGACCTGGTCAGAGCATCCCCTGCCACCAGAGCTGTCCTCCCACCATCTGCCTGGAGTGTAAGAGAGACAAAGCCTGGGCAGGGTTAGATGCTGGAGTGACTGTCTGGCACTGAAGTGTGTTGGTTTCTGTCATAAATTCTGAGTGTGCTGTGTTTATTCTGGAGTACCTGGTAAGACTAAACCAGTGGGAAGAACCATGAGTGTGTCCAATCAGGAAAGGGTGAAGCTGGGTAAGTTTTGCAATTTTGAACTTGATTTTCATGGATCAAGGAGTCCTCTGTTTATCTTATTTTTTTTCTCTATCTGCAGCTTTTTATAAAAATAAGCATAGATATCAAAACCCTTACATGCTTTTAAGGTGGTTTTTTTTTTTTTGATGAGGGCTTTCAGCCACTGCACAAAGTGAGTCTGATATCCCTCTGACAGTATCCAGTGCATCCATCCTCAGTAACAGGGCAACAAAAGTTATGTAGCTGCTACCTTGAACATCTACACCAAATTTTACTTGGGGGCGGGACACTTAGCACTTTGTTTCCACTATTTCTTGTTTTGTAACTCCTCAATTTCTCTCTAACAAATCTGAGGTACTTTGATGCTTTCACTTCCTACTGAAATGAGTGGAAGAATGTACATTTGAATCCCAGCCTGGTTTCAATTTGGAAGAAAATGTAACAAGGCTATAAAAAGCAGGGGACTGCAGTGTAGCAATCCACATGGAACATTTTTCTAGAAGTGAGGCATCATTACTAAAGCCTGCTTATGTCATTCTGATTTTTCTGAATACATTATGAAAAGGATAACATTGTCATGACACAATGTCTGGTGGCCTTTATATTACTTTTTTGAGCAATCACTTTATGGCTGCTATTCAGGCTCCTACATTATGTAGTTTCCCATATTATTCTCAGTGTGTTCCAGATTATTTGCTCACTGAAAACAGTGTAATAGCACTATAGAAATGTAAAAGATGCATCCTACCTCAGCTCCTGATTAAGCAATGTGTCTGGTGGATGTAGCCATGATTGGTTTTGACATGTTGAATATTTCAGTTTTTATAAGACTTTGATCAGCTACTTTGTCCAGACTTTTTTCCTTTTCTTTTTTTTCTTGTACAACTTTCTGCCTTCAAACAATAATCATGTCGATTTAGAGCATACATTTATTTTTTCACTATGGAAAAAGAACCAGACAGCCACGGCTGTGCTTTGATCAGATACACATTAGAAACAAACTTACAGTAGCCTTTAGGATAAAGAGATGTTGAAGAAATATTTGAATCCTTATAGAAAGGATAGATTTTAGATTAAAACAGCCTTCCTGAAAGCTGCAGATGTGTTTTTTTTTCCTTCAGAAGATGTTCCACAGTTGTAAAGGTGTATAATTTCAGAGGATGTCACGGTTGTCATGGTGATTGCATTAATATTGCATGGGCATAAAGTGTGCAATAACATCGTGTCAGTTCCTCCTGCCCTCAGGCTGCCACAAGTTACTCATTTTTTTCCTTCAAAATTGTGCTCATTTTCCCCTACGAACATTCCTTTTACAAATATCAGCTCTTTAATTGTTCCCTTTTAATTAGCATAGCTAAATTGCCACTCTGTGCACAGCCTGTGACAGTGAGAGCAGCCCTGAGGAGAAAGGCTTGGGGGTGTTGGTTGATTAGAAGATCGACACGACCCAGCAACGCGCACTCGCAGCCTCGAAAGACAAACACGTCCTGGGCAGTGTGGGCAGCAGGATGAGGGGGGGATTCTGCCCCTCTGGAGAAACCACCTGGAGTTCTGCATTCAGCTCTGGGGCCTCAGCTTAGGAAGGATGTGAACCTGTTGAATCGAGTCCAGAGGAGGCATGAAGATGATCAGGGGACTGGAGTACCTCTCCTATGAAGACTGAATGAACTGGGATTGTTCAGCCTTGAGGAGACTCTGGGCAGACTTTAGAGCACCTCCCAGTACCTAAAGAGGCTGCAGGAAAAAGGAGAGGGACTTTTTACATGTAGTAACAAGACAAGGAGAAATGGCTTCAAACTAAAATAAGGTAGATTTAGATTAGATGTTACAAAAAATTCTTCCCTGTGAGGGTGGTGAGGCACTGCAACAATGCTGCCCAGGGAAGCTGTGGCTGACAAGCCCTGGGAGACTTCAAGGCCAGGCTGGATGGGGCCCTGAGAAACCTGGTCTGGTGAAAGGTGTCCCTGCCCATGGCAGAGGGGTTTGAATTAAATGTCACTCATGGTTCCTTCCAACCCATCCTTTCTATGATCCTACAGTTTGCTGTAAGCAAGGGACTTCTATAAATTCAAACTCATTATTTAGTTGCATTGCTCAGCTAAGACTGGGAGGAAGAAAGAGTTGTGGATGTGGTAACTTAAAGTTAGGACACGATTATTCTCTCTTTTAGCTGCTACATTTATGTCCTTGCCCCTCCTATTTTGGTAATTTTTCTGTCTCAGGTTTGAACTTACCCCTTTTTGAGCCAATGAAATCTTGGCCAATGGCAATCAGGTAAACCTCCACATTATCTTTTAGGATAAAACAATAATAAAAACCAGAAAAACACAGAAATTCCCATTGATTCAAACTGTGTTGCAACTGTGAGTATTGTGCTAGCTCTGCTCTTCAATGCAAGTTGAAGTTTGTGGGATAGGGAAGGTGAGGGAGGTACCTGGCTCCTCCCTTCTCTTCAGTTAACTTCAGTGGGCTTTGCTAAAGCTCCTAAGGATGCAAGAGGTGGCATTACTTCTGCTTCCTGCATTTATTGGGTCTCATCAAAAGTGGAAAATGCCATGTTAACAGCTGGCCCCAAAAGCATGTCCCCTGCTTGCGTGCACCTGCCCTGCCTGCGTGTTTTGTCGTGTTTTGATAAAACCCATTTGGAAAGTGCAGCTGCGGCAGCACTGAGCTCCCTGCTTGTCAAGCACTGTTGTCTGAGTCAATAACCTTCTGCTCCTCCATCTGTACTAGCTGCCTTTGACTTGGGTGTTTAGTTTAGGACTTCAAAGCCCTAAGTAAAGCCTGTCTGTCCAAGCATATGTTTGTTAAGTGGCTCAGGAATATTAATTTCTTCCCTGTTTCTGTATGGTGGCTACTCTGGCACCTTCAGTGCCTGTAGCAGAGTCCACAGAGCAAGTGGGAGAGGAAATCTCCTGCATTGCATTTACACTCTATGAGCAGTGCATTGTCTGCTCTCCTTCACATAAAAAGTGTGGTGATCAAATTTCCTGCCTGTGTGACAGCCAAGCTGATGCACTCAGTGTCTCAGAGGGGTTTGTTAGTTGTGCATTTTCAATATTCATAAACAGTAGGCTCTGTTTCCATATGTAGCATGCTGTGTCCATATTGCACAAACTTGTTTTCACCTCTTCCTTACACTCTGGCTGCTTTCTGCACAGCTTCAGCCCTGCTGGCAGGGAAGTGAATGTGCCTGGCCAGAGCCTTTCCAGCCAGCACCCTTGAACTTGTCTCCTCCTTCCTCTGCACGTGCTGGGCTTTGCTGTCCTGCTGGCTCTGTTTGTCCTCAGCTCGTGGAGAAGTTAGCAGCTGTCTGCTCCTGGTAGCTTTATAGTCCATTACATTTCTACTTTTTGGTATGAGCAACCTTGCCTGGAGTTTGGCACAGGCAGCTCTCTGTTGGATAGAGTCATAAATACTTCAGTTAGAGCTGCAGGTGTAATGCCTTAGATGATGAATAATGGGAGATTGCAATCAATTCACTTCTAAGAGCCTTATAACTAACACTCACAGGGGAAGGCATTTTTCTTCCAACTGTTTGGAGCATTAAATCCAAAGCTCAGCGTTAGAGACCTAGGAGGGCCCATCAGCAAAGTGTCACATGCATTAAGCCCAGAGCAGAAAGCCTTTGCACAGCAAGCACACAGTATTTAAGAAGATGCAGTAGCTGTGCTCCAGATCACTTACTCAGTATTAAAATTCAGCTCCTCAGCCTTCTTTTTCATCACCTGAAATATTTCATCTGCCTCTATTTTCTGTTCTCTTTCTATTTAAAGTAAATCAGGTTTATTTTTTAAGCACTAGCTTATGAGTCACTGTTAATGGGAAAGTGGAGCAGGGCCAATAATGCATTTGATTGAGAAGATCTGTTCTGCTGGTGGTTTTTGTGAGGAAAGGAAAACCACAAACTGCAGTAAATTTACTTATTAAATAAGCATTAAAGTTTTTGCTGTAAAAGAGGATTCTTCATGATTTTTTTCCTGAGTCAGCCAAGTCTTGTATTTCTAGAAATACGAAAGTGACTCATTACATTTAGTAAAGGGTTTTTAACTGGTAGTACTGTAAAACAAAAGGAACACATGGTCTACCAACACAGGTCAATTTCACTGATTGAAGAGGAATCACCACAGACAGGCACAGAACTTCCCTTATCCTTTGTAAGGCTGTGGGGTTTTCAGTAGCTCTGTAGGACCAGAAAAATGAAAAACCCTTAAGTCTTTTAGTGAGCTTCTGGCAGTACTAGGAATGGAAAACATCAGAAATCAGGGAGGATTTAGGTGTCCAAGGAAAGACACCATTCTGCTATGCAGAATTATGCCTTGCTGACATCTTTCATCAAAATGAAATAGGAAGAGGTATTGCAGTCACTCTGGCATGGACCAGTAAAGCTTTTCTTAAGCACATGCACAATATATGGAGAGCTTCATTGCAAATGGTACTTGCAAACACATTTCCTGGAGGGTATAAGGGCAACCAGAGCCCTCTTCTTCATTACTAATTCCTCTAGATGTTTCTTGCTGCTGAATGGTGGACACGAACTGCAGCATGACCTGTAGCCTGAAGGCTTGAAAATCCAGCCTTGACATCCTGTAACAGTCCTTTTGTGCACAGTACAGGTCACATAAATCTCTTTTAAAAGTATGATAGTGCTGCTGATTTTAAGGCATGCTTATTTCCATTCAATGTAGTTTTGGTACTGCTGCGTTCATGTTTAACATAAATTAACCCACACTTTTCAATATACTGTCAGCTATTTCTCACTCTTAGAGGTTGATAACCTTCCAGGTTAACTGAGCTTAGCTGTAATCTTGGTGAGTTTTATTCCTGATATTATCCTTGTGTGCCCTGCTGGTATGTATTTACAACAACCATTTTATCAAGACCAAGTATATTAAGCACAGACAACCCCACAGTTTGAAAAAGGAGGTGCTTTTCACACTGATGTAGGAAGTCTCTGTATGTGTAATGGGCACCTCTCCCTTGTCACTCTCACCACTGACGTGGCCAAGGTCCTATTTGATTTTCCTGTAGTCAATAGTAAATGCCCTACTTGCTGTGAACAGATTTAAAACATTGGCTGTAATTACTTTACCTTGTCCTGTGGATAAAGTCAATGTGTCCTAATCTAAACACTTCCAGCTCTCTCTGTGTATTCCCTACTTGACACTTTATCCACCTACAAACTTTGTCTCAAAATGCCTCTCTTTGACTGTCAGATCAGCAAAGGGCTGACACTGCTCTCATTCATCTCCACAAAACCAGTGTTTTCATTGCACAGGCTGGTGGACTGTGCTGCATCAGTCCAGGGCAGGCTGAAGTAGCAGGGTCCTGGTAACATCATTCTGAATGAAGTTTAAAATCTAGAAACATATTAAAACATATTTACTTTCCATGTGATGTAGTTGTAAGTACAGCTGGAAAAGGATATTTTCCTCTTTGTCTCAGTATAAATATAAGGTGGTGACAAATTTGTAACAGATTCTTAACCTGTGACAAAAACCCTGCGGTGTATTGATGAATAAATTGATTTAATTCCCCCAAAGGAAACCATAGGCTCAACATTATCTGCTGGGGCAGCACTGCAGCAGAAGGTGATGTTGCACAGTAGTATATTTGGAATAAAATATTTTAGCATACCATTTTATTGCTTATTACCTTGAGTAATGGTTCCCACACCATGACCCTGGATCAAGGTAATCTGCAAAAATCATGGGAGGTCTGCCAGTGGTGCTCTGCACTGCAGGCCTGATGAGCCTCTGCCTGGTGCCCTGTGCTTCAGCCCAGAGACAGAATCTCACCCTTGGTGCTTCCTGCCTGCGTGCAGTGGGATTTGCACCGGGCCCTGCTGCTGCAGTGGTGGCCCGGGCAGGAGGAGGGGCTGGGTAGCCCTGACCCCGCCAGCCCGGCTGTACCCAGTCTGAGAGCAGATCCAGGGGCTGCTTTATGGAGCCCCTTCATTTGTCTGTCCTCTGAATTGCTGTCATTCTTCCCATGCAGGAAAGACACATCCTCAGACTTGGCAGAGGGTGAAAACCTTACTCATACATGCTTGCTTTGGCTCTGATATCCAGCACGTGGAAAGGGTCAAAGTCCTGGAGTAATGGTTCAGTGAGCTGAGCTGACAGAAGGCAAAGATGTACATCCTGCTTTTTCCTGAGCAGGGAGCCTGCAGTATAGTTTGCAAGTGAAACTGTGCAAAGTCCCTCCCACAAAGCATTTTCCAAGATAGCAACTGGGATGTCTGGAGCTTGAAGGGGTGCCTGTGATGCAGGTTTCTGGAAGTGGTGGGATGGCTGAGCTTTGAGGAGAGATGCTGCGCTAGAAGTGAACAGAAGAAGCAATGTTCTGCTTTGCACTCCAGCCAGCAATAATCTCTCTTCCTGCTGAATGCTGCATTTTTCCATTATAAAAACATTAATCTGTAGGGTATTGGGACATGGTCAGATCCTGCCAAGAACAAATTGTTAAGTAGTTGCTGTGCTCATTCCCTCTTAAAGCTGTAACTGTTGGTTTTCATTTTGCAAAATAAGTATCATGGGGCAAAAATGTATTGGCTGTGACATTATAACTATTTCCCAGAAAGATTAATTCTAAACTGAGAGACTTGGAAACAAATCATTCTTAGAAGCCTCTGTTTGTTTAGCAGCTGTTGTATATGAAACAAAGTCTATTTGGTTACAATTGTATGATATACCCTTACGTTTCAAAACAAGGCTGACTTTAAAGTCTCTGTTTTCAGTTGACTTTAGGTTCTGGTACAATGCATGAGTTTCAGACTGACAAGGAACTTGTCATTCCTTCACAGGCTCTTGCCCTTTGAGGGGTCAGATGCAAACTGCACCACCCAGAGGCACAGCAGCAATTCCTCTCTTGAATTGTGCCCTCTGCTTTCTTTGGAGACTCGCAAGTACATTCAGCACTTCAAATTCCCTCTTCTGTGACCCTGTGGCTATCCAACCTCCCTAAAGCATATGGGAGAAAGAAAGTTTCAAATAGGGATGTGCACAAGCTGACCTTCTCATTTAAAGGCACTTTCTGGAATTGCCAAAGAAAGTGCAAGGGCTCCTGTCAAGCGTATTTCCAGAGGGTGCCTGTTTGTTCCATGGGGCAGACCTAAAGCCCATCACCTAAAGCTCATTCACTCAAATCAATTGTCTATTGGATTTATTACAGCATAATGGCTTTCAATAAAAAATGATAGTAATAATGAATATGCTGAGATAATGAAATATGCAATAAAGGGAAGAATCTGGAAATGCGCAGTGTGCCCCAGCCTGAGGGTTAGAACACACTGGCACAGCTCCTGCCAAGATCAGTAAGAGTTATAGTCTTCTACAGCAAGATCACTTTGTCCTTGGACTTTATTGACAGTTGTGTTTCGTTACAACCTGAAAGTGGAAATACTGTCAAACACCACATCAGCTGATCAGACAGCTTGTTTTCCCCCATACAGTTAGATATTGGAGCTGTTGGCAGTCACAGTATGGAAGCTGTGTCATACTGCTCCTATTCCCAAGTTATCACAATTTGGGAATGTTTGTCTGTCTTCCTGTAGTGACAAATGTTGCAGTTGTGCTGATGATAAATTCTGCAGCCACTTCAATAGGATTTTTGCTGTAATTTATTAGCATTTGTAAGGCTGAGACAGCACAAGGGATCATAGAAAACCTAATTTTTAGACCTGTGTCTGCAAAAAGAGGAGAGTTGTAGCCTCTCCAAGACAGACATCCTTTGAGCCCTTTCATATTTGGCTGGATGAACTTTCCAGTAATTCTGAAATAGTGTATTGAGAAAATTCTAGATTTAGTGACAAATGGCTTAATAAATCCTTTCTTTAGCCTGTTAGTTAATTTCCACCAGAGAGAGATATTTAATTTAATATGTCATTGACTACTCTCAGGTATGAGGCTACCTACACAAATCTTCTTGTAGAGTCACCTCTTAGCTGCTTATTAAATTAGTGCTGTCTACAAATTTATTTGGTCATATATTATTTGGCAATTATTGAGGGGTTCCTTTCACCCTGTGTGTCAGATGCTTGTTGGGAAGTAAAATGGAAATGATTTTTTTTTCCATGGTAATTTAAAAGTGCTTGGGAATAAGTGAAATATAAGAGAAATTATTATGTTAAATATCTGAATTTTGATTTTAGTATAAATGTCAAACAAAACAAGGTCTAGACATCAAATTTTTTATTTATAAAAATAATGAAATCAGATTCTTAAGAACTGTTTTATTTGGTTCAAAATAACCTGATGAGAAATTTTATATCTAATCAACTTAATTAATTGCTACAGCAGTCCTCTTTCTTTTATTCTGAAATTGGAAATGAATAAGAGCCTAAATGCCCTCAAAATATGTTTGGCTCCAGAAATATTCTTCAGCTTCCAATGTTTACAAGCAGCTAGCAGCACTGCTGTGGGGATGTTGTCTTTGGCCCAGCAAGCAGGGGTGGTATTTCAGGTTTTCTTTCTCTAGAAGCAGTGTGAGTGCCAGTGGACACTGAGCACACTGCAGGTCTGTGGCTTGGCTCACTTGGGAGCTGAGAGTCTGCGGTGTGAGCAGAAGGATTCTGAAGCTGGAGACAGCATGGGCTCTTATCTGTGGAGTTCACAGGAGCATATGATGCTAAGATGGAGCTCACCTACTCCACTGCAGAGAAGATCATGGAATATCCTGAGCTGGAAGGATCCACAAGGAGCATCGAGTCCAACTCAAGATGCTGCTCTGCAGGGTCTGCTGCCTTTACACTCCACCTGTGTTCCTTTCCTGAGGAAGCTATCAGCTCCCAACAACTAGCCATCCTCTAATATGAAATACAAGTCATCCAGCTTTCATTATTTTCGTGATTTTATGTCTCATTTTTAGTGTTGCTTGTCAAGAAGCATTTACATGATGGCATCAAGCAAAGAATGAGGGGCATTAAGTAACTCACGAGCAGCAAACAAGTATCACAAGCACAGCAAAGCATAAACCCAACTGCTGTATATTGATTTTAAAACAAGGTACTGTCCTGGTTCCAGCCAGGAGGAGTCGTGGCTAGGACCTGGAGGTTGTTCTATACCACCTCATTGTTTCTGGGGGTAAGGTGGTCTCTTCCTGTTGAGTAAAGGTGGTGGAAGAAGCCCTTGGGTAACACCAGATCTGAGCATCACTTGCCTCTCTCTTGTACGCTTGAAACTTGAGAGGTGGTGATCACAGAGATGATTTTCAGTGTGTGATCTTTATGTATTTGGACCTACTGTTCAGTCTTAAATTTTCATTTTTTGTCAGACAGAACACTCCTATTGAAATATGTATGTACTTCTTAGTCTGAAAAGCTGAGCTGATTTCAACCCTATTTGTTTGCTATTCTGTGATGTTTGAAGGGTTGTGTGCAAAGAGGGTTAAGCTGGCCTTGGTTTAGAGGAGAATTATGTCAGTCACAGGGTGGGGTCAGATTTTAAAGTACACACAGATGCATGTCCTTGCTAATAGGATCTGTCAGACCATATGAATGAGCATAAATAAACCTATTCCTGCTTGTTAGACATGGCAGTGGAGGATAAGACCTGGAGCTTAATGAAGAGAAAGGACAAGCTTCTCCTGTCAGCCAGTGTGGAGATGGAAGCAGATAACCTGGAGGTTTAGCTGCACTTTCAGTATCCATATGAAGTTCAGCTCAGTTTCACATACAGGTTGGCTACAGATTCTGTGTGCTTCCTTGCCCAATTCATTATCACAGTATGACAGTTCCTGCAATCAGGATATTGCCATTTACTTGCAACCAGGTTAATTTTTAGCCTGGTCAGTCTGGTCATACACACAAATTGGTAGTTCTCTGTTCGTGCTTTGTCTATTCTTCCCCTCCACCAAGTTTAAAGCAAACAACCAAACCAATCAAAATAATAAAAAAATAAATATTAAATATTAACCATTCAAAATTTGGATATAGTTGGAGAACCCTAAATAGCATAAAGTTCTTGGCCATTGTATGACTTTGATTTGAATTTCATCTCATTATTAATGCCAGGCTGGATGTGGCTCTGAGCAACCTGGTCTAGTGGAAGGTGTCCCTGCCCATGGCAGGGAGATTGAAACTAAGCTACTTTAAGCTCCCTTCCAACCCAAATTTTTCTGAGATTCTACAATTCTATGTCCTGAAGACCTGGAGGATTTGCACGTGAAACACTCCAGTACAGCTGAATAGGGATGTGCCATCAAGCCAAATCAGTCAGCAATTCTCAGCATCTATCACTTGATGATGTTTGTTACCACTAAGACTTTGTTCTGCTTTTGCTCTGATCTCTGGTAGTTATTTATGCTACTGTAAAATGTTACATTTGTGGATTTCCAGGTTAGTTAGGGACAGAGCAGGCTTAAGGCTGAGGGAAGGTGTTGAATGGCAGGATGGAACCTCACAGGTCTCAGTTCTAGGTGACACTGTGCTCTCTGCTGAAGTTCCATTGCCAGTGGGCCCTGCCAAACTGAGCAGTGGCAAGTAGGGTCAGGTGCTGGGTGAAGCTGAATCATCCCTTTAACTTGATGATAAAGGCACCACCCTTCTAAAATTTTTTTAGTTCTCCAAGAGGCTCAGAATATGACCAAAAGGTCAGATTTGTCTTAGAACTTAAATCTATTAATCTTGCATTTCTTACTACCATGTTTTTATACCTTTTTAAAGTTAGGGGTCTCTCAGTGGAGATACTGAGCTGTTAAATGCTTCTTAGATGAGTGAGCAGGAAGGCTCAATCTGCATGTGTATCTTATATTTGCAGCCACAAATATAAAATATTTCTTGTGCCTTCAGGACTGAGACACTACCTGCAAGAAATGTCAGATGAAATCCTCAGACTTTGGTAAACAAACAAATAGTTCTGATGTTTGCATTCTTCAAACTCATTTCACCACACTCAGTTTTCTCTGAAGTCCATGTCCTCAGACAATACTGCTGAATGTGTCACCATCCTGCTGCACAGGCCTAAAAATGTATGTCTGACATTGAAACTCACTGTTTTATTCTGATCCTCCCACTATAATCTGCAAAATTCGTATTATGCTGGCATATTTAGCTAAGAAAGTGATAAAGTCTCTTCCATGGATAGCACTACTCAAGCACAGTACTGAAATCTGCTTAAGAGAAATACTGAGTGATCTGGACCATAAAACTGCTATCTTCTATTTCACTGTTTTTCACTTTTCTGCTCTGCTCTTTTCCAGATGAGCTGCTGATAAAGTAAATTTGTCACAGGTTTATGAGACTATTGTTCTTTTACCATGGGAGTAAAAAAAGGAATATTCTCAGGTACCAAAACCACTCTTGTCTCCAGAAGTTTCATCTTGACTAGGATTGTCCTATTGGAAAAAATCAGGAAAATATTCACCACAGATGTTTCACACTGGTTTAAACAGAAGGTTTTTTAATTATGCAACTTAAAATTGCTTTCAAAAAAATCTTTCCTCCATGCCTCTCTTTTGCTAGACCTTAGAAGGCTGTGGTTCCATCCAGCTTCTCTGGAGGGGAAGGTGGCAAGAGTTATAAATTCATCTCCAGTATATGAATTTTTTTCAGCTTTTCTTTAAGACATCCACAGCTTGTAATGACTCCCGTTCAGCACAAAAATTGTACAAGAGAACAGGAAAACAGAAAAACATCACTTTTGCTGTTTGCCATTTGCATCATTTTTTGTGTAGTTATTTGGAAGAAACCTGGCCAAACCAAATGAATCCCAAGGCCCCTTCACTGAAGAATGTCCTGAATTTCAGTGTTTCCAGGGAGTGAATTCTACACCTCACAACAGATGTGCAGCCCTGAGCTGGTGTCCATGGCTCATCCAGGGTGTCTTGTTTGGCTGTGATCAGCAGAACAGCTCCCAGCACCCAGTGTCATCCTTCAGTCTCTTTTGTTTCATCTCATCCTGTTCACCTCTTAAAATTCTTTGCTACCCTGAACTTCACCTCCTGCTTCTCTGTCTCTCTTTTAAGCCAGCTGTGAGTTTCTCAGCTGATTGAACTCTCGCTGGGAGATAACTGCACATTGTTTTCATGATCAGCAAGGTCTCTCATCGACCAGCTTGTCTCACCAGAACAAAAATCTGCAAAATATTCACAGTAGATTTAGCTCAAGCCACAGACTGAGCTTGAGGATAAAAAACATAATGAAAAGAGAGAACCTTTCTCTGTCTGTAGTCCCTGGGCTGTAAGTGATGCCAGCCAGCTCTGCTGAAGGAAAGCATGGCTTCAGAGCTTCCAGTGGTGATGAGCATTTCTGCCTTTACAAATGCAACCATGAAATTCTTCATGTACAGAGTCAAATGTGTCTGTCCTCTCACAGCCTGTGTCAGCTTTGTCAGCTGGCATCCTCTTGTGCAGGCCTGAGGAAGCAGAGTATTTCTCTGTATCTGAACTGATCATTTTCTGTGGCTATTTTTAGAGACCTGAGGGTGGACTTTTGTTTTTTTCCATTTCTTTCGCAAATGAAATTTCAGAGTGCCTCACTGAGTTTTGACTGCTTGTTTTATTCCTCATGTCTCTTCAGTTATCATTACTCCAGGGTGATTCACACTGCTCTCCAAATGCATATGTTTGGATGCCTATTGTGGGGAGCTTAGCAACTGCACCACGCTGAAAGCCCAGGCTGGCTGAGGCATGGCTGATGCTTAACCTTTACTTCTCTTCACAGGAAAAAGGTCTCTGCTGTGAGCTCATGACTGAGCAATGTTCTGAAATGTTTGATTATCCTGCTTTGTACCTCTGCCTTCTTCCTCCCACAGTTTTCTCCTTTCCTGGCCATGGTGACTTTTTTTACTCTGTTACCTGTTATAGTTCAAATGAGATTTTGCAGCACTGACAGTCGTAGACTGAGACACCACAGGTACATCAACAGAACCCTTACTCTTGGACACTAGCTCTTTCTTCATTTTAATTATGTAACAAGAAGTCACAGCCCAGGCTTTCCTCTGTCACACCTCAAATTACTCCATTATTTTTCATTGAATTTTCAGTGAGTAAACTGAATGGGCAGTCTTCAAAACTCAGTACTTAAATCCCAAGCCTTGCCTACAAGTCACTTTGACAGAGTCTTAGCCTAGATTAAATTCATTCTAGTAGAGTTCGGTCCTATCCTTTATTCATAACATTAGTTTCTGGTTTTCTTCTTAGATCTGCAGACTAAAATAATTTCAGATAGAATATTTTATTTCTGGTGACTGGCTGACTGATGATTTCTAGAAAATTTAAAAATAATAAAAAGGAAAGAAAGGAAGAATTTAGCTTTTTAAGACTATGTCTGCCATCAGTGTATGCTTGTCAGCCTGCTCAAAATAAATAGTAATACAGAATGGAAAACTGCTTGTTAGATTTTAAGCACAAGCAAAATCATAGACTGACAAACTGCAAAAACCCACTTGTTTTTGAGAAAAAAATGGTCTTTTAGAGAGCAAATTTCTGTCACAGTTTATATGGAGATAGAATGAAAGCTGTGTAATGGACCAAATGGAGAAGGTAGGCTCTGTTAAATGGGTAGCAATGGAAACAGAGGCCTCACCTTTCCCTTGAGTTGCATGACAAACACAAATAAGTGCTTCAAGGAAAGTTTCACTAGAAACTGAATTTACAGCATGTATTCTTCAAGCAATTATACTCAGACAGTTTCTCTAGCAAAGCCTGGAGACTTTTAGGACAGCATGCTCTTGAAACCATCGCGGTGCTGGTGCTGGACCCACCCTTGGTGGCCACTTGGCCAATGCCAGGGCTCCCATCTGCTCTCATTCACACCACACAGAAAACTGCTGTACCTTGTTCATCTTTCCAGCTTTATCTTTCTTTATCTATCCACCTTTATCATCTCCTTTAGATTATTTTACTGGGCTGCAGTATCAGTGTGGTCAGGTTTGTCCTCTTTGCCCATCAGCAGCTTGATGGGTATGAAACACACAACAGTAATAACAAGCCCACCCTGTGTGGGCTTCAAGCTGGGATTGCTGCAGGTCAGGCTCCACCAGCCTGCACAGAGCAGTCTCAGTCCTTCAAACACTTGTGAGAACCTGAATCCCAAAAGCAAAAGCTCTCCTTCAAACCCTTCGCTTCCCCAACCTGTTAGTGTACAAATTCCAAGCTGCACATCTGCAAGCCCAAAGGTCAGCACTGAGCCTGGGAGATTTATTTCTCTTTGCTAGTCCCTCAAGGCACCCACCTCAGCAGGCACAAATTCCCTACACAGAAGATTTTCACCTTGCTGAAAGCACAAATGGAAAACTTGCGTCAAGGCAAAGGAGGGTAATGACTTTTGGAAGATGTTAGTTGGGTAAGAACCAATACCAGCATCAAATTTACTGAATAATGTGGAAAAACATGTCTTCATTTATAAAAGGCAAAGGGGTCTTCATAACTTACTGTAAACACAGGAGAGTAAATATAAAATTAGACACTTGATATTAAAAAATGAATGTTTATGATGAAATTAGTACATTTTCTGAACAGACTACTGTGAATGGCAGCAACTAAAATTTAAGCAGTAAAACTAGCAATGGCACACTAAGAATATTTTGTAGACTTGTCTTCTGCTTCAAAATGGAATTGCTGGTCTTGTTTCTAATGAAAGTAGAAATCACAGACCTGCTGTTCCTACTCTTAATTGCAGCCTGGAAGTTAGGCAATCTTCTGAGCTGAATTTTTCTGATGAAGGTGAATCCTTGCAATTAACAATGTTAAATTCACTTTTTAAAAAAACCTAGCAAAATAAATCTGCCATTTTGCATATGGTAGCACATGTGATTGTTAGCATGAGTGCTGCCCTCACATATCCTAGTATAGTTAATTCAACTCTTAGTATAGTAAACCCAAATGCCAAAAGCATTAAATTGGCTGGATTAAAATAGTGAGACTTTTACACAGAAAAATCTTGTTCTTTTTTTTTCTTCCCCCCATTTTAAGATTTCTGATCTTGATCTCACTTTGTAGAAAATAAAGACCAAACTTTAATGAAATATATGTATAATATATTTCATTGTATAATATATGAGTATATATATTACATATATATGATTAGTGCTTGATAGGAAACAGGTTTTGGTTTTGGCTTTTGGGGGTTTTTTAGCTTCTGAATGAGGCAGACAGGCTGCAGGCTCCACTTCCCAGTCCAGATGTCCTGATGGCTGGATTACCACTGCACAGGAATAAAATTCTGCCTCTCTGCTTGCTGTCTCCCTCATTCTTCCTTTCCACTCATACGTGTTTTGTTCTATCCCTAATCACATGTTTCTGCAAACTATTCTTTCTACACGTATTGAGTGTCACAAGATTATTTGGTTTAAGGTCATGAGACTTGAAGTTCTGGGGTTTTTTTCCTACTTTTAATGGGCCTCTTAGAATTGACCCTGCTAAGCTGAACTCTGCTGAGTAAAATAGAAGGGTTCAGTATTGGTCAGACCTCAAATCTCAAGTGAAGCTGGTGACGAAATGCAGCATTAAAAAGCAATTGTTCCTCTGAGGCCCTAGAACACCAGTGCTTGCAACCCCACACTGTTCCATCCCAACAGGGTTTGAGAAATGACTCCTTTCTCCTCATCTGAGCCACTGATTTGAGTGGAATTGTTGTTGGAATTAGATGAGAGGATGGAGCTGTGGGCTCATGCTTTCAGCACTGTGTTAACCAAACAGCTGAACTGGTTCTTGTGCTGAACTGTGGCAGCTAAACCTCATGTGCTAAATTTATTTGTGTCCTGGAATGAGAAGATGGACCATCATCATGGTAAGACCCCCATGACACTTTTGTTGTTTTGGGTAATGTTTGTTATTTATTAACTCATGTAATAATCTTGTAAGGAGGAGTTAGCCTATACAACTGAAAATAGCAGGAATTTTAACACTCAGGGTTTGTCTGAGTCAGTGATTTCTGAGAACGTCCCCATGCTTCCTGTGCCTCCATTGGCTCTGGAGTTAGATGTCAGTCCTGTCACTCCCTTTGTCCCTGCTGCCAGCTCCAGAGCACCTCCTCACCAAGGGGACTGAGCTGCTGCTGTGGCTTCTGCAGCACTGGGCTGTGTGGGCTGTCCCAGGCTGCCCAAACAGAGCAACTGTGGCCTCATTTAAAACTCTAGTGGAATTCTAAAGCTTGAGTTGGTGGTTTTAGTTAGGATTTTTTAATTAGTAAAAGAACAATACCTCTCCTTTCTTCTATAAATCCATTTGTACAGCTCTGTTTCTGTTAGTGGGTCTAAGCTGCTCTGTGTTACTCATAAGCAGGGTCTGTTAAGGGCTGGAAAGGAAGTGGGATGTTTGCAAGACAGTGCCTCCCCCTGGGTTTGAGATTACATCTTTCAATCTTTTAATTAATTTTCTGATTTTGCCTTTTGATTTTTAGCACCAAGATTTCCAAAGTGTGTGAACAAACTGTCCTGCAGCAGGCTACAAGAAGTTTAATAATGGAAATATAGATGCATTCTACTCTACCAAAAAGATGCTTCAGGATTTCCATTGGCAAATCTCATTACCTTTAATTTGTCAGTATAAATCATGGCGCACCTTCGGATGCTGTAGAGTAAATAATTGTATCCATAAAACCTTACAGGGGGTGTTAAAAACCACACCAAACACGACAACAGCCCTTGCCCCCCACACAGTGCTAGGTGAGACCCTGGTAGTGGATGGCCCAGGTCATTAACCCCAGAAAGCAGCTATTGATTAGATGTCACTGTGTTTGTTACTGAAGGGCTCAGACACTAACTCAAGATTCCTTGCATGGCATTTGCTGAGTGCCTCTGCTTAGAGTTCAGGACCACACACACTTTGGTTGTTTGGGGTTTTTTAAATTGAGATCACTGCTAATAAAATCCAGTACTTGTCCTTGCTAAAATTTATTACCTTGTCTTTCCTTCATTTCGTTCTCTTATCTTGTATATTTGAGTTCCTCACTTGCAATACTTTAAAGTTTAGCCTCCAGTGTGAACAGTTCTGTTTATCTTCATAATAGAATTCGTAACCAGATATATCAACAAAATAAACTTGTCTCACAGGAGAAAAAATCTCCCACTTTCTTAACCATCCAGGGAAGTAGTCTCTGGATCCTGCATGTATTCTGGATGAGATCTTATCCCCAAATGTTTTTGTACTACCCTGATGCTCCAAGAGCTCATTTAGAGCAAACATGCCATCCAGGAAACAACGGGAGAGCACTGTATTCTTGCCAAGCCTCAAATATTTGCTCTGAGACAGCCCTCATCAGCTGCTTGCAAAAGCTGCAGAGGGGCCAGGCACCAGAACGCTGCCCTTCAGGCTTGGCAACCAGATTAGGGGACTGTCATGCATTTTTCAGACAGGCCACAAACATTTATTTTCTTGCTAGGGCAGTGGCTTGAGTGCAAATTCATTCTGAATTCTTTAAAACCTCTTTTTCTACCTTTTGTGGTTAGATGATTTTCAAGGAAATAGAAAAAAAAAAAGGTGGCTTGAAATGTCCCAGAGTTGAGCAAGTACAATAAATCTGGTGGAGTAAGGATTGTCACCCTGAGACAGACAGCTGCTGCACACCCCCTGTGTGGGAGAGGAGGTGCTGGGCACAAATCTCACTGAAAGGGGGGTGGAAATCTCTCTTCTACCATGGCATCCAGCCTCCAGAGCACCCCAGAAGAAGCCACGAAAGAGCTCCTAAAAGGGCTCCTGAAAGGGCTCCAGAAAGGGCTCCAGAAAGGGCTCCATGGTGTGTCTGGCAAACGGTGAGGTCAAGAACGTCCCAGCTCTGAGCTAAGCAATTTCTGTGCGGGGGTGATGTTTTTGTTAACATCAGCACAGCAAGCACAAACACAGGTTTCGTGGAAATTTGATGAGCCTGATAAAATTATTCAGTCCAGAAGATAAACAGCAGCACAATTGGATTCATTTAATCTACCATTTTCTTTTCTTTTGACTCTAAAAAATGTGACTTGAAAGAAACCCACACTTAACGTTACAACTGGTCTTGCAGCCTAACAACACATTTTGATCAAAAAGTGGAAAATTTCGATTAGAAAATGCCACATGGTGCTCTGAGAAGTAGAGGCAGCTCATGACCATGGTTTGTCTAAGGGATTAAACCCTGCCCACCACGGTTGCAGATCCTGGTGTCTTGCTCTTCTGCACCAGAAAAGGTCTGAACCTGTGGCACCAGAAACACGAGTGGCCTGCACTGCCATCCCCACAAAGCACCACACCAGCATTTCTGAACTCTAAGAGTATGTAGCCTGCTATTTGATTTTAAATTTCATGGAAAGCAGTCACTTTTTAAAGAGAAATATTTTATTTAAAGAGCAGATTTTATATTTATTTTGATAGGTAGATTTTGGGTGGGCAATAGTCTTAGCTACCCATAGATACTGAACTGCCAGTGAAGCTTTGTAGGAGTGAACATACTGATGTTGCAATTCAGATTATTCTCCAATGCTGGTAACCACAAAGTGGGTATCAACACTCCTCTGCTATCTTATCTTTGAAGATTCCTTTGCAGCTTGTTTCAATGGGTGTGTGCTGGTGAAGAGCACAGTACCATGTCTCTTAGCAAAAGGAGTTTGTTTTCTGGCAAAACAGTCATTCAATAGAAAATATTTTGAATGTAAAACACTTAGATAATAATCAAGGTTCACTTTATTTTGGAATATTAAAGTTTTCTTGGACTGAGCTAAAGTGATCAATCTAGATGTAAGAATTTCATTTAACATGGTAGCTAAACAGAGAAAATATCAAGTGCCAAATCCAGTTTGGACCTGCAGCTTTGCAAAGCTTCTGTCCTGAAACTGTATTATATTTTGGCTGAGAGATGGTGGGCTTTGTGTGTGTGGAAGGTGACATTTCAGGCTATTTCTTTTTGCTGAAAGAATCTCAAGGTGAAATTCTACAGTAATAAGCAAATTAATCAAGACTAATTTTTTTTTCTCCTGTGAAATTTACTGATTGATTCAGCTCTCCTTTTAGTCCCATGACACATGAGGTAAATTGGAGGAGGCAGTAACTCTATTAGCAAATAAAAGACATAGGGGATGGCCCCTTTAAGTGAAGGATGGTTTACTACCTTAATAAGAGCCGTGGTGTGATGCTTCTGCCCTTGAGCACTCTTTTCCTTCTTTGATGTCTTCTATCTATTTATAAAGCACTCTGAGATTACAAGGATGAAGCACTCCATATAAAGTACAAGGTCGTTGTTTGTCAGCATTTAAAAAAAGCAAGATAATTTATGTTTAAAAAAGAGGGAGAAAGAATTCGGCAAAGAAATCAGCTTGCTATGTTTTGTTTTAAGATTTGAGAAAAACTGATAAAGCTGACACACTTTTCCATTGCAGCCTACATTACATACATAGCTTCAGAAAGATTCATCTGGTTTTCTACGCAGAGCAAAAGAACCTGAAAAAATAGAAACTAAATCTTAACAATAAAAAAAAAAATGCTGAAAGTTGAGATGGATGCAGAATTGTGGGTTCTGGGCTGTAATTACAGTCTAATTCAGGCAAACTGCAATTATACATAAATAATAAGTTGAAGTTACTCTGCCCTGTGGAGATGAAGTACTGAAACCAATCTGTGCTTCAAGGGAAACTTGCTGTGCCAAGGTGGAATAAAACATGCTGAAACAACCATAAAATTTACTTGGTCTGTGCAGCAGACTTTATTTTATTAAACATGTTGAAAGTGATACACCTACAAATATCTAATATAATAGTTCTTCTGGCTGGTATCATGGATTTTTAGTTTTAAGGATCAAATCAAAACACAGAAGATAACTCCAGGATCTGTTCAATACCATGTTAATTTTTAGATGCTGTTTCCAAGGTATGTGAATCCACACATGCAGGTAACCAGGGTGACCACCAAACCACAGCTGAAATGCAAGCAGTAGATTTATTTCACCTTATTAACGATGTCGAGTGGCAGAGACACATGGGGACACAGGCTCCATCAGGCTCAGCTCATCCCAGTGCCCACAGGCACGTGGGGACACAGGCTCCATCAGGCACAGCTCATCCCAGTGCCCACAGGCACATGGGGACACAGGCTCCATCAGGCACAACTCATCCCAGTGCCCCAGACATGTGGGGACACAGGCTACTGGGGGCTCAGCTCACCCCAGTGCCACAGACACGTGGGGACACAGGCTCCATCAGGCACAGCTCACCCCAGTGCCACAGACACGTGGGGACACAGGCTCCATCAGGCACAGCTCATCCCAGTGCCCACAGGCACATGGGGACACAGGCTCCTGGGGGCACAGCTCATCCCAGTGCCACAGACACNAGGATCAAATCAAAACACAGAAGATAACTCCAGGATCTGTTCAATACCATGTTAATTTTTAGATGCTGTTTCCAAGGTATGTGAATCCACACATGCAGGTAACCAGGGTGACCACCAAACCACAGCTGAAATGCAAGCAGTAGATTTATTTCACCTTATTAACGATGTCGAGTGGCAGAGACACATGGGGACACAGGCTCCATCAGGCTCAGCTCATCCCAGTGCCCACAGGCACGTGGGGACACAGGCTCCATCAGGCACAGCTCATCCCAGTGCCCACAGGCACATGGGGACACAGGCTCCATCAGGCACAACTCATCCCAGTGCCCCAGACATGTGGGGACACAGGCTACTGGGGGCTCAGCTCACCCCAGTGCCACAGACACGTGGGGACACAGGCTCCATCAGGCACAGCTCACCCCAGTGCCACAGACACGTGGGGACACAGGCTGCTGGGGGCTCACCTCATCCTTGCAGTGTGTGTGTGAGCCCCTGCCTGCCCCACTGTATCAAAGGGTTTCATGAATGTGCAGTTTATCACAAGGCTGTGCTTTTATGGTCTCTGAGCTTTTGATTTCTCTCTTTCTCTCTCTCTCTCCATCAGGAGGCCCAAGTGTGTCTGTGAGAGTGTGTTATCTCCACACAGGAATTCTGCTTGTGAAAACAGGGAGAGGATGAACAACACTAGGCATAATAACTGGGGTTTCTCCACTCTGGTATTTTTAGTGTTCTCAGCTGCAAGGTCACTTGAGTGAATTTACCTCTTTGACAACCTTGTGCTTTCAACCCTTTCCTCCCAACACAAGGTTTTGTTTTGTATTTCTAGGCTAGACCTACCACTTTTATGGTGGCTGGGTCCTCTTTGGCTGAGGAAAGCTTTGGAGCTTAGGAATCCTACTAGGGCTGGCAGGAGTCTTGACTTGGCTGAGTTTATCAGACCAGGCTCTTAAGCCCTGCTCTGTGTCACTGAGGCTGGCAGGCTGGGTGCTCTGCACTGGCTCCTCGAGGAGAGCCTCATGCTGACGACCATCCCATGCTGGATTCCATCTGCCAGGAGGTCCATGAACCTCCTCCTCCTCCTCAGCTCAGTGTATCCAGTGCCAAGACATTTGGGGCAGTCCACCTTGAAGCACATGGAACCAGACATTCAGGAAAGCTGCCAAGCCCATCCTCCATTCCCTGCTGAATTACAAGTGAGTTCAGCTGTTGTGTGAGTTCACTCCTACACAGAGGCCAGTGAGATTGTCACACTGCTGGGTTAGAAAGAGGAGATTAAAAATGACACTCTTTTTTCTTCTGTCCCACAGATAAGAGGTTTTCCAGTTCCTTTATTCTTAGGAGTTTGGGAGATGTTTGTGACTGGCTGTTACAAATAAATCCAGTTAGCTGATTATCTGCTAAAAAACCACCCTAATAAATACCAAAGATTTTGGAAAAAAAAAAAAAGAAAACAAAACAGCCCCAAGCCCTTGTGTTTTCTTTCTTTGTATTTGAAGTTAACCATCACTCCTCTGGCTGACATATATATTACATCAAGTATCAGAAATGAGTGAATTATTGGACATGGTGTTAATTTATTCTTGCCTAAGTCTGGGCCCTTCATGAGGGCAGCTATTGCTCTGTACATGGCAGATATTTGATATGGAGTGTGTCCTGCTATTGTCATTCTGTAAAGCTTCTGAGGATTAACAAAGGAAGGATGTAGAAATATACTGCCTGAAATGTCAAACACAAAAGTGAAATAAAAAGAAATATATAGGAAAAATGGGCACATTAGTACCTAAACCTTTCAGGGAACCAGATAATGTAGGTTCAATTTCTGATTCCACTATCAGTTTTTTTTTTTTATGTGACCTTAGGCAAATCATTTAAATTCCCTCTCACTATTTCTCCTCTGTAAAACTGAAACCAGGCTTTGTCAAAGGAAGAGGAAAGGGATAAGCCTTATTTCAGCACAGAGGTCATCTCATGTGGACAATGGGAATATGAATTAATTTCTTTTAAGAAAATAATTTATATGTTCCTCCTGATCTACTCATACAATATGCAATGATTAATTTTTCCCTCTTTTGTTGTAGATATCATATCTGAATAAAATAGGTTGTACAGAAAACTAACTGCCCACACCTCCTCAAAGCCATTCACTCAAATGAAAGCAGATATTTGACCTCTTGAGGCATAAAAAATAAGCATTCTACTCAATTTCTTCCCCCATTAAACTGATAGAGATTTTCCTAGAAGAATTACCTTTGGCAAAATATTCATTTGTTGTAAATCTTCAGAAGCTGTGGCAGAAATTGGATCAGAACAGTCTCACACATTTCAACAGCAGCTATAAAAATATGGAGAAGATTAAGGTATCTCTCTTGTCACCAGTAGACTTTTGCTAGACCTCCCTAGGGCTGACAGCACTTTTAAACATTTACGTGGCCTAGGATTTATATCCTAACCGTGTGCAAGTAAAAAAATTACCCTAATTGGTATCAAAAAGTCTTAGTGAATGTATTATTTTGGAAATCATTTATTTTGCTTCATGCTGAACTGAAACCATAGGTTCTGCCTTGAAGAACTGCTTGTGTTCCACAGTTTACATACCACGAATAAATATTTAAATCACCCTTTCCTGTGAGCAAAGCTCGAAGGGGAAGGCTTGGCCACTCCTCACCGAAGACAGGCGGGATGTGGTGCTGCATTCCAGCTCCTGAGGGCTCACACAGAGCTGAGCTTCCTCCTGGGGAAGGGGAAGGCTTTGTGCCTGGGTTGCCTCCTGGGGAAGGGGAAGGCTTTGTGCCTGGGTTGCTCTGCAGCCTCCTCGCTGTATATTTCAGAAATACCAGGGATCTCCCCTGCAAAACAGCAAAATGCCTCTAAGCAGAATAAAATTTATGATAAAGAAAACAGGCACAAACCTGGTTTTGGTTTTTTTTGACCTCTTATAACGTCACTCTCTGGAATATCTGTGGGGGGAAAAAAGCATAGGATTATATAATTAAAATTGTCTAATATTACACATACATAAAGACATTGAACAGGATTATTTACCTATTTCTGTCACTTTCTAACTTTTCTGTGATTAACTTGGCATCTTTGGTTCTATCCTTTGCTGTTCATGAATAATCTGGGCTGCACACGCTCTCTGAATGAACAGATTGTAAAAATATCATTATGCATATTTTTATGAGCAAAACCTCCTTTCCAAACATCAGTATGTACAAAAATCACAGTCATCTTTCCCACTCATGGGAAAGGGACAGGAATGGTATGAAATGCAGAAGTTGTGCTTTATCTCACCTTTCATTCACTCATTCATTCTGTCTACAGCTTTTTATTTGTGAGTCCCAGGTCTGTCTAAATACCTACTAATTCAGAGGAAGTACAGCTCCACTGTTTTCCCAACACTCATAAAAGAGACATTTTTATGTGTTCATCACAACAAAAATGAACTCCAATATTTTTTTTTAACAAAGATTTGACATCCTTTCTTTACAACAGTTCTTTTTCTTAGAAATTGTCTTTCAATGTGTCCCTGAATTTTTTAGCATTATGCACTGATGTGGTACAGGAATAAGGCTGAATTGAAAGCCTTTATTCTAGGAAAATACAGAAGGTATTGTCTCCTTTCTGTCCTGGAACCTTTTTTTAAATTCCTTTCAGATTTAAGGGTCAAGCCCTGAGGAATACTTAAGCTAATATGCATTATGAATTGTACATGGCATGCTGACCTCTTTTGCAATACACTCTATTTTTTTTAGTAGACAAATCCCTTTTTTTTTCTTTTTTCATGTAAAGTTTGCATCCAGGCAAAGGATACAGCAGCCCTCTGTGGTCCAGGCCAATGAGTTATTCTGCCAGGTTCTGCCTTGTTGAATTTACACACTCCACATCATCTTCTTGACCTCATTTACCTCTCAAGAAGCAAGTGCCTGAAGCAAAGGATATTTAGTTTTAAAGCAGTCGGTTTTTTTTGCTCCATATGTTTAAAACTATTGAATAAATGTCTCTCTGTAAAAAGGCTTGTGTCACTGCAGTGACTGTTTGGTACATAGAAAACACCAGAAAATATTGTATTATGCTCTCCTGGAAGAGCAAGCAGGCAACCTTTGACAGAAACATGAGGAGAAAACAGATATGTTAGTTACAAACATTCCTGTTCTTAACCTTTAGTTTCATTGTTCATAAAGAGAAACCCCCACTGTTTTAAAGGAGTTAATGTGCAAGAATGGCACAGACACGATGGTTTCCTGAAGGCAACGAGTCTAAATACAGAGGTGGGTGCTGGCAGAGGTCTGTTCCCCCTGGAATGCAGATGATCCACGATAGGATTTGCAAATTCCTTGGAGAAATGCACTGAACCCCTTTGGTCAGAGAGGGTTTGGTTACATGGGCAAGGTGCTCAACAGTACAAATACACAGATAGGTGTGGAGCACTGAAGTGCAGGTGAACTGCAAAAGAAAGGGCATACTTCAAAATAGCTCAGGTGGCACACAGCACACACTTGTCTCAAAATATTACTTCAGTCTCTGCAGCAGCTGGAGGGTTAAAGGCTTCTAGCTCCATCAAAAGGATTTAATCAGTCCAAGACAGGTGGGCATATATATAAAAATAGGTGAAGAAAAGGTGGTGTCCACAGATAATGGTGTATTCATATGAAAACACATGTTGCTGATTCTGTGTGATACCAGTGCTGCTCCTCAGCTCAAGGACTGACACTGAGGCTGAGGTGTGGTCCTCACTCTGGAACTGCTTATTAGATGGGTGTAAAATCATGTAGATTCTCTCTTTCTTTCTCTTTCTTTCCTTCTTTCTTTCTTTTTCTTTCTTTCTTTCTTTCCTTCCTTCCTTCCTTCCTTCCTTCCTTCCTTCCTTCCTTCCTTCCTTCCTTCCTTCCTTCCTTCCTTCCTTCCTTCCTTCCTTCCTTCCTTCCTTCCTTCCTTCCTTCCTTCCTTCCTTCCTTCCTTCCTTCCTTCCTTCCTTCCTTCCTTCCTTCCTTCCTTCCTTCCTTCCTTCCTTCCTTCCTTCCTTCCTTCCTTCCTTCCTTCCTTCCTTCCTTCCTTCCTTCCTTCCTTCCTTCCTTCCTTCCTTCCTTCCTTCCTTCCTTCCTTCCTTCCTTCCTTCCTTCCTTCCTTCTCTCTTTCTCTCCTCTTATTTCCCCTCTGTCCCTCTCTCTTCCCCTTTCTTCCCCCCGACCACACATTTTGATTTGTATTCTGAGTGTCTAAGCCTTTCTCCACATTAATGAAAGCCAGGGCATTTCATTATTAAAAAAAAAAAGAAAGAAAAATGAAGTTACATAGAAAAATGAAGTTACACACCCTCCAATGTGAGTCACAGGAACTGGGGATATAAAACCAGTGCAACAATTTGTCCAGTTTAAGGGACAAATCTGGAATTGAAAGTGTGTGTGACTCTTTCCAGTGAATCCAATTTATACACGTGATTGACATTAGTTGTGGAATCAGAATTAAATTGTGTCATGTTTTTGACAAGGTCTTTGAGGGCACAAGAAAATTCCAGAATTTACTCATAATATTTTTTACTTAACTTTTTTACTTCCTTAAGTATTAATACATCTCTATTACTCCACATTAATTATTCTAGTTTATTGCTGTTGCTGTTTCTGGCTCTTGGTGTCTGATGCTTAGACATATTTTTTGTGGTTTAAATCTCATGGGTATGCACTGCTTGCCTGCAATCAATAACAGTGAGAACCACTGACTCAAGGATTTGTATTCCTATGCACCATTTGATTTTACTTTGAAGGAGTTTCACTCAGCAGTTGAGCTGGTGACACACTTGTAACAAAATACACCTTGACCACCTCCACACCCATCAGACAGCTATGGGAATAATCTGGGAGTAAGGTTTCTGTGACTAAGAAGAATTTTTGGGAAACATCAGGTTCTGTCACTGAGAAATGAATTTATATGTTCAACGTGCCTCCAAAACCTCCGTGATGGATTTCACCAAAGGACACTTTGTGGGAATTTTGGGATGTCTGATCATTGTTAGGAGCATGGCACTGATGCAAACAGCCTGGCTTTGGCCTCAGCCAGCATTCACAAAACATTTGCCATCAGAAACTGTGTACCTTTGGCAGTGCTCCTGTTCCATGCACACAAACACACTTTGCCAAGTCCTGGCAGCACCTGCCTTGGTGGCTGCCACCACCTCCACAGGGAGCAGCAGAGACAGCCTCCTCTCTGGGCTGAGCTGCAGAGCCAGGAGTAGGTTTCCCTCTCCTGCCCCCAAACCCATCCATGGTGCTGTGAACTAATGCTGGGACTTGCTTTCTGTGGATGCTGGTGAACAGGAAACTCTTCTGAGAAAGGTGAGGGTAGAAGTCACTCAACCTTTGTCCCTCCATCTGAGGCAGATGTTTGTCATACCCACTGTGGTCCCTCAGAAGGACACACAAAGTCATGTTCCTCTCAGCCAGTCTCTGGAATGTCCTTCTTCAGTTTGGAGGCCTTTCTTTGCTCCCTGTGTCTTCCCACACCAAGACATCCTTCTCTCAGAATGGATCCAGGTAAAGTGAGGAGGTAGGTGTTGAGTGTCCCACTCATCAGCTTTGAGTTTCTTTAGGTCTGCTGTATTCGCAAACCCCACCTGCATTCCAGCACAAAATCCTGGCTATATACTCTGGCATTTCTTGGCTGCGCTCTAATCTAGTGCAGGCTAATTCACTGATTTGAGGAGAAGAACAAACCACATGTGCTCAAATCTAATTCAGTCTTTTGCTATTTTCATAAAACCAGTGTGTGATTCATGGAATACTAATTGCATATTTTGTTTTGCAGCCACTCGTTTTATGCTCACTTATGGAAGTAATTTCCACCTAAGACTTGTTTCCACAGCAGTGAATTTTCTGGTTTCCCTGTCTGACCCTTTGTTTGTGGTGTCCTAACACCCACCCATTATAAAAGCCAGCTTTGTGAGCTAAAACACAAGCTCCTCGTGAGCCAGCATCCACTCTTCCACAATGGAACAATGAAGAAATGGATATATGTTCATTACTGCATTGATGAACTGTCTTCAAGATTCTTTAACATTAAATTCTGCACAATTTAGTCTTTTATTGAAACTCAGCTTCATTACATTTATCACATTTCTTCTAAGTATTATTTCTGTTGAAGGAAGGAAGAGAGTGATGAGATCATCTGTGTAAAAATATGACACTCGGGGAAGGTCATTATTGCTTTGAGATTAAAAAATAACACAAAGGGAACCAAAATGTTTCATATTCCTATAGGTATTTCATCACAGTTTCATTCTGTGAGTCTCAGAATTCCCTTCCGAGGATGACCAATTATGAACTTGTCAGTGATATAACGAATTTACTGCATTTCAAGAGCATTTCCAGAGATGAAAAGTTTCTTGACCCTCGTGTAATTTTTACTTTTTCTAGAATAGATCTTTTTCATGCTTTTTTTCCCAAATTTTTGACCTGAAGTTGGTTATTTTGATAGATGGGTGCCTTTAAGAAGATATGACATTGTTAATTATGTGGTAAATTATATTAAAAAGCAAGATTGTCTCATTATCATAAGATAATGATAATGAGAAAATATTATTTATTTATTCTAAAGGCACAAAAGTCTGAATTAAATCTTATTTGAAAGTATTAATTAATGATTCTGCTGTTGCTAATATCTAGCCTACAAAGAGATACAATATTATGCAGTGCACAGGAAGTGATTAAATTAAAGATATAAAATATTGATGTGTCCAGGCTCTGAGCTGGTACTGTAGGTTAGAAATAAAACATGAAATGTGGAGGCTGATAATTGTAATCCAGATGATTTTATATAGAGATTTTTGTCCTTCTCTATGGCTTCCGTTTTTCATCCTGTTTTCTGACGGTTGCCTCAGGAATGTAAACACAAATGTGAAGGTGGTCATGAGTCAGTATGAGAGTGGGTTCCTGTCTTTTACAGAAAGATACTTCCCAAACAGGCAAACATACCAGCAAGATCTCACAGCCTTGAATTTGTGAGTTTTTAAGCAAATGGTATTCAGTACTGAAATAATACAGCAGTGGTGCTCTGGGGAAGATGATAAAAAACCACTCATGATGCAGAAGATGTGTGGAGTAGGTTATGGTAATCACATTGACCTCTCCTGTACAGCACACTGAGATGAAATTGGCTGTGTCACAATCCAAGGAAACATGATTTCTTCCTCAGCACTCCATGACTGCAGCCCCAGCACAGGGATCAGCTCTGCCCCCAGCACTCTCCCAAACCACGGCTGCTTTGGCTGGCATCGACTGAAATGAGCCTGGAAAGAAAAGGATGAGAGGATTATTCTGTTCACAGACATGTAACAGTAGACATTTAAATTACTAGGGCTCTTCAGGTCCCTTCCAGAGTCCTTTTTTTGAGTATTGGGATTGTCTTTGTGGATGCAAAGGGAGTCAAGACGTGATGCAAGGAACCAGGTTAGTCAAGACTTACAGCACATCTGTATTTCAAAGGCATCTATTGGATGCCTTTAATGGAGTCCAGATTCTTGAAGACCAAGGTATTAGTATTTTCCAGGATACAGGTTAAAGATTAAGTCTTATCTTGATTTGGTAAGAAAACGTGGATAACACAAACTTCACATATGCACTTGGCCTCTTTCAAAATAAGACATTTTATGAGCTTATGTGCAACGTAGATGTGTGTGTTTATGAAAACCAGATGTGGTACATGAGTATGTGATGAAACCTTCAGTTATGCAATTACAGGCACCAGTGAAGGCTGAACACTCAGCCACTGACATCAACAGTATACTTTTGCAGCTTACTTGGGATTCAGGCTTTCATGCTTGTGGGTCTCTACCAACCGAGGATCTTCCATGTTTCTATGATTCCATTACTTACTAGTGCCTGTGAATAATGCTGAGCCTGTTGTGCTGTACCTGTAAAAATATGGATGCTTCTACACACAAAATATCTGTTCCTTTACATGCTTTTTCAGTCTTATTTTCAAATTATGTCATATTACAGAGTGACTTAGAAAGATAGCCAAAATTCTGTTATTACTGTTTGCACCTCATAGTTTTGTTACTGGGGCAACTGGGGACTTTTGCTATGGAAATGCTGCTTTCAGACTTGGAGATATTGGCAGTGCTTCACAGATTTACTTTGATTCTTAAATAATTTTTTTGAGATAAAACTGGAATTAATGGGCATGTTCTGAAAGAGGGCTGAAATACCTTGATGTAAAAAGCTAGACTAACTACAGCAGCAAATTAACAAAATGGCAGTAAAATGAACTTCCAAACATTTCAACATAAATAAGACTAACTATCAGAAGGGAGAAAATTAGTAATTTGCTGGACCAAGATTTCAAATGAAAATTGATGTCTTGAAACTGATTGCTCCTGAAAGACAATGTGGACATTGAAAGAACATGCAGAGTACCTCCTAGACCAAGACCTGCACTAATCTTTCATGATCCTCTGTTTTATGCTTCCTCCCCCCCACCCTTTTTTGGTTTTTTTGGTCTGATACTAATTTCTTATACATCATGATGGGTTAAGAACCAAATCTCAAAGCACAGCTTCTCTCTGATGTGCTTTGACTGTGTGACAGAACAGGAGCAGCAGCTTCAGAACATCAAAACTGGAGCCCTGACTTGCTGGTATCACTGAAGTCCAGGCAGATCTCCTGCTGTCCCCCTTCAGCTGCTGTTGGAGGTCTGCAAAGGGCCATGTGCCAGTGGCCAGACAGAGCAGAGCTGTATGTGGTCCTCCTGGATCTTACTGGAGTGCCAAAGTCTTTCCCAGGATGCTGCCTTGGGACCCACAGTGCAGTTCTCTGCTGATATTTGCCATTTCTACAATTGCTGTCTGCAGTGGCTTCTCCTTCTCCCTTGAAGGAATGAAATATTCAGTACAGAGGAATGAACAGAGGTGAGGGCTTTCACTTTTTTTCCCCACATCCTTTTCTCAACATGTTCCCACAAAAAGGTGTCTTGATTTTAAATACAGATCCATTCCTGAGCCACTGCTCAAACTGAGCTAAGTCATAGGTATTTGATGGGATAGGAGAAAATAAGGAGTCATCTCATCTCAAATTATTATCAAAACCAATGTGATTAGTATTCTCTTACCCTTGCTGTCTTCAGTGCAGCTGCTTCCATCACAGCTAGCCACCCCTGGAGGTCCTGCAAAAACCAAACCAGGAAAATAGGCACCTTTACAGCTGCCACCTGGCCATTTTGCCATTGTCAGACTGCTTCAAAAGTGATTCTTTCTCTCCACAAACTAAACAGCCTAGATGACTGGCTCTCTGCCTGGGTTGCCTGCATTTAATGGGATGAATTCCAGTGTTTCTTACATTTTTTGCCAAGTAATGGAGACTCTCCTGATGGAACAGAGACACCAGTACCTGTTTGTCACCCACACTGCCTTGAAGCATTGTGAGCAGGCAGTGGGAGGAAGTGATCACTCTCCATGCTATTTCTGGACCAAAAAAGGCATACCTTACTAGGAAAAGTGAAATGGGATTTTTATCGCAGTGAGGATGGATAGAGAGGGGGGAAAGTCAGCCATAAACAGAGGATTTGTATCTCTGTCAGCATCAGTCTGACATCTCTCACCTTCTATGCTCATCAGAAACACGCACGTGCAGAGAAGTCAAAATTGTAGAAAATTTAAAACACAGCATGAAGATAAACTGAATGGTTAATGAGAATTTCTCAGAAACATGGTTTCCAGAATTAAGATGTCTGTTGTTATCTATTCTTCCCTATACCTGATGCTGTTCTCTGAAATACCAAATTACACTGTTTCTCACCAGGTTTTCTCTCATACTTGCTGGTTACTCATCAACAAAATCCTGTTTCTGAGTGTATGTAACGAGAGAAAAAAGGTTTCCTCGAGGCTTTTGTTTCACAGCTCACAAGCTGGTCCCAGCTGCATGTGAATCATTACCTCCTGGCTGGACACAGCCCATCCACGGCTTTTTGAGGAAGGCTTTGTAATTTGTTTGGGGAGGCAGATAGGAAAGAGCCTACTTGTAGGCAGGGGTTTTCCTGGGATTTAGTGAACCTGCCAAAAGGGACTTCTAGGTTTTGTTTTGTCCAATGTAAAAAGTGCCTCAGAGACTGCAGAGGACTGCTGTACTATCTAATTAACATTAAATGGAGTATTTTTCATGGAAGATCAGAGAAGAATCACTCCCATAGTCTGCAGTTCTTAATGTTAGTGATTGATTCCCAGCAGGATCTGACCTGGTTGCCACAGCCAAAGGGAATGATCTTGGCATAGTGAAATCAGTATGTTTTAATAATATTCCAATTTTCAGAGACTTTTTTTTTTTATTCCCAACATTTTTCAATCAGCTCCACATTCCAGTTTCACTAGTGGGCCAATGTGAATCAGGTGGAGTTTTCATTCAGTGGAGAATGCCTCCTGGGTTCCAAATAAGGATTTCAAAAGCAAGAAGGTGAAATAGAAGCTTAGAAAAGATGACATTTTACAAAAACCTTTCTCTTTAGTGTCCTGAAAGTTGCAGCCAAAACCAAACTTGACAGAGAAATATATGACTGGCTGATTGATCAATAGTCTGAAGATGCTTTTCCCGAAGTTAATTCATCCAGACAGATTCTTCAGGGAATTCTCACACTTAGAAAGTTCCTAGGAGGTAAATTGGATTCATGAGTCTTTAAATGCCAGTCACATTAAAATGAGCTAGTTTAAATTTGTTCTCTGTCTTGTACTTGCTCTAATTGCCTACAGACAGTAAATTGAATGCCTATCTGAGCACTGGTATGGTGCGTGTCTGTGGTGTGGGTAACACAGAACAGACAGCATGGAAAACTCAGTCTGTGATAGGCACCCACATGCCAAGGCTAGAACTACAGGGCTTAATTTAATAGGAATTGTGACAGCAAATTAATGACAGCAAGGATGTAGTTCTGTTTCACATGTAGGAATTCCTGGTCTGCTACCAAAGGACGAATTAATATTCAGGAAGAAGCAACTGAGAAAGGAAGCGGTTATTGTAGAAGCAATTGAGAAAGGAAGTGGTTATTGTATTTTGTTGTTCCTGATTCCTTCAGCATGTAAATGCAAAAGAGGGGAATCCTGGAGCTCCCTCTCAGAGATGCTGAGTTCTGCTCTGACTCTTGCTGCAGGCTGGGGTCATTAACATGAGAAGGCAAGAGGAGCCATGGGGAGCTCAGACACTCAGCCCCAAGACAAGCTCCATGGTGGAGACAGGCAGGAGGAGCTATCTGAGCCAAAAGGGTTCTCAGATCAGATGAACCAGACCACTAAAAGTGAAATCTAAACAGAACTGGTTTTGCTTCTCTTGATCACAGGAAAACATGAGCTGAAGCAAGACAGCCATTTTCAGTTCTGTGTATAATCCACGACAGGTAACCAGTCATGATGAAAGGAACTCGAGCCCCTGAATCTCAGAGGTAGTCCCCCACTCCAAAAAGTTGTTTGGCTCTGGCTCTTAAGCTTCCCTGCTGCACCAGTGAGAAATAAAGTCCTGTCACATTCAAGTGCAAACCTCAAGGTGAGGTTCCCCAAACCAAAAGAGCAAGGTGAGATGTGGGACTTGGCAGGCCACTAGTGGATGAAAACAAAACCCCTAAAAGTGAGTTGTGATCAGCTCCTGTTGTACTTCAATTAGGCTTTTAATGGAAGAGAATTGCTGGCTGTGTGTTGTTTTAGAGCCTAGGAGTGCTAATCCTCGTGCTTTATTCAAGGAATTCAAGTCACTCATAAAGGATTTAAAATAATGGATTAGAAGATCTGTAGAGAATATTTTCATAGTGGTACATGTAAGTTTAAAGAGGATGTTGTAATTTCAGGTAAATTCCCACTTGCATTTCCCTAGTGACTGAGCATAACCTGTGGAGGAGAACTGAGCTGGAAAGCTTTAGGATGAGTAATTCCAAGCAAACTGGAATCCTTGCCCTCCTCTGGGCAATCCTCTGGGGCTCACTCTCAGAAGTGAATATCCCACTGGATATTTTATTTCAGTGCTCCTTTGCAAGCTTTTCCTCAGTGTATAGTCTTGACAGCCTGGAAAGTAAAGTTGAGGGGTGGGAAGGACTCAGTGAGTGGAGAAGAAGAACCAAATTTAAAACATTGTCTTAAATTTACTTCCTGACAGCCATGGTCACATCAGAGGGCAGGAAGCAGTCCTGGTATAAATATTTAATTTCCATGTGTTCTCACTGGGTGAATTTTGTTCCTCAGCAGATGTCCTGATGGAGATCTGATATATGTACATCTCGGTGAGGGTGTAGTGAACAAATGTGAAGTGTTTGGTGTGATATCCAGACAGCAAACTTTGGAAGCAGATGTGCAGTGGGGACAATTGCCTTTAAAAATAATTGCGTCAACACCTGCTGTCATTTCTGTTCTGCTGCATGTGTAGGGCTTGGACCTACACTTGCCCCCTTTTCAAGCGGTGCCCTAAAGAGGAGTCTGATGTGCAGAAACTGTTCACAGTCCCTGCCTGCCAAAAGACATACTCAAAAAGCCTTTGTTATACTTTTTGTCTAATTTTTCTCAGAAAAAAAAGAAGTCAAATTTAGTAATGATAATTATTTTTGAGATTCGAATGTTTTTGGACATTCAAGCATCAAGTATCTTTCATTTTTCTTGTTCAACTAACCACTAATATGGAATATGCTGCTCAAGGAATTTGAAAGGATTCACAAAACCACCTGTAGATGTGCTAGAATGCAGTACCAAAATCCAAATGAACTGTTCCTATGGCAACTACTGTTTGTGTCATCTGTCACAACCCCTTCAGTGATGCCTGAATCAGATTCTGGTAACAATTATGGCATTTTATATTACAGTAATTTAAAATCCTAACATTTTCTCACCAAGGCTAAAATCACACACTAAGTGGACTATTACCAGACTGCTCCTGTGCTGAGGTGCATTTAAAAGATTGTACCTGTCTGTAGCAAGAATGTTGACAATTCCTTCTAATAGCATTTGGCAATTTATAATTGCTATGTTCTTTCTGAATACCTTCTGCCATGTTCTTGTAATCAGAGGTTTCCAAACAAAATGACTCATAAAGAGCCATAATTAATTGGAAGAAAGCCAGCTATCTAAAACAAACACTACCATTAGCATCTCTGGCAAGCCCAAAAATAGTCCCTAGAGATGCTACTGTCACAATGGAAAAGCTTTCAAAACAGCATAAGGACGTATGCTGCATGTTAAAGTAATTCTTCTGCCCAGTCCAAGACCTTGAGACCTTATATTAATGAAATTTAAGATGGACATGAGCCTCTGGAGCAAGTCCAGAGGAAGCCATGGAGATGACCAGAAGGCTGGAGCACCTGTTTGAGGGGAAAGGTTGAGACAGCTGGGGTTGGTCAGCCTGGAGAAGAGAAGGCTCCAGGGAGACTTCAGAGAAGCTTCCAGTGACTAACGGGGGCTACAAGAGTAATGACAGGACAAGGGGCAGTGGCTTTAAACTGAAAGAGGGAAGGTTTAGATTGGATATTAGAAAGAAATTCTTTACTATGAGATTGGCAAAGCACTGGAGTGGAATTCCAATAGGAATTGTGTATGCCCCATCCCTGGAAGTGTTCAATGCCAGCTTAGAAGGGGGTTTGAGCAACCTGGCCCAGGGAAAGATGTTCCTGCCTGTGGCAGGAGGAGTGGGATGAGATGATCTTTAAGGTCCCTTCCAACCCACACCATTCAATGATTTTATGACTTTATGATACTTAGAATACCATTTTGTGAAGCTAAGAGGACTACAACATTGCTGTTAGCTGTGTAACAGCTGTCTCTGATTTAAGGACCAGGTCACAGGACACATTGCCCACAGTTCAAATGGAACCCAAAATGCCACCTTAGCTCAGCTGGAAGTTTCAGCTTTGGAGCACAACAAGAAGGAAGGAGTTTTCACTTATCTACCATTTGCCATCATTTCTATGTATGTGGGAAGGTGTGGAGTGTGCAAATTCAGTACTCAATAATTGAATGTACAAATATTAAGATGCAATGCAGATAATCTAATCATCCTTACCATATTTTCCTGTGGTCTATCTGAATTATGGGAAAGGGCATGCACCTTAGATAAGCACATGAGCATGTTACTGGTATTAATTCAGGAAGAAAAAATCCTTTCAGCAGTGAAGAGAATATTTCATAGAAGAAACCCACAGGAAAACAGTGCAGATAAATGAGATGGAGGGTGCTATTCAAGATTCCTTCAATTGAATCAAACATGCTTCATCAGTAACTTTTCTAATCAATAATGATACCACAAATATGCATAGTCCATCTTTCACTATAATGGGCCAAATTCCTACTTCATCAGCAAAAGCCATAAGCAGAAAGTTGTGGGTTCCTGCTCCTTTGCCCAACACTGGCTCTGGGCAGCCTTGATGCTCCTCCTAAGTGCATCTGCTGGCCAGAGTCTCTGCCAAATCTGCTGGCCAGAGTCTCTGCTGGGAAATTCAGAGCTGTGGGTTAGCTAAGTGCACAGTTTTCTAACTACATTTCCTCCCTGCCCCTCCTTGTGCCCAGCAGTGACCCTGCCTTTAGAGGAGATAAGAGGGAGTGGCAAAACCTAGCTTAACCTATTATACACAGAAGTGAAAAAATCATCTTCATGTGGCTCACTTGTAATCTCCTAAGGTCAAAAGATTTTCAGTCTTTTTTATAGCATATTTTGTCAGTTAAGATTTGTTAACAGTTTTGTAATATAAGCAATTAAGACCCTTACTACAGTCTTAGATGCTTTCATGACATATTTTTTCTTTTCTAAAAACTTTAACACTATTTGATATATTGACTATAATGCAATGAAAGGAGAAGGAGCTTTATTTGTAGTGTGTATGCTACTTATTAGAAATTTGAATTATATAGATACTTTCTACTCTGTTAGATTGAATCTGAAATTCCTCCCAAACTCTGTATGTGTGTAGCAGAATTGAAGATATGTTTAAGATACTGATGGAAAATATATTACTTCTCTCCAGTTTTCTGATATTCCAAAACAAATCGAGTTTTGTGGAAGATCTGCCTGCAGATATGTAATGTCATTTAGCAAGATGCAGAAAGAATTGCATATAAAGGATTGTCTAAAAAGAAAGGTAGGTGATTGTGGGAACACTATGAAGTGAAACATCCTGTCCTCAGTGAACTAAAATGTGCACATCTGTGTTGACCTATAGGTGTGCACATTCCTCCTCAAATGCCAGGAGGAAGTGCTAGCAGCAGTGCAGGGTGATGCTAGAGGAAATTGATTAAAAAGCCTGTTTTCACCATTGTTGCCATTACATTACTGGGAAGTGCAATCAAGCACCACCCCTTCCCATTTAAAAGGGATGCTGCTCTGAAGTGTGAGTGTGGCAACCATCGAGGGGTGAGACTGCTGGGGAATGGATTTGTAGATGAGTTGTGCTGATTAGCAGGCCTGTAAGCAAAGGTTCATTAAAAGTCTGTTTTGTCTCTGTGCTTCTGTCAAGCTCTCCTATAGAACTATGAAATGGAGTGAAAATCAAAGGGGATTTTAAAATTTGTAAGAGCTGTGTTTCATCTATTTCTGTACAGCTTTGAAGATACACTGTTTTGATAATGCAGGCAATAAAAGCAAGACAGCTTTACCTCTGTGAACTGCTCCAAGGGAAGAGCTATTCACTGTATGTTCACTTTCACTGCATGCAATAATTCATCAGCTGCAGACTCCTTGTTTTCCCAGCCAACTTTAACCATTTCCTTGCCTGCTCCCTGCATGCAATAACACTAAACCTCTTCAGTAAAACTGTTGCTTCCTCTACAGACACAAGTAGAATGTGTATGAATAATCTGTACACTGTGACCCAATCCTTTCTGATTCAAAATAAAAGCATTTCAGAGTAGGTAGGCAAGATTCCTGCAGCAGCTTTAAGTGTTTGACTAGCTAACCTGGGAGGATGTGAAGGTGTCAGAGTCCACTAGAGTACACTAACTGCACCTACCCTGACCTCCAAACTCCTCATTGCAATCCTACACCATTGTTCCCCTCATGTGATGGCATGAAAAGCCACATGAAGATTAATGATTTGCTGAGATTCATTCCCAGCCTATACTGTGCTTCCTTCTTGGTAATAAATTAAAAGTGGCTGAAATCACTGGTGGTTTCTGTGAGAAGCTCTTAACTCCCATATTGCAAAAGTTAGAGGAAGTATATTCCATTTGCTTCCTGGTTTTGTCCTGGTTGCTAATACTGTCCTCTTTACCCTGTTCTGCTCTGGAAACCACAGACTCAGTGGTGTTGCCATGTCTAGTCCACTGATATGCTGCAACGAGCATAGCTCACTTAGGTTTGCACTAAGCAGGGACCCTCTTGAGGAGTTACTGCTGGAATGTTGTCAGGTGAAAGCTAAGGGATCTGTGCATTTTCCTCGTGTTAGCAGGGGCAGATGGGCACATGGAGCCTGAGAACTCTTCAGCTTGCTTATCTTAAATCTAACATGCATCTCCCTGTCTCTGTCTCTCTCTCTCTCTTTCCTAGACCTAAGAAAGAATAAAGTGTAACTCACCCAAAGAAATAACTTTTTTTGATTTTTAGAGATTTGGGATGCATCTTTGTAAGGAATCTTTGAGCAGGAAATGCAGGTCAGCATCTCTGTCCAAGGAGTACATGGTATTGCTGAGAAATGTAATGGAATGAGCAATCTGTGGATTGAGCAATATTTCCCACTAGCACAAACAACAAAACTACAGTGCTGTATATTACACTGTTGCTATCCTTCTTCATTACCTTGTTTTGTTTAGGGATCTTCAGGAGAACTGTCTTGCAGCTGTTGCTACACTGGTATCTCCTGCCAGAGTGAAAAACCCCGCTATGTCTGAAAAGACTTTCCTTTTCCAGTGAGAAACTGTGCTGAAGTGAGTTATCTTTCCAACACAAGAAATGTTACAGGACATCTGATGATTTAATTTTGCTTTGCTCTAGAGGATTTCACTTAGTCAATGAAAACGTTTAGACTGTGACCTTCCTCTGTAGCATATCTTGGTGTTTTGATTTCAGCCTACTGATAAGAATAAAAGGTTTCCCTATGAAATACTTTTATAGGGAAATGGGAAGTAAGAAACAGTTTAAACCCTGCTCTTACCAATAGGAATTGTAAAGAGTGAGAATCTGATTCTTCTTATCTCAACTGAACCGCTTTGCATCTGGACTACGGCAAAGTGAAATAAGAATTTTATGTCATCAATATCTTATGTCATATTTTCCCCTAGCTGAAACTGGTGAAGAATGATAAAGCAGCTGCATTCCTGCCCTGAACAAGGAATTCAGCTCTTCAGATGGCCCTTTACATATTGGTATACCTTGCTCCTAATAGTGTCTGTACCACAGCTTGAAATTTTGGCTGTGACTGAAAGCTATGCATTAATTAATCTTGCTAAAAATTGTCACACAGATCCTGCTATTGACATTCAAAGAGCCAAAAACCTGCCAGGAACTATTTAATGGCAGTAGCTCTTCAATTTTTAAGAGAAAATGTTAAATACACTGGGTAAAAACTCATCTGGTAGGAAGTCAAAGTCATGAAAGGCTTTTTTCAATAATAGAATATAATAAAGATGTAAGACCTAAGTGAAATGTTACTAGAGCTATGATCTCTGATCTCTGTCTCCTGTGGCATCATTCACATCAATTGTAGCTATTCTAGTGAAGAGTGTTTTGTTTCATTTTTCTTTCTTTTCATCTACAAAGGAAAAATACCCCTAACTAAAACCCTCAGTTCTGTAATGAGAAATGAAGTATGCAAGCCCTTGTACTCTGAGATCCAAATGTATCAGACTGCAAAGTGAATTCACCTTTAGAAAACCAATTTAAATTCAAATTAAGGTCAAATCTTACAAATTTAATATGCAATATTAGTATTGTTTTCTATTGAAGTCTACTAATCACTCTGTAAAGAGTGAAAAAGCTCTTCCACTTTTTTTTTTAAACAGAAATCAGTTTAGAACTTAGTTAAATATTATATTAGCCCTACTTAAGTCCTTTCCTTTCCTTTCCTTTCCTTTCCTT
>VWZV01001766.1:482338-574163 GCA_013397155.1 Irena cyanogastra | reverse complement strand
CTTCCCTTCCCGGAACTTCCCTTCCCTTCCCTTCCCTTTTTTTTTGTTGTTTAGACATAGTGGATAATGTGAATAGGAAGACATTCCATTATATGTACTCTACAATTCACTCATGAGCTCTGGATTCTAGGAAATGTTCCACAATAGAAAACAAAGTCCATAAAACTATATACATATAAAACCATGCAACAAGCAGATACCTGCATATAAAAATATATATTTTCTATTTTCTCAGATACAGTAATTAATGTTTGATGCATAGACATTTATACTAATGAAAATTTTAATTCATATCTCTCTCTACATATATACACACTCAAGTTAATAAGAAACATGATAGCCATAACCCATCAGACAGATATGGCAGGCATCAATTTGCATCAGACTTTGCTCCTAGTGTTTTCTTGACTCACCATTAGACCAATTCCTTGCCCAGAAACATTTTGTCTTGTTTCACTGAGCAGGGAAATGGCACCAGGGCTCAGCACCAACATCGAGCAGCAGAGGTTTCACCGGCGCAGCAGAGGAGCCTCAGGCACGGAACTTTTCAAAACCTGAAATTAGCAGCAGGAGCCCCATTCAGTGATTTTTGGCCTGTAGGAAGGACAGCAGAGTCAGTGATTCCTGTGGGATATCTGCTCTGAGGAGGGCAGGACTCAGCCAGGCTGGTTCCACTGACCGGGCCAGGCTTCCCGCTGGGGAGCAGAACGGCTGCTCTGGGTCACACCAGCCTCTCTCTACATCAGGAGCTTGCCTCCAATACTGATTTTAACCTGGAGAGAAGGTCAGAGAAGAGCTATAAAGGACAGCAGCAGGACTAACACGGCTCATGACATGCTTTCTTCTAGTCTTTCATATTTGGAGGCGTCCCTAATGAGGCAGATCACAAAGCAGATTGGATCCTCTCCCAGACTTTGATTATTTGAGGTTATCTTTTAAAAATCATAAAAAACCAAAAACCTTAAGGATATTGTTTTTCAGAAAAACACAGAAATATTTTGACTTGTAAGGTATATTCTTCTATGCAGTTGAGGTTGACAGAGCTCCCCCCACCCATGAGACAGCCAGAAGCCAATTTCAAATCTGGAAACTGTGAAAAGAAATAATTTGTCAGAGAGTGTGACCTAATTAGCCATGCTGTTAGGAATTTCAGTAGGTGAATGGTGAATCAGAACAGTCCAGAATACAGATGACCCCCTTCTCCCTTGTGCCCCTCCCACACGACCTCAGGGATGTCTGTGTGATTTTGATCTCTGAAACACCTGTGTGCCTATGTTTTTTACATCATTTAAATGTTCCACTGTTTTTTTTTCAATTAAAGTTTTGCCAGTTTTGATAGTGCTTATGAGGACTCAAGGGCTCTTCTTTCCCTTCTTATAAAGCAGGCAGAGCAGCAGTTTCCACTTTGCTGTCTGTGACCTGTGCTTTTCTGTGTGCATGTGTTTGCTTGTGCAGTTTGGAGGTCATGGAAAATACAAATGTGAAAAATTCTATTATGATATCTCTCCATTATGATTTCTCTAATTCATTCTGTACCTTTAGTAGTCAGTATCACACTCTATACAAAAGTTATTTTGGAAAGAATACTTTCAAAGAATTGTGACACAGAATTATGACACTTCTATGTGTTAAGGATAACAATAATCACCTAACAGAGGATTTATTTTTTTTAAGTGCCCTGAACTGAAGTAAGGCTGGTTCACTTTTTCTGTTTCCATTGTTATTTTCTCAAGCTTCAAATAGACTTAGACAAAACAAACATACAAAAAATCCTTTTACTCACAAAAGAGCTTTCAAAGTTCTTGAGGAAAACAAAAAATAATTTATAGAAAGTCCTTGATGCCTACAGAAACCTTTGAAACTTCAGGATGACTGAAACTCTGATAGCTGAAATGGAAAAACAGAGGTTAAACCTTGAGGTCTGCAGAAGTTTGCAAAGCATTTAGTTGCTAGGATGTCCCATATTTTTTAATTTACTATAGAAAAATACTTTGAAAGATTTTAGATAATTTTATATAAAATATTTTTTTCAATTTACAAAGTTGTTTTTATTATTTGCCTGCTTTTGTTGACTCAAAATGATAGTGTCAGCTGCTTTTTGTCTTGCAAATATGAAGTTAAGCATTTTAACTCTGCTTCTAACACACCAGAGATTATGCCTGCAAATGCATGTTTATCTATGTTTGTACATGTGGGCCATCCCATAAAAATAGGAAATTTTCATATTTCCCATGGAAGTGGGAAATATGTAAATATTATGCAAAGTTTGTAACCTGTTTCAGCTTTCTTTAGAAATCTATTTCCTTTAGCCTCTTTTTATTCTAGAGGCTAAGAAAAACCTATCAGCAAATTCAGTGCAAATCCAAAATAAATCTCCCAAATCCACTGGAATCATCTGGGATTTACGCCAGAGTGTTGAGGAAATGGTAGCACTTTGCCAATGCCCATGGCAGGAGGAGCCCACATGCAGGGCTGCAAAGAGCTCAGGGAAAATCCAGGAGTGAAGGGGGGCAGCCAGCTGGGTGCCAGCTCCTGGGATGGGTCTGTGCCTCCAGCACAACCCTGGGGCTGCTCCAGGTGAGAAAAGGCAGCAGCCTGTGCTCACAGCATCCTCTGCCTAAGGAAAATACTGCAACAGCAAATTTCCCTGCTAAACTGCATGGAAATAAAAGCATCAATAAACTTGAAATATTTTGATGCAAGGTCGGCTTCACATTCTTTCTCCAGTCTGGCCATAAAGTGATACCAGCAATGAACTCAGACTTTATAGCTGGTCATTTGTCACCAGAATACCCCTCCTAGGCAGTGGAGTTTATGTAGCACAATCTGGATCCCCAAGGTGATTGGTCACTACACATGATGGGTGACTGTCAGACAAGTGATTCAGATTAACAGTGTGAGATTGAAGAGAGGAAAAACAGGATCACATCCTAAAAATTTCTGTCCCAAGAAAGATTCCATCAAATAGTAGCAGAGAGAAAAAAAATTTGCAGTGATCTAATATTCCTATTATGTTATGATTATCTGCAGAGCTCGAGCTCTGCAGTCTTTCCCTCTTTCTCTTGCTCTAATCTATGCAGGCATTTTTACTATGCCTGTCAGCACAGGGTCTGAATGTCTCCTAAGCAAGAAGAAATAGTAACTCTTTTTTCTCCCATCACCAAAATATGGACTTTATCTCAGCTAGCATGAAGTCTTCTAAAAAAGTCCATGTGCCAAGAAGGGGAGCAGGGAAATTTATCATGGATGCAACACCTCATTCTCCAGTCTGCTTTCTGCTCTATTTATGCATTGCTTTGAGTCTCTCTGTGACGATGGGAACGAGCTGATGTCTGTGGTATTTACAGGGTATTTATATAAGGAATGGTTCTTTAAGTGTAGCAACAAGGTTAAGTGTGATGTAGCAGCTCAAGAAGTGCTTTTGACAGCTGAGCACCCCCCTCCCAGAAAAGCATTGTCTGCTTTATTTTTATTGCTGATGTCACTCAAATGTAAGATACTTAGCAATAGCGCTTGCAGCACTAGGTCTGTCATACACAGAAAGACAGACACTGACCAGAAGTGACAAAATAATCACAAGTCATTGTATAACAGATGCTTTAGTCACATTTTATGTGATGTAAAACTCGTTTTAAAAATGTTCACAAGAAGTTACACTGCCTTGACAGTGCTTTGATTACAGTTTTACCTCAGTCAGCCCCTGCTCTGCTGTTGGCCAGAGTAACAGGGTGGAGGCTTCTTACCTCCATTCACATCTCAAAATCAATGAATCTACTAACAATGTTTTGTTTGCCTCTTCACTGAATAGAGAGGGACAGAGAGTAATGTGTAAAGGTCCTTATAATTCTAAGAAAATATATTTTATGCTCATACTTCATATTAGTAATTCAAACTGTCATACTGTATACTTTAAGAACTAGACAGGAAGGAGCTTGTTCACTTTGTGAGTTTTTCTTTTTTTTCTCAGAACAGTCCTCTGAGTCCTTATTTGCATTGAAAATAGTTATTGAAAAGCTGAGTGTCATGTCAGGGTTCTTATTCTACTCAGAGGATGTAATTTTGCTTTGAAAATTGGTCTCTCATCTTGAATGAGCAAATAAGCATCCTGGTGGATGCCAATTAGATGAACTTTTGTATCCCAAGTAGAACTGCTGAGAGCAATTTTGATGGACTGAATTTGCATCTGAATATGCTTTCAACTGGATCTAAAACACATTGTAAAATCAGATTGATCTCTCCAGAGTTCCTTCAATGGAAATGATTCCAGTAATGTTATTTTATTTGGAAAGATTCAGAGCAAGACATTTGGATTTCTGTTTAGTTCCTAAGACTTTTTCTTTCAGCTACCCAAAATACGTATCTTGAAAAGTCAGTATGAAAGTATTTCAGTTTTTCTAAAAGTAAACATTGAGAATGGTTCCAGCTTTTTGTTTCTGTGCTTTTGAGACTTATCTTCAAGGGAAAATCTGTAACACTGATTCCTATCAGAATAAAGTCAAACACTGAAATCCTGAAATTCTTTTGAAAAACAGCTTCCATTCTCAAACTTAATCTGTAGAAGGAGAAGCATTGATTGCTTAAAATGTTTCCAGCTGCAATAGTCTAAATCAGGAATTTAAAAATATTTTTGATAGATGCTGCCTTTGCTAATGGCAGCACTGGGTATAATCACTGACAGGAATAGCACTGATTACTGGTATCAGGCAAAAGCACTTCCAGCTCTGACTTGTCTGTCTATCCCTCAGAGCCAGCTTCCATACCATTATGATTTATGCTGTGATCCCACAACTGCTGAGATTTGAACCAGGGTTTTTGGGCACTAGAGTGTGTGCTAACCTGGATTTTCATTGCCTCCCTACATCTGAGGCTGATGTTAAAGGAATTCTAAGTAGATTTGGGAAAACTATTTTCGGAAGAAGCTGTGGATCAACATCTTTCCATGAGGAGGCAGGATTGGTGTGCACTTTTAAAATCTGTTCCTCTGCATCCTAAATACCTCAGGCTACAGCAAAAGTGATAATTACTTCATCTTGCCTATAGACAAATGATATGCCAGTCTTTTGCAGTAAAAATACTTTTTTTCTCAGCTCCATGGAACTACAGATTGGTGCTATTGATGTACTGCTGTCATTCTTGTTCATCTGGACTCATAAAAAATACCTCCAGAGTTTGGTTTTTTTTGGTTTTTTTTTGAAGCAACTATCAGGGAAGATGAAAGGAGCTGTACTGCCTCTAAAACCTCTTGTGAATTGTTGATTCTGCTTGGATTTAGAAGATCAGCTTCAGCAGTGGTGGGCATTGCAACATAAGAACAGGAAGTGACCAGTCTGTGATGAGGGATCACTCCAATGAGACAAAGGTTATCCAAGACATCACTCTTGTGTAGCTCCCCAAATCTAAAATAAAATCCTGTGTCGGTGAGAGGCATTAATGCCAGCAATTGCTAAAGGAAAGACACCTTAGTGAACATATAGAGAGTCTCCCGTTCTTAAAAGACACAATGGTAAAATTGCTGTGCTTCACTGAAACAGAGAACGAGCAGGAGATGCCTCTCTCCCTTCAGGAGTCTCCTCTATGTCAAAGTTATTTTTCTACAGAATTTCCAACATCACTAGCCTTATCCCAGTGCTAGACCTGAAGGAAGCCCTGACAAAGATATTTGGTGGCTACTTTTTGTATTGTTTCGTGTGTCACAGCAAACACAACTGAGTCAGTCGTAGATCGCCTCCGGGAGGCGATCGACCACCAAATTGAGAATGTGACAGCGAGAGAAGAGCTGCTGAGGAAGATGGCAATGTCCAACGCCAACACAGAGACAAAGAAGATCCTCAGAGCTCTCCCCCAGGAGCCAGAACCAACCATAACACAGAGGGTCAAAGCCTGCACCAAAGCCTGCACCAAAGCCAATTCCCTGGGTTACAGAGGTCAGTCCTTTAAAATTAGAGCAGCCAGAGGCCAGGGTGGGGGAGTCATTCCGTGGAAGCCTCCTCCTGTGTTGGGCTGCAAAGATCAGCTCAAGGACTGCTCTGCAAGCTGGACCCTCCTGAGAGTGGCCATCCTGAGGTGGCCCGTGGCACCCACAGGCTCAGGTCCCAGCCCCAGCCTCCCTCCTCTGATGGGGTTTTCAAGAGATGGAGTGTAACACCAGCTCCTGAGGAGCCCAGCTGCTTTTACTGCCCCCCACAGCACCTGTGTGCACCCAGGAGAAATGAGGGGGAAGGAGAAACGTCTTTCCTAGGTTTTTTCTTTTCCTTTTGAAGGGAGATATTTCTTCAGTCCCCACCTTTGCTATTCCCCTGTGCTCCTGTGCTGTGAGCTGCCTCTTTGCAGCCAAAAGGAGGCTGAATTTATCAGATGCTCTGGTACTCTGATTCAGCCACATGAGCGTTGCTGTGGGCAGACGATGCAATGGCAGGGAACTTTTGAGGAGCCTGCAAGGGAGGGAGGAAGGAGAACAGTGTCATCTTGACATCTCAAAAGCCTGTCAGTTTCCAGGAATAAAGATCTCCCATATCCATTCCCCACCCTTCCAGACAAAGCCCTGGCCTGTGCTGCTTTCTGAAGGAGAACCCCACATCCCTCACCGTGGTTACATAAAGACCTGATGCACACAAAGGCAGGCCTGTGTTTATAGTGGCAGCTAGACAAACTCATAAACAATACCTCTCCCCACAGCACAAGTTCATACAAAATCCCAGTTCTCAGTGAGCTGGAAGATAAACATGAATCTGTGTTTTTCTTTTAAATAGAAAATTCTACAGCAAATGATGGCTTTATTGCTTTAAATGCCTGCTCCACAATTTGGAGGGATAAAGTCTGAATCCTTATTATAGGTTACTAGAAGCACAAGAAACACTTTGCTACAGCTAAGAAAAGCTTTCAGATGATTATGAGTTTAAAGCTTCAAGTTGTATATGCTGCTGGGTTAGCAGCCTCCTAACTGCGCTGTATTTTTTGTAGCTGCAGAAAATGGCATGTTGCACTTGAATTGTTTGGGAGAAAATATATATTGCATACAGATGGAGAGATTGGGAATTCTTACCCCCAGGAGAGCTCTGTGAAATTGAATATATCAAAAGCAACCCTTAAACTTTTCATATGCTCATGTAAAGATGCTTGCATATATGCACACATGCACATTTTGGCACATCACTGTTCTGACTTATGTCCAGTGACAGAGCTTCATCTTGTGGGCCAAGATTGCTTCTGCCATTTCTTTTCCAGAGAGACCTGGCCAAACATCTTCACCTCCCTTGTAGTCAGCTAGCCTGCAGAGAGGTCAAAGTTAGGGTTACACAACTTGCAGAGACCATATAATCAGTGCTAGCTATAACCAACTATAATAAGATAATTATAGTCAGCAAAATTATCCAGGTCATCTTGCCCCTATGAAAAATGGGGAAAAAAGAATTCCTTTCCAGAAGGTCCAAAAGCCTTTGGATTTCATTTCACAAGGTGTGAGGGGAAACATTATCCTGGTGCTGTGCTTGAGCTTCTTTTTGTTGGTGGTCAGCTGGTGTCAGTGACCTGGCCCTCCCCTCAGACAACAAAATGGGTTACTGGGAAATGTTCACACACATCTTTGGAAAAAATGGACTGGAGATGTGAATCAGCCTCACTGAAGGTTGCAAGCTCCTCTGGGAAATTCTGTAGGCAAGGTTGGCCCTCAGTACGTGGCATTTTTTCCCTCTCATCAAAAAAAAATTGCCAAGATATAAAAGGTTTCCCTGCAAACCACTTTCCTCAGAGGAAGAAAGTGAAGCTGATGAACCTGGGAAAGGAAAACAGTGTTAGCAATACAGAATCTGTCCTATTTATGAGGAACCTTCTGTTTCAGGCTGCCAGATTGAACAGTCATTATTAATCCCATTTCACAGTACTGATTACATTAAAATATTTTTTTGTATTGTACAATACTATATAGCACTAAAACCTTGAGGAGGTAGAAGCTAAAAAGAGAGACTAAACAGAAGAATCCATTACCCTATAAGCTACAAAAATCTGGCTTATGGCAGCTTCAACCTGAGCAGCAAAGATCCACTTGCTAATAACCTATCCAGAGGGAGGGAGAAGGAGAGAACAGGATGAACCTTCCACAATATGCCAAGTGGAAGTTTCTTCTTGGCTAACATTTTTTCACTCATGACAACTCTCACTCAATTCCAGTTGAAAGCAGCTGCTTCCCTAGAATGGGTTGCAGCTTTCACAACTTTCCTCTCTTGGCCTCACATCTGTCAGAATTTGATATAAAAACTTGCACTAAAATGTGTATACAAGCCCTTTTTTTTATTGGCTATGAAAATATTCTTGCAATAATCTTTAAAGATGCCACACATTCTTTTGCCTCAGAAATGCATTCTCTGTAATACCTTTTTTTCAATATTGTCTTTATGACCACTCAGAGTTCAGCTTTTATACTTATTTTGATTGTATATATAAATTCCAAGATATATTGCTATTCTCTGCCATTAGGTAGATGTTATTTGATTTTGGCATTCAGTTAATGGAAATGGAAATATTGAGGTACACCCAGACTTTTGGCAATTTTGCTAATTTTCACAAATTCTACTATATACCATTCTTGTTGCAGAAGCCATTTATGAAGAAAGTAACATTTCAGATTCCAGCTCTATCAGGTGCTAAATGCTCCCAGCAAAGTGCTCCAGTCCGTCCACAGAGGACCTACATAGCAAGATCTTTTTGGGTGTCACATTCTCCCTCAGAGAGGTGTGTGGATTCCCACTTATGCTTAGAAAAGTCAATCTCTGCAGCAAAAACCTCTGCAGGATTTCCTGCTGACTGCCCTGAGCTCCTTCTGCTGCATGCTGACTCTTGGTAGCTCATGCTCACTCGCTGAACTCTTCCCTCTCACTTTGTAAGGAACTTTGCCACTATACCCAGGGGAGAGAATTTTGCTTCAGAAGCTGCTTGTCTATGTCTAAATCCTTTGCTGTCTAAACTGCAGCATTCCCCAGGTCTGAGTGTCTGCCTGAACTACCTGGATATGAGAGCCCCCACCTTATTTTAGGTTCTTAAGAACCAAGAAATGGAAAAGCAAAGGCTACCTCCGAATATTCCATACTTTAAAATCAATTACTCTCTTTGCATTTTGCTTTCTACTTCTTACTCCTGCTCAATCCATCTGTTGGATCTGTACCAGCAGACAACCACATGACTTGCACTACAGGATGAAATGACTTTAAATGGCAATGTGGCACTGGTACAGCAATAACATCTCAGCAGCAGACAGTGTGAGATTAATGTTGCAATTAGAAAGTGGATGTTTGATATCTTAACCTCAAGGATTCATTGGGCTTGTAAATCTGTAGGGGCTCAGCTGGGTTCTCAGTTGTTACAGACCACAGAAATAATGTAAACAGGCATTTACTGGGGCCTCGTGGAACTGGAAAGTCTGTGTTTGCTTGAACAGTCTTCATAAAAAGTAGAAATCTTGTTATAATATAAACAATGTATGAATGTATATGTATATAAACATTGTTTTATGGAAGAATATTTAATAAACCTAAATTCAGTAAGCAGAAGTTAAAAGCAACTGCATATTAAATATTGAAAGGAGAAAGCAGCAGCTTCTTCATTCTTGTGAGCTCGGAGATGGCAAGCAAATATTTTGGGCATAATTCCCCACTGTTCTTGTCAACCTAAACAAGAATATAAAGGAGAACAGCAAAATACCTCTACCTGTGCAGCCCCTGAGCTGGGAGAGCTGAGGCCTGGCAAGCAGACCAGGTTCTGGGAGTTTTCTGGGTGCCACTTGTCTATTCGTGCCCACAGACCCCACTGTGTCCCTAAATCAAACAAAACCCACACATCTGGCAGGGTCAAGCCCCTAATGATGGGGCCACTGCTGCTCTCTGCTGGTGCAGAATCAGACTCAGGAAAGCACTGCTGAACCAAATCAACTCTGAGAAAACAAATGCTGCTGCCTAGAGCTGTGCAAGGAGTGGGCATTCCACACCAGGTAGGTTCTGACATTTTCAGCCTTTATTTTTCTTCCTGGTTTTAGTAGATGCTGGTATGTCTTCACACCTGACAAGGGAAATATTTGGGATCTATCACAATATTCTATTGCAAAAAACCAAGCTTTTATTTCTGAACGTTGAAACTTTTCTGTTATGATATGCAAAATAAAAGTAAACAAACCAACAAATAAACCAACAAAAAAAACCCCAAAAACCTCAAACAAACAAAACAAAAAGCCAAAAAACAAAACAAAACCAAAACGAAAACGAAAACCAAAACAGAACTCTCACAATTGTTTTGAAAGGCAGAAATTTATTTAGTTTGAAAACATATCTGTCCTTCGTTTTATTCATTTTCCTATGAGTCTGGCCACTTTCACCTTCTTTCCATAGCTCCTATTCTCTGAAGCCCCAAAACTGTTGTACAAGTATCTTCTCTACCTCATGTGCCTTTTCAGAGGGGTATTAATTTAGAAATTCAGATTACTTACAGTATGAAAAAAACAGCTGAGAAAGAGCACTGATAAACAAATGATAGTTTGTTTATTACAAAGAGGATGTCTAAAGTATGTTACAAACATCTAGATGTCATCTTACTTTCATGATAGTTCTACTTGCTATCTCTATTTAACTAATGGCTTCTTCTTTTTTTCTGATGGCAGTACATTAAAGTAATGATGCCTTAAGTTTTAGCTTTCATATTTTCCAGATTCTGTACTGCCTTAGTGTCTGACTCTGAACTTCATACAAAGTGTTAGCAAGTTCTCTTCACAGTTTAGTCAGACAGAACAATCCTTTTCCAGCCCAAGAACCAAGGACAACTTTAGGCTCAAGAACTACAAACAACAGTGAATTGAGGAGAGCAATCTGGGAGGATGGGACTTCATAACCTTCACTACCATAGCTGTAATTGGACAATTAACCCCAATAGGCATCAGTCTCTTTCCTTGTTTAATTTACATAGGATCAAAAATGACCCTGTTGAATAATGAGTCTTGTTGTTTACTGGTGCCTAAAGAGGCTGACCTGGAGCAGGGGCTAGGCAGAGTTAAAGGAATAAAGTAGGTGTTCATTAAAAGGCCTTCAAAGGATACACCTGGGGCAGAATAAGAACCTGGCCATGGCTCTGCCCAAGATGGACTCAAGACCAGCCACGAGTTTTCACTTCTGTAAGTTTTGGTCCATTTCCATATTGGGGTCAATTGTCCAGTTACAGCTTCAGGTTATGAAGTCCCACCCTCCCAGATTGCTCTCCTCAATTTCCTGTTGTTTATAGTTCTTGAGCCTAAAGCCTTTCCTTGGGCTGGAAAAGGATTGTTCTGCCTAATTAAACTGGGAAGAGAACTTGCTAACACTTTGTATGAAGTTCAGTGTTATATACTAATGCAGTACAGAATCTGGAAAATATGAAAGCTCAAACTTAAGGCATCAAGACAAGAAAATAAACATAATCATTTCCACACGCATACACGTAAAAATACAGTGGGAATTCTCAAAGACCCAGCATGAAAACTAACTACTAATTGCTGTTTTATTACAAATACAACATACAATGAGCATCAATTATAATCAGAACTCCTAAAAAAGGTTATCTTGGCTTTTCAAAAATAGCACAATATGGTATAAAAAACCCAAATAAAATCAAAGTAAGCATGAGGAAATGTATCACCTATAGTACATCATGTTGTTGATGTTAGCAGAACAGCCCAGTGACATTTAATTCATGGTGAGCTCTGACCAAAACTCAGTATCATGACATCTATGTGGTGGGTGCAGCTCACAAGCCAAATAGCTGCCTATTTTACAGGGGAAAAAATACACTGAAAGAGACATTAAGGCTTCCTTTTCGAAAATCTCTATTTCTAACTGGAAGGAACACGATGTCCCCTTAAGCTGCAGCTCTTTACCACAGCTTCAATCAACACACAACTTGTAAAAATATTTTCAGATCTACTATGTTCTTTCCCCTCATAAACTAAATAGAGTATCAGTCTATCTCACTCCTCTCTACACATCTTGCTATCACAAAACCACCCACTGAACAGCCCTGCTCGGTAGCAAATTGTAGTTTAGTGTGTTTTGAGTAAGATCTCATGTGAATGCCTCTTGTAGCTGAATAATTTCATTTTACAGCTCCCTGCTCCTGTGTGGACAGGATTTGCACTCAGGGGTAAACAGAGCTAACAGGTTTGATCAATGCATGTTCAGCATGTAAGTGTCCTTTGATCTTGGGCCTCAGAGGATCCTCATACGTGCTACTTCAGAATTTGTGATTTGTTTTTAATGGGTTGTAGCAAGGATAAGAAGCTTTCACAATGCTCATCCTCAGAGTCTCACTTTCCTGTGATTTATATGCCATTCCTATGCTTTTAAAATGTTACAGAAAAGGACTGTATTTATGGCATGTTTGCTATGATGTTACAGAAAGTGGTTTCAGAACATGTAATGCATCATATAGGTACACACTGGAAGAAGGGGATGTTCACTTCTCTGAGTGTCTTGCTACTTTCATTCACATTAATCAGATTTATATGTCCCAGTGGACAAAAGTATCGACTGCAGAGATTTTAATTCAATCTGTTAGGACAAGTGGCTGACTCAGAGTTGAGAAGGAGCATGACCTTTCCTCATCAGTTTTCTCTTAGCACCAATGTAGAAAATCTTCTTGTAATCCTCACTGAGGAAAAATAAACCTTTGGTGTTTCTTGAGTGGCCTTTCTGGCCATTTTGTCCCCAGTGCAGCTGGTGTGCATAGAGCAGGTTTCAGACTGTTGGAGACACCTTTTCTTCATCATTCTCAGTTTATGGCATCAACTTAGTTTCTAGCTAAGGCAAAAATTGCAGTTAGGGTTAGGGATTGGATTGGTTTCTATTATTTAGTGCCTTTTCTAGTGCAGACACATTTCTGGGAAGATTTTCAGAAACCTCTGGCTAGCTTTTCTCTGGAAGTCATGATTCATGTTTCCATCTCATCTCAAAAATTTCTTTTCCTTGTGAAAAATTCCTATTTTCAACAACAAGGTGTGTACATAGAGAGAAAAGGATAAAAAGTCAGCATGTACTAAACCCACATGGCAGATACCACATTCTCCAACCTTCTTCCTGTCCTCCACTACAGCCTGTTCACCATAGTTCTCCTCACCCCTCATTTTTTGGTCCTTCCAGGGAATTCAGGCCAAGTTCAGGTTGCTGCAGGGCTATACAGGGTCAGGCTTCAGTGCTGGGTATCAGTGCAGGTTTGGCACTGCTGACCACGGGTGGGTGCTGAATCCAGAAATTCAGCAACTCCACAAGGTACATTCAGAAATACCTAGTGACCTTACAGGATTAGCCAGGATTGAGAAGAAAGTGATCCTGCTTGCTCTCTGGGGTAACTCAGCCCTAGCAGGTGCAGGTGACCTGGATTTCACCCCATGCAGTAGGAGCTGTCACCCTGGGGCTCTTTCCCTGCCTCCCTCTGTGTGTGTCTGTAGGAAGAAACCAGAGGCATCAGGAGACTGCACTCCTGGGCACGGCTTGGCTGCTGTTCCTGCCTGGCCTGGGGCTGTGGGTGGCAGCAGCAGCCCCTGGGATGGGATTGTTTGGGATAGAGGCCCAGGGTTAGGTGCCTGCAGCACTGCTGCCCACAGCCCTGGGTACAGGCACCCATCCCAGCCGAGCTCCCTGCGAGGTCCCCGGGAGACGGAGCTGCCGGCCGGGCTGCAGGAGCTCCCGAGCACCCTGACCTGTGCTGGGCCCCCAGATTGTCCCTGCATCCTGGTGGCACTGCCTGCAGCCTCTTCTCTTGGAGCTGAGACCTCACTTCCACACGAGCTGGAAACCCAACCCCAGCAGTCTTACCTGTATGAGCTTTGAGTCTGGGGTGTCAAGCTTGTTTGGCTTCTCAGGCACTTGCTGGAAGAATATGTTTGAGATATGTTTATTCATGGATTTTTTTCTTAAAGACCTTGGCTTTTATTATGCCATCAAGGCATCAGGAATTAATGTTGATGTCACCATAGTTCAAATTATTCATTTCAAGTTAGATTTATTGCTGGAAATGAATCCAGAATCCTTACCACTGGAAATCCATTACTTTCAACACAAACAAGAAATTAATCAAGTGAAGCACTACAAATGAGGCAGCAGCAGAAATAATCCAGGCAATGCAAAATGTATTTTGGCTCTTCGCTTCCCACTTCTTTTGGGAGATGTGCACACCCTGATGGCCCTGCTCATGCAGACAGCTTGCAGGTTGCTGCTGTTCAGTGGCCAAGTTCCCTGCTCTAATTAGATTAACCAGAATATGGGGAGTCTATGGTGAAAATTAAGTTGAAATGTATTAAAAAAAAAAGACAAAGGCAGAAAGATACTCTTCATCAATGATTATATTTTAAAAATAAGTGTTATTTCAAAGCCAAATTTCAAATTTCAGTTGAATATTTTTAGAACTCTGTCACGCTCTAACTTCAGCTGGCAAATAAGTACCACAGCCACTTGCTCACACACACACCAAAACATGCAGTGGCATGGAGGAGTGAATGAGGAAAAGGTGAAGTCAGTGGGTTGATATCAGAACAGTTTAATAACTGAAAGAAATAAAATATAATAATAATAGCAAAAATAGTAACAATAATAATAGCAAGAAGAATGAAAGAGAGAGAGAGGAATAAAACCTAGAAAAACCAAGGGATGCTCAATGCAGCTGCTCACTGCCTGCTAGCCCATTCCCAGTCTGTCCCTGAGCAGTGACCAAACCTTCCTGGCCAATCTCCACCAGATTCTTTCCTGGGCATGATGTTCTGTGTTATGGAATATCCCTTTGGCCAGTTCAGGTCAGCTGTCCTAGCCAGGCATGCATCCTGTGGCATCTCTTACTGGCAGAGCATGAGATGCTGAAAAGTCAGCATGTAGGGTCAGCACCATTGAGCAACAACTAAACCATCAGTGTGCTATCATTATTCCTACACCAAATGCAGGACTCAGCACTGTGACAGCTACTAGGAAGAAAATTAACTCTAACCCAGGTGAAACCAGGAAAAAGTCCCATTCTATTTAAAATAGTCAAATATTTCCTGTAGTTAGTCACAGTAAACCAACAGGAGTTAAGGGAGGGCAGCTCTGCATTAGCAAGACCTTTGTGTAGAGAAAGGTGCTCTGTGCCAAAGTCCCAAGGATGTCCTTTTGCCATGAGAAATGGTGGGTTTACATCTGCTCTGCAGTGGTAGAAGTCACTGCTGCCATTCTTGTTGAATAGCAGGATTATTAATTGATTTTTAAGAAAGTCTCATGTTTAATTGTAAACTGAAAATGTTTCGACTTGCCTTTGTGTCTTATGCAGAAACTGAAAATCATTATAATTTTTTGTTCTCCTTAGGGATTTACAAAACTTGCCTCCATCTTACTGTGTTTAATTTTTCTCAAACTGGGGATTTTGTCAATTTTGTATGTGTGGAGTTTTTATGCATATGTCTCTCAGCTCTTCTAAAGAAACAGTATAATTAAACATTCAGATTTGCACTGCTCTTCATCATACGCCATCCAAGTCTGGGGGGGTTTGCTTGTGCCAAACAAATGGCATGTCACTTTCATGGATACAAAACAGAACGTAAATTATGTATTGATGCTGTTTAAAGCTATGGTTTTCTCTAGGCCTCAATTATAAATTCTTTTTCATCCTATCACTAGAAGACACAGGACACTGAGGTGTCCCCAGTTTCCTGAGAAGTGCTGACTGACTGGTCTAGTGGAAGATGTCGCTGCCTATGGCACGGGGATTGGAACCAGATCATCTTTAAGGTCTCCTGAACCAAAGAATTCTATGATTTTATGATACTGATTTAAATAGGAAAGTGACTTTGATTCCAGTAGGGTTTATCAGCAGCTGTCTTCTTTGTAGAACAGGAACAATTTTTTTAATCTCCGTATGATATCTGGAAGGTCTGTGTTGGTCTGCAATGCTCAGGCTGTACCCAATGCTTCAACTGATCCTAATGAGTGCCTCATTGATATTGTTTCTTACCTAGAGGATTTTTTTTTATTTCAGTCAGCACATCAGATGAAGAGAGGAAAGTGGACTGAAGCTCTGAGCAAGGGAATGAACAGTTAGAAAAGCCCACAGTCTTTCAGATTTTCTTTGATTATTATGTCTGTGACTGCATCAAAAACAAATTTGACATTCTGAGTGTCTGTGGCACAGGTCAAGTGACAATATATCTCTTTATCTTGTTTCCTTATGTTCAAGTCTAGAAATTGTTTCTTGATGTAATTTGCAGCATCTTCAAATGTGTTTTGTCCTGGTGGAAAGGAAAGTAAAAGCAAAAGAAGACACATTTCAACTGGTGTTTTCTCACAACATCAACAGGAGAAGAAATAATGTTTTCTGCTTTTTTTTTTCTTTTCTTTCTATTTGAATTAAAGTCATACTTTAGGTACAAAAATTTTATATCTAAACTGGTTTTTCTCTGGAAATTTCTGACACAGCCTTATATATTCTCTTGCATCAGCTGGGAACATCTGGTGGTTTTTAAATTTCCAGTAGACACTACTGTGACATACAAAAAGAGACAGACTTCCCTTATGGAATGAGTTCTCAAAATAGGGACAAAAAATTTGGATTCAGTGGTGGTGTGTGTGTGAGTGATAAGATACTGACTTGCACTGAAATATTGGCTAAGTCCATCACAGTACCCTTCAGCCATCTGAAACTTTTAGATTGCTCACCTTCTTCTACCACCAATGGACAGAAATAAACATCTCCAGGGAGAGAAATGAACCCACCCTAGGATAAACATGCTGAGCAGGTGAGATGAGTTGAATTCTGGCTGTGTCTGTCTCATAACATTCTTTCATGAGAAGAATCTTAGGTAGGAGGTTTAGTATTTAAAGGCTTATATGTAGATGACAAGAGTCAAAGTCTCAGTGTTTAATTCACGGCCTACACTAAACGTTTTCTCCTGCACACTCCAAACTTACCATTATACTCAGGAAAGCAGATATTCAGGTGAACTTTTGTTATTTTCTCTTGAAAGAGGTCTTTTTTGTTTAGGAACAGCACAATGGAAGTGGCTGCAAAGCACTTATGGTTGCAGATGCTGTTGAAGAGATGAAGGCTTTCATGCATTCTGTTCTGTTGAGGTGCAAAAGGTAAACATGAGACTGAAGAATCTCATCCCCATACGTCATTTTTACTGAGATGTTCTTTACTGGAAAGAACCAATACAGTGTAATGGCCTTTAAATGGTTATCAGAGAATGGGAATGTACCATCAGATAGTACATTAGAACTTAAAAGCAAAAAGGGTTGTTTGTTTGTTCTGACTCACCACTTCTTTATCTTCCACCAGAACCATGTCATAGGCACTGAGTGCAGCACAGAATATGATGCAAGTAACTCCTTCAAAGCAGTGAATCCACTTTTTTCTCTCTGATCGTTGTCCACCCACATCAAACATCCTTTGCAGAAAAATAACATAAGTACAATGTAAAGCACTCATAAAGATGTAGTCATGCTTTTAATGCACAGAGTTCAATTGGAGATGAATGACAAATATCCAGGTTTTCCAAATATTGATCTGCTTCTACCCCAACAGGTCAAGCAAGGAGTGCTGTGTGTTGTTACTCATGGCTTTGTAGTGGGTATAAAATGAAATAAAAAGGCTTAAATACCTGCATGTAGGATTAATGCTCAGTACTCATATGTGGCACTTTGTGTTGAAGAAGTGGGGCTCAGTGCAAGACTAAGACTTGCAGGCTAGGATTTATTTAGGACAGAGTTCTGAGACATCCATAGAAGACCCTCAAAGTCAGTGTCATTTATTACTCCATGGCTTTGCTGGCAGGGAACTGACATACTGACCACGAAGACAGGACTGAAGGCCAGTCACACACTGGCCCCTGGCTGTGCATGAATGGGTGTTGGCATCTGCTCACTGCCCTGGAGTGGTCACTGAGCTCACTGCATGACCTGCATCACACCTTTGGAGGGTCTCTTCCCTGTCCCTCTCATCAGCTGCTCCTAAGCAGCAATTCCTGGCGAGCAGGAATCCCTTCCCTTGTACAGCAGGAATTGTAGGGCCGGGGATTGGTGCAATAATTTCCTTCTACCTTTGCCAGGAATTGCTGCTACCTTTGGGTAGTGCCATGTGAACTTTATATGGATTCTCTGTGGGATCCAAAGCCAGCTGGGCACACCTAGCTGGGACTTGCTTAGGGCCCTCCAAAAACTCCAAAACTCCCACTTACATTTACAGTTATTCAGTGGTAAGGGCTAAGGCTTCCTTTTCACTCTTTTTCTGAAACAAAAGGTGCCAAACTTGAAGATTTTCCAAGTGCATTAGAAAACAGGGAAAACATAAAAAAAATCAAATTTATTTTGCCCTTAGGTTTTCTGTTTCCTGCTGTGCAGGATGACTTTTTCTTCTGCCTCCTGTTGTTGAATTTAATACTGTAAAACCTAATCCCCTGTTGGATTACCCCTTCATTCAAGAGGATGCATTAGATCTCTGAATCCTGCAGTATCTGAAAATTAAACACAATTCTTATAGCAACAAATATAATGGGATTCAGTAAGAAACAATCAAGTCAATAGTAAATAGAGCAAGAATAATCTGTTACTGAAACATTGTTTTTTTGCAGTATCTTAATCCTTTTTTTCCTTCACCATCAGCAGTGTAGTTGATGTTAAAAAAGGTTATTTTTTATAATTCTTGCATCCTTCTTAGAAAAAAAATGAAACCCTTTTCAATGCTCATAATGAACTGTTTCTGCTGCTGAGGAGTAATATTTTTTTTTTCTGGGACATTTAATTTTTTTTTTCAATTGTGTGTGTATAAAAGTGAATTCTGGAAATCAGGAAGTTGTTGTGGAGAAAGATTTTGATAATAGTAATGACATTCTTCCAAGCATATCTTCACTGAGTTCAGAAGGTCTACTGAAGAGTGGGGTCAGCACAAATGAAGTATCTTGACTTTTGTCTCTGATTAGTACTCAAAAGTCACCTATAATTACATGCCTTTGATTTACGGTGTATAACTCTGAAATTAAGGTTATGGCAGGAAAAAATATAAAAAAGCTTCAAAATTTAATCTTCAGGAAAGTTTTGTTTCAGTATACATAACCATGTGAATCAGTATTCACTTCCTGTGAGCTTTTAGCATATGGCTCTTTGAATATTCATGAGAAGTCAGTTAAAAAGGACAAGACCAAGGCCAGAGGCAATGCTTAAGGGCAGTTTTTGTTGTACTAACCTTAGTTTGCTCCTCTTTTCTCAGCCCAGAACTTAACACACACGTGTAAAACCAAAGTCCCTCCATAATTGGTAGAAAATTAGGTGATCTTGTTTTACCAATACAGTCAAAGTTAGTCTAGAAATCTCTATATTTTCCCTAAACTACTCTTGAAAAACTTCGCTGCAGATACAGAATTAGCTATATACTCCTTCAGTGGTACGCACAGAGAGGTTTGAAAAATAGAGTAAAGCTTGCCTGATTTCAGTCAAACTCTTCCTAGCACACCAATAGAGAGGACACTATAAGAGGACCTATGAAGATCCAACCTTCTTTGAAAAACATTTAAATATGTTCTGAGCTCTAAGTCAACATCAGTGAAACAAATTGAAGAGCACATGGAAGCTAAATTGCACTAAACCAGCAAAGTAACCACTAAGCAAGGAGCAAATAAAAATCAATGTTTTCTTTGCAACTGTAATTCAGTTTCCAGGAGCAGTACTGGGATTTAGACTTTTAGTGCAAAATGTTTTCTGTCTCATTCAGTTCAGTAAAGGGACAAGTGTTTAGTGAAGGAGGCATCTGTTTTTTGTTTCCATGCATGGCTTGTGACCTGAAGCCCCATCAGTACATCAGCCCAAACTCTCTGAGTGTGTAAGTGTTCCTCTCTTTGTGGATGTTTCTATGGTACTTCTCAAGCTCGGGGCAGGTACTCTCAAGCTCAGGATCCTCCAGCTGTTTTGCATTGCTATGGCAATGCAAAGGAGAAGTACCTGGCTGGTTAACATGGATTTATAATTGTTCTACACCCTTCAAGCAGCTCAGACCCTTCAGACTCCTTTGTAGTGATTTTATCTACTATTACTGAGCTGCCTGAAACTACCGATGAATTTACTCACGTAACACTACTGTGATGCACAGCAGAGGGGGTAAAGACAGTTTGTGTTTGTGGTGGCATTAGAGTCTTGCTCTTTTTTGCAGACACTCAAGTAACTAATTTCCCAGTTGTGCTGCATTTCAGCTAGACCCAAACACTAGTGCTGATATTTCCATAACAGGACTGATAACATCCATGTCAATGAGGATTTCCCTCTGTTGGTTTCTTCCTCCACCCTGAATTTATTTCTTACATGAACTATGATTGCAACTGAAGGCATTCAAATTTCCCATGTACAAAGCTGGAAATACATTAATCAAAGCAAAAGAAGATGATGTCCATGACATTGCACTGTAGACTTTGTGGGCAACTCATGCATTTCCATGAGTGACCAGAATATTGATAGATGATAATAATTTATTGGTAAGACATCTATTTCAGGATCTCATTTTGTATGTGCAATCTCTGTTGTGTTAAAGCATCTGTGTGGTAGCATAGAATGTTTGGGGAATGCTTAATTGGCACATGAGGAGAAAGAAAGGAGCCAAATGAAAAATGTAAAAGTTATAATCCTCATGCTTTATAAACCTGTCTGTCTCTACAGGCAGTTTCTTGTCTAGACTGCATTCCTCAATATGCACCCCAGCCTTTAAATTGAGAATTAAATGGATTTCAGTCCACAGAGAAAAGCAATATAGAACTCTAAACTGATAATAATTCATTCAAATCCATTTTCATGTGCAATTAGATGTTTTTAATTGGTTGGCCAAGCATAACTAGATCTTGAATATCTGGAAGTGTAAAACATTTCAGTCAAATTTCTCAGAGGCATTATTTTCAAAATTTTTTTCTGAACATTTTGGTTTTCATCTTAAATGAGCATGAAGATATACTTGATAAGGCTGAAATTTCCCATGGGACAGAATTATTATTTTTTTTTTGCTAACTGTAGTGCATTCCTGTGCTAAAAGCAGTTATTTCCATTCTCGAAAGAAGAGTGAAAGGTTGAAAAGTGTGTGCAAATTGGTAGACATCAAATGTTTTTTGCATGCTCTTAAGGATATTTAAGTAGGCAAATTTCATAAATGTCACAATTATTCAAATGGCAGGATATAACTAAAGCTTTTTAGACATTTACATATGTAAAAATGTCCTTTTAGAACCTAGTATTCTCTGACCTGTTTATAATTGTCCATTATATGCTCAAAGTTGGAGTACTGATGATAAAACATCTTGCTTTTTCAGCTGTGTAAAAATGTTTAATAAGACTGGATTCAATGATATCACGATGATATCACCTGTGTTATAATAAGCCAATACCTGTGAAAGAAAACACTTAAGAAAGATAAAACCCAAGAAGACTGTAAAATACAGCTTTCTTACCTGAAGTTTAAATCCTTGAAAGAAAACTGAGTCTCTATAATCCCAGTTGTCTGCACTCGGGAGTGCAGGACATCTTGCTCAGTGGGGACATAGTCTGGCATTGCCAGCCTGTCCAAGTCATTGAGGTAACTAGGGAGAGTAAGAAAGAAATGGTGGTTGGTGAAGTCAAAAAGTGAAATGTCCGTTACATAATATCACTCCACACTGAGCCACTTTTAAATATGTTATGCAATATACATATTTAAATGCAGTATTGTTGGTTTTTATACAACTGAGTTCCACAATTCAGAGCCTTTCCTTTTTTTTTTTTTTTAATATATAGAAGTGTCATTCAGTTACACATAATAAACATCTTTCTGAGATTTGCAGCTAAGGAAAATCCTTATTTTCCTTAGGGATGCTTGAAATCCACCTCGTCAGCAGAAGGGTTTTGGCCATTTTCTCTCAACAAGTGGGAATTGCTACCTCAGGGTAAGGACCACAAGCATCCAACAGAAGCAGATGCACAAGGAGCCACCTCAGCCTGTCAGACTGGTTGCAACAGTATTTTCCTTCCTAAGTGAAAGGGAGGGCATTATGTTTTGGAGGAATTCACTTTTAAGGGCTGCTTTCCCTGTAGACTGCTCAATTTACAGCAAGAAGGTACATGGCGATTTTAAAAAATATATTTTTTAGTCAAAGCCAAAAGCTTCAATGAAGCTGAGGATCCCCTGGGTTAGTACTACAAAGAGCCCTTGAAAAACTGTGGATTATCTGCTTTTACTTCTGGTATACAGAGATAAAATCTACATTATATGAGAACCCAAACCAGGTCTTTGGAGCATGTTTTTGTCCAACACTTCTCCTGTCTCTTGTAGGGACAGACAGCTTTCTTTAATGGCTGAGCAGAGCCTCTGAATCCTACTGGCTGGTCTGGGAATCTGGGTAGAGAGGCTATGAGTTGACAAAAGGAAAAGAAAAGGTGATGACTCAGTAACCTCTTGCATTTTAGCTACTGATACACAAATAAAGACCAAAGCCAAAAGCAAGAAGGCACACAATAGCTGAAGCATTTTCAATGTCCAGCTGGCACCTTCCTAATTTGTAGCTGTGTGTCTCTGGCAAAAACCACTGTGTCTCTAACATCTGTTAGTCTCCATGCCTTCTTTTTTCCTCTCTACAGTAGGTCTGCCCAGCAGGAAGTTCTGCTGCTCAGTTTAACCAGAATCTTCCAAAAGAAACCTCACAGCTCATCATCTTTGCGTGCAATATTTAAGAGATCTGTAAGTTAAAAAAAAATTAAAAATACAAGAATTAAATGAAATAAAATAAAGTAAAAATGAAAAAATATAGGATATTTCATTTGGATATTTCCAAGTAAAGTTTGGATATGGGATTTCCTTATTTTAAAAGTTGAATAAACTGTATCCAGTCTGCAAGGGGAGTTGAACCTGATCTGAATTCAATGTTTTCCTATTATTTGAGGCCAGGAAACAATCTGTTGGGGAAAGAAAAAAAAGCAATATAGCTCTGTTTCTCTGAGTAGGGCCTGAGGCAAACTCATCTCAGCTCACCTTTGTGGAAGGCAGAAACAAAAGGCGTTTTATTATTTATAAAACTTGTAAGCACTAAAATAAACACTCGAATATAAAATAGAGTTCTGATAGTTCTTAGCCACAAATGCCTAAATTCAATTTGACAGAGCCAATTGTAATTGCACAAAAAGTTAGACCAAGTAAATTATCCAGTTAAAGGGGCAGGAGGCAATTTCAGGCCCTTCTAGAGCCATAGGCAGCTCCAAGGGGAGGCTGCAGACCATCTCTTCACTGGGAAGGGAGGGAATGGGAGCTGGTGGCTCAGAAAGTGCTGGCCTTTCCTTGGCCTGGGTGAGGCGACAGGGTTCCCACCCTGAGAGGAAAATGACTGAGCTAGCAAGATGCACCATGGTGCCAGCTACTCCTGGTAGCTGTACAGTGACATGCAAAGTCACCATTTATAATCCCAGCCTTGCCCCTTCCATACCCATCATCCCATTTTAAAACAGAATTAGCTCCAGGGGAGTCTAAGGGAGAAATACCAGCCAAATTTGACAAAGAGGGAATTTTTCTATTATTCAGAAGATGTCTTTTTTTTTTTTTTAATTAAAACACACAAAGGAAAAGCAGTGATCGAACTTCATTAGCATGAATCAATAATGAAAAATCTCAGAGAAGATAACCTCAGAAAGTCAGAGTTTACACAGTATTAATCAAGATTCTTGTAGGAGCGGATTCACAGGTACTGAGAAACAGGGTTTTGGGTTTAAAAGAAATTGAACTACAGCATTAGATGGTTGATTGACTGCAGCTGACTTTGAACTGATCATTAGAAGCCCAGCAGTAAGGGCAAACATTGAGTTGATTTTGATGATTCAGAACCAAAGGCTAGAATTTTAGAAGCATCAGGTACCAAAAGATAAAGACAGAGAAGCAGGATTTTCAAGAAACTAGCAGAAATGTTCAAGCACATGAAAGACATATCATTGTAGCTGTTTTAATGTAAGTCTAGAAATAAATAAATAACTACAGACACAATCTATACTAACCTCCTTAAATACTGAAACCTATTTTCAAGTTAAAACAGGACACAAACAATAACACTGAAAGGGAATTAATTTAGCTTCTTCTATCTTCTTTGTGGACAACAAAACCTTATTTGCCAGGCAGAGGCACAGAAGAGTGTTAACTGATAAACAGTTTAATTTTTTTTTTTTCCATTTAAGAGGTAGTTTTCCTTTTACTTATTATGATTATTTTGTTATGGGCTTTTAGTAGGAACAGCAGTGGAACCTGTCAGAAGGTGCGTCTTAGAAAAAAATTGCTCTGTACCATCCTTATAAAAATACAATGCGGCTAAAAAATACAACGCTGCTAAAAAATACTGTCAAATCAGGCACAAATCAACATAGGCAGTATTTTCTTTGTTTAGGACTCTTGCAAAAGGCCTTCTTTCTTGTTTGGAAGACATAAAGAGATGAAGAATTTTTAATATTTCCTCTGCATATTCCCTGCACTATATCTACAATTATTGAACTATGGATGACTTCAGGTTGCCTCCTGAAGTCTGACATTCAGCCATGCCTTTCTTTCCCTGCCTTGCAGAAGGGACACCCAACACCTTGGAAGGCTGCACCCTGCAGGTGCCCTCAGCCTGCAGGAGGAGCTCCAGGAGCAGGGAAACCTGCGCCTCCAGGTCTCAGCAGATGGATCTCAGCTGGGACAAACCTCTGCCCCAGCTCTGGAGTCAGACTTGAGCACCCTCGAAAGACTCTGACCCAGTGCCACTTCCCTTCCTGGCAGTGTGTGAGCTGAGTGAGAAGGCAGCTGAGCAGGACAAGCAGCCCGGCTGGGGACTCCCGAAAAGTCTGAAGTCCCTGATTCCTCAGAGGTAAGAGGTGTGCCCCAGCAGGAGGGCTATCCTTGGTGGGGCTGGGGTTGAGCAGCCCTGGTCAGCCCCTGCTTATCTGTCTGGTCCCTCCCAGGACTCAGAAAGGGAACTGGGGCTTCGGGTTGGAGAGCAGCTGCAGCGCCAGTGGTTCAGCTGAGATGGCAATGGCCCAGGGAACACCTGTCCCTGCAGCCTGGTTAGTTTAGAGGAAAGTTTTTATAGTTTCCTCCAGACTTCTGTTTAACATCTTGTACCACTCTAGGTAAAACCTAAGCTGTTTCAAGTCACATTTCCCTCATTTTGTCAACTTAGAAATAGTCAGAGAGAGAATACATTTTTTTTTAACCATTCACACAAACCCACAGAAACAAACCGTCTCTGAAACCTTATTTTCACTTGTTTCCTCCAGTTAAACATTTCTGATACACTATAAACCTCAGCAGCCCCGTCATTTTTTCGGGCTGGCGAGCAATGGTTTCCACAGGCCGTTCTGCAGGGGGACAGTGCTGCAGCAGCAGCAGCAGGCAGCTGTCAGCAGCTGGTGTCACCTACTAGGCGGCCGAGTCGCTGAGCTGGTACTGCGCCGCCCTGGCGAAGCAGGCCTGGGTGCCGCCGTCCCGCCACAGCCGCTGGATCAGCTCCACCAGCTCGGGCAACATGCTGCCATCCTCCGGAGACGCTGCCATGGCACACAGCTTCCTCTCATCCTCCTAAAGAGAAACCTCAGTAAATATTGTGCAAGCGCGCTGTGCCCCTTCGCCTCCTTGAAGATGAGCTTGGTTTATAATGAGTCGAAAGGGCAAAATTTCCCATTTTCACTGGTTTTTCCAGGTTGCTGTACTCACCTGGGCATGTAAACATCTTTTCACAAGCTCACTTCCCTTTAGGTAGGGCCAAGGTTAGGCTGAAATTGTGATACACAGAGTTTTCTTCTTTTATTGTTTTGTTTTGATATGAGGGCTCAGTTTCATTTTGCCATGGGCATTCACAAATAGTCAAACTTGGATCGACTTTTATATTAAGAGAGTAATAGGGTATCAAAATTAAATTCAAAAGAACATTTAAATTTAAAATGTATTATAACTATATCAATGCAGAAATCTAAAGGTGGTTTTGAATGTGTTTGTAAGAAAAAATTCCTGGCTTTAGACCCCAGTAAGAAATGTGACAAAGTGAATATAACTAGTGAATGAATTTCCCATATGTGGGGAAGAAAAAACCTGTACAGAATAAAATCCCAAATATTTTAAATATATTATTCTGTAATTTCTTCCTTTTGTAGTCAAATAAAAATTATTTCAAAAATCTATTTCATTAAAAATATTTCTTTTCAGTAGTTAACAGCTTAGGAATTTAGTGTAAATAAAGAGCATGATTAAAATAGTAATTTCATACACTGCCACAGCAAGGAATAATTATAAAATATAACTCCTTCCTAGTCATAAAAGTAGACAACTCAAGTGACTTGCAGTCAATAGCTGCAAAAATATAAATGGATTCTGACAGACAGTATTTTGGCAGAGAGTATGTTTTATCCACAGCCAGGAAGCATCTTCACAAAAATTTTTAACAAATTTATTTTAGGAATGTGCTGTATCTTTATGTCTCAAGAGGACCTGCAGTTTATGGAAGCTTTATAAAAGTCAGAGACAGATAAAAAATTAAACACTGCATTTTTTTTCTGAAAGAGATATTGAGTAGGCATGGAGAAAAAAAAAGAGAAATTGAGTAGGCACGGAGTAAAAAAACCCCAGAACTGGAGGAAATAACTGAAGGAAAATTGCCTTCACTGGAACGAGGGAGGAGGACAGCAGGATAATTGCCCTTCTACGTGAAACAGCCCCAGCTCCACTCACACCCCCATCCCCTCCTGCAGTGCTGGGATCAGCAGAAGCAGTCACGCTCTCCTCCGTGTGCCCCACGTTTGTCTCCAGGGTGCACACTTGTTCAGCAGAAAGATAAGAAACGTTCTCTGCTTCAAGATATGGCATATCACGGAGTGATTACAGCTATCCACCTACTAGGCTGGATTTGTAGGTTGAATGACCTACAATGAGAAGCCTTGAGCTCAGAGTCTCTAGATGTAGAGGGTAAATGTTCATTGATTATTAAGCAAAAGGGGGCTAGTATGGATTTTGGTGCTTACATGATAAAGGAATATAGCAGCAGATTGAATTTATCACATTATCACACTGATCCGTACAATTTTTTGTTTTTCTCTGGCATTTACAAAGACTTCAGATGATTTTCATACTAAAATAGATTGGAATGATGTTTTAGAAAGAAAAAATTACCTCGCTCCCCAGAACAGATATTCTTTAAATTAAGTGTTCAGGCCTTTTCCATGCCAGTAAGATGTATTTGCAGGCAGACCTGGGACATGGATAAGTACATTGCTTTTGGGACCAAGATAATCCAAATCCTTGAACTAGATGACTTTGAGCAGCTAAATCTGGACCAGAACACACAGCAAGAACAAAGTCCATCTGAAATCAAAGCTTATATCAAAACGACTCAAGCTTATCAATTCCTTATGATTTTATGGGAAATGTCAGCTAGGTTTTTGGAGGTTTTTGTACGAAAAGGCAATATTTAGTGGCAATTCAAATAGATGTGACCAAAATTTCTGTTTTCTCTAAAAATCACATCCAGGTTGCTCTTTTGTCATTCTGGGGGAAAAGAAGACAGGCACTGCAAACATTCTGTACAGCTATACTCAACTGTGTTCCTAGAAGCTTATTCTGCATTGACAGCAAGAGTGAGCTGACTGTGCTATGGATGATAAACTTAAGAAAGCTGTATTTTCTGCCTTTGGTTATATATAATGCTAAGAAATGCACTGGGCTATTTAACAAGTTCTCCGTGCTGTGAAGCCCCTTGGAAAGGATATCTGGCATAGAGTGAGCCTGTACAGATAACTCAGAAAATTTGTCAGAGTTAAGAAAAGAGACTGAAATAGTGGAGCACAGGGAGAAGATATCTTGGTAACAGGTGGCAGAGTCTGCACCACATAGTGGAGATCATGTGCTGAGCCAGCCAGGACTTGTGGCCAGCGCTGCAAGGTCCAGCTGTAGCCATGGCTTGGGCCACGCAGGGTGGTTGATGGCTCCTTATGCAGTACAGAACAGAATATTAACATTGCCCTGTATTCTGTGTGCTGCTTTTGGGCCTTGTTACATTCATTTGAATTACTTGCATTCATGGAAAATATTTTATTTCTATTGTGTCAAATGCCAGTATGAGCTATAGTAACCTCTAAAGATTTTGTTTATCATTTTTTAGGTCAAAGTGCCACATGTCATTATAATGAAATGTAGACTTCTGGAACAAGTAAAGCTCTTTCAGATAAGCAGATGTTATTCCCTCCAAGATAAACCTCTAGGGATTAGGCAGAATTTGCCAAAACTGGAATCAGCTGGTATTCTGACAGGCATTTGAGAAATTCTCAGCAAGATCTGAATTACAGGCTAACAGACTAAATCATTGCATGGGGAAGAAAAGTTTTTCCTTCAATTCTGTCCTTGAAAATTCAGTGTGATTGACAGAAGATAATAGGTCTTCTTCCTGTGGCTTTGCCTCCATCTGCCTGTGCTGAGGATTTTTGACTGTGTCAGGAATGTTGGGTTCCACTTCCCTGTGGTGCCAGTACTGCATCCGCACAACAGGGAGGTCTCTGCTCCAGGAGCAACAACAGACTGAAATGATCCCAACACGTCTTCATTACCTTTCCTTACATGGCTGAACCCCAAGGTTTGGTCATGAAAGGAAAATATTTTTTACATTTCTCAACAGGAATAAATAAGTGACTAAGCAGCTAAGAAAAGATTCTGTTTTTTCTTTTTTCTTTTTTCTTTTTTTTTTAAATTTTTTTTGAAACTTGAACATTTCTTTCGTAGCAATCAAAATGGGAGTTTATGCAAAGGTTAGACCTCAGGCATCAGTTTTGAGAAAATAAAAATAAGTAAGGATGTTTTGTCACATGTAACTCAAATGGTACTCCGTTCCACTGTCCTAAAGAAAATACTGGATCCTCTTTGTTCTACTAGTCTCTACTGTTATATTACAAAAAAAAAAAAAGTGTTCCAATACCTATTTCAACAGAAAGGGTGTCATACTCACAATTCTACCAGGGTTTTCATAACTGATTCCTAACTTAGCCATTGCTTTCACAATAGCCAGGATAGACTGCACTGTGTTACTGTGAACGATAGGTCTGAACTCCATGCGCTCCTCGTAGGTGAAACCATCTTTATGGATGATCCTGGTGAAAAAAAACAACAGCAAAAGGCTTATGGGGTATATTAAAAAAAATAAAGTAACGAAAAGTTAGATCAGGCACTTTTGTGGTCAATGTGAGAAAGAACTAAATCCATTTGGCCCTTGGGAAAGCATTTTTCAATGGTTGATCTGCCTATTCTGCAAGAACAGGAAAACAGCAGTTTCTATCTTTGTGAGGTTAATTGTCTGCACCCAGTCTGAGTGAATAGATGATGTTTTTTCTGCTTGCAGGTTAATCTAAAACAAGGTATCAGTAGAATTACAGGCAGGCCCATCCCTGGAGATACAGGGCAAGATGCATTTCTGCACTTAGATCCCAAATGTTGTACTATTGGAAACTACAGTATTAGTCATGGGCTGTCATTGCTTTTTCAGTCATTCTGATTTTTATCCAGAATCTTACCTAGATAGAAAAATTATTGGAAAAAATGTTACAACACTGGGAGGCACTTATCAAGAAAACAAGAAAAAAAATGCAATATTTCTTTGTGCATTAGCTAAAGTTTCTAGTTATAAGGTCTTATTCTTATTATCTCCAGGCTTTGGAGACTTACATTTTACTCCACAGGGTAAAGAGCCTTAGTAATCAATTTCAGTAATCTTTCTGACAGAGGAATTAGAATTTCATAATCCTCCTTGACTGGAGAATGGCATGTGGTTAAAGTTCTCCAAATCAGTATACAGATTATATCATGGCTTAGAGACATCTTTTTCCATGAGTTGTGAAAAAGGATGAAATCATCACCCACTTTGGCCTGGTGTGCTCTCAAAGAACAGACTTGGAACTGCTTTGGGTGCTGGAACCAAGGCTCTATTCTTCCTCACCTCAGCTGGTCAGAGATGAAGGCTATTAAATACAGAATTTCTGGGCTTTGGGGTTTGGTGTTTTGCCCCATCTTGCCTGAAATACACTCAGGAGAGAGCTACCTAAGTGGCCAAGTCAGCCCTGTCAGAAAATACTTCACTCAGATACACACACACAAAACCAGATGACAACTGATGTGTCTTAACATCTCTCTGATTTATGGATGTCAGAAAACTCAAAAGTTGCACTCCTGTGCCTGTAGGAATAGCATCTGTAGGAAAAAAAAATCTCTCTAAAATGTTTTCCCAATCACTTTTTGATCAGGAAACTTCTATGAACTTCTATTTGAAGCTTCGGGGTTTTTATTTTGAATGCTGTTTTCATCATGAATTCAAATGAATTCTGTGAGATTCAAAGGAGTCCTATTGAGCTTGGGAGAAAGAAAAAAGAGGAGCTCATGGAGCAGAGTTTCCCCCCCCCATTTTATGGATGCAGTCTCTGAGGCTTTTATTCACAAAAGCAGGGCTTCTCATCACATAGGTGGCTTTGATTCAGTCTCAATAGGCATGATGAGTTACCAAATATTTGGCTTCCTGCTTTTCATTCGCTGAAATATTTGTAGAAGCTTCATACTGCTAAATAAGAGCACAGCACAGGGATATGCAACTTGGTTTTAAAAAAGCTAGATCACACATTGGAAATTATGCAGCTCTGGAGCACAGAGCTCCAGAGATGTTTTTTTTCTTCTTAGTAGATCTCATAACCATCCTCATCTTTTTATACTGCAAGGGCCTTGCAACATATCTATGTTTTGAGTATCAGAAGACATTTTGTAAACCTTAGTGGATGGATATAATTTTGATTGGGACTGAAAAAGAATGATTTATTAGTTAGAAAATTATATTATTAGTCATAAAATGACTATGATTTTGCTGGAAACTGTATTTTCAGCAAAATTATTTCTTTTCAAAGCATCTATCAGTGTTCTTTAGAAAATGTTATGCTTCATTGAAAAAATTAACGAATATTGGGGTTTTAACTGAAAAAAAAATCCCTTAAATATCCTTGGTTGTGACAGAAAAATGACATTTTATATGAAAAAAATACAATTTTTGTGAAGAGTTTTCCTGTAGAATAATTCATATTTGTGATCAATTTGACAGGTCATAAATGCACAAGTCTTTATGTATAACTCTCAGCTTTGCAGTGTTCTCCCCCTCCTCCATGCTGTTAAAGCCTGTCAGCCTTCTAAGAGTGCTCAGTTCAGAGGAACATCTTTAACCTGCTCCTGCTTGGGGAAGCTTTGAGCACAATACACCTCAATGTTTGCTGAATAGGGAGGGTCTCCTGCATGGAGCTCAAACCAGAAATAAATTTATCTACTATTTAACTGGAAAAAAAAGGTTAGCAAAGTATTTGGAGGATGGTTCTGAATCTGCTTTATTACAAAATGAGTTGCTTAAATAGTAGAAATTTGTTCTTATGACATACTATTTTTTACTTAACTCTTTAAAATGCATTGGTGAAGATAATAAATGGTTAAGGGAACTTAAGTTCAGAATAGTATTACTGATTTCATAAATAAGTTGCTTGATTTTTACACAGGAAGAGATTGGTGCTTACAAAGTGGGATCACATCTAAAAAGCTGCAATCTCTGTGTAATTTTTTCTGTATTTGGACAAGTTCAGGAATCAGACCTGGACCTCTCTATGAAAGTACAACTAGACACAACAGCAATATTTTATCAGGTTGCACAGTAAAGCAGGATTTGCCATCAGTGTAAGTATGGTCCCTTGAACTTTGGTGGATTATTAATTTAAACCAGATACATAATTAGCATTTTGGCTGCCCTTAAAAGAAAAACGTGTATGAATTTAGTTGTAACATGTTTCACTATATATGAAAATATTGTCAAGCTAAATTGTAAATCTGCACACACATGTAGAGAGATTTGACCTTCCTCTGAAGCCAAGGAAAGTGAAGTCCCTGACTTCAATCTGTGAGAGACCTTGTGCACTTTGAACAAACAGCTACAAGTATTCTTGCAGTAGATTTATGATGCACTCACAATATCTCTGTAGCCAGATAGTCAGTCCAAATTCGAACAGGGATTTCTGCATGTGAGCTTGTACAGCCTGTTTTTTTTCCAGACTGATTATTGTATGAAAACTTTTTGTGTTGACAATTTTCTTACTAAAAGCGGGTCTTACTTCAGTCACTACCATGGGTAGCAGCTGCTCACTGTGCAGGCTGGTGGCTGAATTTGTTCTCCCTGGCCTGTGGGAGACCTTTTTAACCTCAACAGGAGCTCTGGAGACCAAGAATGATTTATAGAGGCCATTTTGAGGGAAAAAGCAATGAAACAAAAAACCAACAATAACAACAACAACAACAACAAAAAAACCCAAAAAAACCAAGCCAAACAAAACCCAAAAAAACCCCCCAAAAATATAACCCCATCCCCAAAAAATTCCCAGGAAGAAACCCTTTTCTGTTCTATGGTACAATGAGAATATTTTTATATTTGCCCTTGAAGTACAGTGAAATCAAATGAAATTAATAGGAGAGATGATTCACACCAAGTGTACTTAAACTGTGGAACTACTTGCCGTAGAATGCTGTGGATTTCCTTATTCAGTTTACTTTGGTTCAACAAAAGATTCAGGGGTAGACATGAATTAACTACAGGGACAGAGTGGTGCTGTCTCCAGCTCAGGATGGTTTCCAAGCCAGAGATCATCAGACACTGCCTGGGTGTCCAGCACAGGTGTGTTGGCTTGGCTGCTCTGAAATCTTCTGCAAACATCCTTCCTTGGCATCTGCTGGACACGGGGTCTGTCAGGTGGATCAGCCATCACTGCTTGTCTCTTACAGTCAAATTCCCACTGCAGTGGCTCCCACCAAAGCCAAGGAAGCAGATTCCCTGGTCTCCATGCAGATTCCCTGATCTCCATGCAGATTCCTTGGTCTCCATGCAGATTCCCTGGTCTCCATGCAGGGGCCCAGTGCATGGTTTGGCCATTCAGATTTGACTACCAATCCACCTGTGTGTCTCAGACACTTGGTGATTTTCTTTATAGTGTGTTTGAATGGAAACTTGATTTGAATGATGTTTCTTTGCATTTTATTCAAATAAGCATAAACATTGCAATAAGACTTTAGCTAGACGGCTTATACTACAAATACCAAATTCAACAGCTGATATGCATATTCAGATACTTACTTCATTTGCTTTACAATAGTGCTCTTTCCTGACTCTCCAGCACCTGCAGAAAGGGAATGTTGAGAAGATATGATTGACAGATGAATAGGAAGCAAGTATTAAAAATAACTCTCTAGAACACAGAATTTTCTGTCTATGAAGAAAAGTACAGATGTCTTAGTTTTTCATTGTACTAAGTATAAACCCTCCCTAATGTCCATTTGGATTTAAAAAGAACAAAGTGTGGGTTAAAGTATTAATACTGAAAAGCAAAGGGACACTTGATAAGAAGTAAATATTCAGTCAATTAAAAAAAATACAGAATTTTTAGTTAGCAAGTAAATATAAACAATATTTTGATTTCATCTCTGACAGATGGGCAGGAAAACATGAACAAAGTAAAGCCTCTGATAGTGTCCCCTTATTACCTGATTTGTAGCTGCTCTTTTAATTTGCATTATGACCTTTTGTAAGCCAAGCGAGCCAGGTCCATGCCCTTTAGCCAGCTTCCAAGAGCAACTGGAAAACCAGAGTATAAAGATTTATGTGTGGTCTAGCTCATGATGCAGAGGCAGCACATGAGCACAAGTCTTGACATTGTTTTTGTCAGTTCCTCTGCCACGTGGTCTTCTGCCATGAAATATTGTGGCTGGAAGTGGGAAACCTGCAGAGCAGTGCACCGGTTCCACCTTGGGAACAATTCTGCAGGAAAACCCCACAGCTGCTGAGGGAAATGCAGGCATTTGCTTACACAGCCAGTTGAAGAGCTAGGGCACAGGTTTGGCCAGATTGTGTACTGCCAACTGCCCTCTTATCTCATGGAAAGAGAGTAATCACAACACAAAGTATCTCCCTTGCAAATCAACACTGTGACTATCACCTTTGGCCAACAAGAGCGATAAGGCTCGGCAAGAGCTGCCAAAAAAGAGATGGATTTTGAAAGCACCTGAAGAGAGGATTTAGCTTTGTGACAGGATTAATAGAATTAGAGAATATGCTGGTCCTCACAAGACCCCTCAAGAATCACACCCTGTGCCTGAGAACATTGTCCAAACACTTCTTGAACTCTGCAGGCTTGGTGCTGTGACAACTTCCCTGGGTGCCTGTTCCAGTGCCCAATCACTCTCTGGTTGAAGAATCTTTTCCCAATATCCAACCTAAACCTCCCCTGACACAATGTCATGCTCTTTCTTTGAGTTCTGCCACTGATCTTGAAGTGATCAGCACTTGACCATGTTTCCCCTCATGATGATATTGAAGAGTGCAGTGAGATCTCCCCTCAGTCTCCTCTTCTCCAGGCTAAACAGATCTCAACTGCTCTTCATGATGATTCCTCTCCTGACCCTTCACCGTCCATCCTCGTGGCCCTCCTTTGGATGCTCTCTAATAACTTAATGACTTTTTATGTTGTGCTGCCCAAAACTGCGCCTAGGACTCAAGGTGACAAATATTCGTCATATTTTTAAGAAACTTAACCATTCATTACCAGAATTTGTGCTCTCTTTCCTGTCTGAGGTTTGCTGTGCCTGATGTCCCCCAGGACAGGGTTGGCCCTCCTGGCTGCCAGGGCACTGCTGGCTCATGTTCAACTTGCCCCTGACCAGGCCCCCCAGGTCCCTTTCCCCAGCACTGCTCTGCAGCCTCTCATTCCCCAGCCTGTGCACAGAACCAGGGCTGCCCCATCCCAGGTGCAGAATCCAGCACTTTCCCTGCTTGAGCTTCACGTGGTTGGTGATTGCCCATCTCTAATTTGCTGAGATCTCTCTGCAGGGCCTTTCTGCCTGGGAGGGAATTGACAGCTTGTCCAAATTTAGTTCTGTTGAGAAACTTCCTTAGTATTCCTTCAAGTCCTGCACCCAAGTCACTTGAGATGATGCTGAAGAGAGCCAGGCTGAGGATGGAGCCCAGTGGGACCCCAGCAGTGACAGTCCCCAGGCTGATGTCCCCTGCTCACTGTAACCTTTGTGCCTGACCCGTGAGCCAGTTGCTGTCCCTTTGTGTAACTCGGTTATCCAGCTGTGAGCTGCACATTTTATCCAGAAGGATCCTGTGAGAGAAAGTATCAAAAGCTCTTCTGAAGTACAAAAAGATTCATCATAGCTCTTCTCTTTGTAGATTACCTTTTCCCTCATGGTATGGTGTCAAATACTTCTGACCAAACCAAAATCCAGGGCCTAGGTTTTTTTAACCAAGGACTTCTCAGTAAATAGAACAAACTGATTACTGACTTTTCAAACACATTGTGTAAAGGTAACAGTATTCAAATGACAGGGCTTAATTTACTCAAATGAATCACAAGAGACAGCAAACCATACTCAAAGCATTTTCTGAAACTCATGATGTGAATGGCAGAAAGTGCAAGAGAAAAACAAGCCCATGCAAAATGGGCTGATGCTGCCATCTGCCAAAGTTTGGAAAAAATGCAAATTTGTTGTAGATCATTTATGATTCTTTCAGTGACCTTCTGAAGAACTTGGTAAAGCCCTGTCTACAAGGTGGTGTTTGCTACACTTTTTGTAGGGAAGAGAGGAAGCTGTACTGATAATTTGTATGTTCACTTCATGGAAAAATGCCAGGAAACATAATATAGAAGTTAACTTCTGTTCCAAAACTGAAAGACATTGGTAAAATAGAGGGAGAGATGTAATTTATATATTTTGGATGCAATTTTCTACCTCTGCTCATCTTTAATTTATGATCATCATTAATTATGATGCTTTTATCTAAACAACAGGTGACTTTCAGACTTTGGCTTCACCATGGAGTATCATCTTAGTTGTAGCAGCATTTTCACTCCAGGAAGTAGGTCAGGAATAATTTTCTTTGCACCTACTTTTTTAATTCCTTCCCTTCACCATGTAGCCTCCTTCTTAGGCCAGTCCCTGGTGTGGAAAATCAGGGTCAGGGCTGCATTTCCACCTGCTGCAGTGGATTTCTACTTGCAGAAATAGTGGCAAAAGTGCATCACAAAAGACCCAGTGTGATTACACAGGGAGCTGAAGGCATCTTCTTCAAGACCAGATTTACTGAACCATAGACAAGAGCTTAGGACAAACAGTCGTGTCCTGAAGCTCAGAAAGAAATTAATTAGAGTTTTGAAAAACTCTGTCAGCTGTGAAGATTTATAGCTCCACCTGGCAGGTACTAGTGATAGTAACAACTACTAGTTATATACTAGTGATGATAATGGCCATATTTTATATTTCACATATTTAAGATCTAGCTTAAATCTACTCCTCATTTCTGTCTCTGTTTCTTTGACATGGATAACTGCACAGACAATACTGGCACAAAAGTCTCAGTCAATTCCTGAAACTCTAGCACTGTTCCTGGGAGCTGAAAGATGTCCCCACTGCTGGTACATTTCTTCCCAGAGATCACCCCACCACGCCCCAGGGCATGCCACATTCACCTTCAGTGAGGAGCTGAGCTCTGGCTGGCTGTAACCTGCATCTCTTCTGGCTTTGGCTATCCCAGAAGTGCATCCCACCACGTCCCAAGCCTACCATGGTTCTGGGCACCCTGGGGCTGAAGGGCAGGCTCAGGAAGAACGGACACGCAGCAAGGCTGCAGAGGAGCTGTCCCCCAGCAGCTTGACACAAATCTCCTCCTGCCCTGGGAGTGCTCAGCCTCTTCCCTGCAGGACACTACAGCACGTAGACAGAGCAGAAACAGAGAAAAAATGGGGGTGTCTTGAAACCCAGTGAGAATCTCACAAATTCAAAGGGAAACAGAACCCAGGCCCTCAGCTGTGAGTTGACGTTTTTGTTTTTCTAAGCAGAATTTTTTTAATAGCCGTGGAGAGTAAAACCTTTCAAAATTAGCATCTGCTGAGACATTGAGGAAGGTTCTTANGAATCTTTTCCCAATATCCAACCTAAACCTCCCCTGACACAATGTCATGCTCTTTCTTTGAGTTCTGCCACTGATCTTGAAGTGATCAGCACTTGACCATGTTTCCCCTCATGATGATATTGAAGAGTGCAGTGAGATCTCCCCTCAGTCTCCTCTTCTCCAGGCTAAACAGATCTCAACTGCTCTTCATGATGATTCCTCTCCTGACCCTTCACCGTNCAGTTTTTATTCCTGTGGAAGGAAAGGTTTAGTTTAGAAAATTTTCCAGAATTAAACATAGAGAAATAAAAAACTGCTGCTGAATACTTTGTTTAAAAGCTCTCAGAAAACTCACTGACAATGACATAAATCAGGAAAAAGCAGGAAAAGAAAATATTCAAATAAAATCAGAAAATGTTTCACACCCCTGCCTGAGCATTGTCTGTGCTATTCAGAACTCTGGATATTATGAACTAGAATGGAAATCATATCTTCCTGGTCCTCTTATGAGACTGAAAAAACCTAGTCTGTGANATCACAAGAGACAGCAAACCATACTCAAAGCATTTTCTGAAACTCATGATGTGAATGGCAGAAAGTGCAAGAGAAAAACAAGCCCATGCAAAATGGGCTGATGCTGCCATCTGCCAAAGTTTGGAAAAAATGCAAATTTGTTGTAGATCATTTATGATTCTTTCAGTGACCTTCTGAAGAACTTGGTAAAACCCTGTCTACAAGGTGGTGTTTGCTACACTTTTTGTAGGGAAGAGAGGAAGCTGTACTGATAATTTGTATGTTCACTTCATGGAAAAATGCCAGGAAACATAATATAGAAGTTAACTTCTGTTCCAAAACTGAAAGACATTGGTAAAATAGAGGGAGAGATGTAATTTATATATTTTGGATGCAATTTTCTACCTCTGCTCATCTTTAATTTATGATCATCATTAATTATGATGCTTTTATCTAAACAACAGGTGACTTTCAGACTTTGGCTTCACCATGGAGTATCATCTTAGTTGTAGCAGCATTTTCACTCCAGGAAGTAGGTCAGGAATAATTTTCTTTGCACCTACTTTTTTAATTCCTTCCCTTCACCATGTAGCCTCCTTCTTAGGCCAGTCCCTGGTGTGGAAAATCAGGGTCAGGGCTGCATTTCCACCTGCTGCAGTGGATTTCTACTTGCAGAAACAGTGGCAAAAGTGCATCACAAAAGACCCAGTGTGATTACACAGGGAGCTGAAGGCATCTTCTTCAAGACCAGATTTACTGAACCATAGACAAGAGCTTAGGACAAACAGTCGTGTCCTGAAGCTCAGAAAGAAATTAATTAGAGTTTTGAAAAACTCTGTCAGCTGTGAAGATTTATAGCTCCACCTGGCAGGTACTAGTGATAGTAACAACTACTAGTTATATACTAGTGATGATAATGGCCATATTTTATATTTCACATATTTAAGATCTAGCTTAAATCTACTCCTCATTTCTGTCTCTGTTTCTTTGACATGGATAACTGCACAGACAATACTGGCACAAAAGTCTCAGTCAATTCCTGAAACTCTAGCACTGTTCCTGGGAGCTGAAAGATGTCCCCACTGCTGGTACATTTCTTCCCAGAGATCACCCCACCACGCCCCAGGGCATGCCACATTCACCTTCAGTGAGGAGCTGAGCTCTGGCTGGCTGTAACCTGCATCTCTTCTGGCTTTGGCTATCCCAGAAGTGCATCCCACCACGTCCCAAGCCTACCATGGTTCTGGGCACCCTGGGGCTGAAGGGCAGGCTCAGGAAGAACGGACACGCAGCAAGGCTGCAGAGGAGCTGTCCCCCAGCAGCTTGACACAAATCTCCTCCTGCCCTGGGAGTGCTCAGCCTCTTCCCTGCAGGACACTACAGCACGTAGACAGAGCAGAAACAGAGAAAAAATGGGGGTGTCTTGAAACCCAGTGAGAATCTCACAAATTCAAAGGGAAACAGAACCCAGGCCCTCAGCTGTGAGTTGACGTTTTTGTTTTTCTAAGCAGAATTTTTTTAATAGCCGTGGAGAGTAAAACCTTTCAAAATTAGCATCTGCTGAGACATTGAGGAAGGTTCTTATATATTAAGGTGATTTTGTGACTCAGATAAAGAATTATTATCTCTTTACAGTTTTTATTCCTGTGGAAGGAAAGGTTTAGTTTAGAAAATTTTCCAGAATTAAACATAGAGAAATAAAAAACTGCTGCTGAATACTTTGTTTAAAAGCTCTCAGAAAACTCACTGACAATGACATAAATCAGGAAAAAGCAGGAAAAGAAAATATTCAAATAAAATCAGAAAATGTTTCACACCCCTGCCTGAGCATTGTCTGTGCTATTCAGAACTCTGGATATTATGAACTAGAATGGAAATCATATCTTCCTGGTCCTCTTATGAGACTGAAAAAACCTAGTCTGTGAGAGNTGGATGCTCTCTAATAACTTAATGACTTTTTATGTTGTGCTGCCCAAAACTGCGCCTAGGACTCAAGGTGACAAATATTCATCATATTTTTAAGAAACTGAACCATTCATTACCAGAATTTGTGCTCTCTTTCCTGTCTGAGGTTTGCTGTGCCTGATGTCCCCCAGGACAGGGTTGGCCCTCCTGGCTGCCAGGGCACTGCTGGCTCATGTTCAACTTGCCCCTGACCAGGCCCCCCAGGTCCCTTTNTGTAGGGAAGAGAGGAAGCTGTACTGATAATTTGTATGTTCACTTCATGGAAAAATGCCAGGAAACATAATATAGAAGTTAACTTCTGTTCCAAAACTGAAAGACATTGGTAAAATAGAGGGAGAGATGTAATTTATATATTTTGGATGCAATTTTCTACCTCTGCTCATCTTTAATTTATGATCATCATTAATTATGATGCTTTTATCTAAACAACAGGTGACTTTCAGACTTTGGCTTCACCATGGAGTATCATCTTAGTTGTAGCAGCATTTTCACTCCAGGAAGTAGGTCAGGAATAATTTTCTTTGCACCTACTTTTTTAATTCCTTCCCTTCACCATGTAGCCTCCTTCTTAGGCCAGTCCCTGGTGTGGAAAATCAGGGTCAGGGCTGCATTTCCACCTGCTGCAGTGGATTTCTACTTGCAGAAACAGTGGCAAAAGTGCATCACAAAAGACCCAGTGTGATTACACAGGGAGCTGAAGGCATCTTCTTCAAGACCAGATTTACTGAACCATAGACAAGAGCTTAGGACAAACAGTCGTGTCCTGAAGCTCAGAAAGAAATTAATTAGAGTTTTGAAAAACTCTGTCAGCTGTGAAGATTTATAGCTCCACCTGGCAGGTACTAGTGATAGTAACAACTACTAGTTATATACTAGTGATGATAATGGCCATATTTTATATTTCACATATTTAAGATCTAGCTTAAATCTACTCCTCATTTCTGTCTCTGTTTCTTTGACATGGATAACTGCACAGACAATACTGGCACAAAAGTCTCAGTCAATTCCTGAAACTCTAGCACTGTTCCTGGGAGCTGAAAGATGTCCCCACTGCTGGTACATTTCTTCCCAGAGATCACCCCACCACGCCCCAGGGCATGCCACATTCACCTTCAGTGAGGAGCTGAGCTCTGGCTGGCTGTAACCTGCATCTCTTCTGGCTTTGGCTATCCCAGAAGTGCATCCCACCACGTCCCAAGCCTACCATGGTTCTGGGCACCCTGGGGCTGAAGGGCAGGCTCAGGAAGAACGGACACGCAGCAAGGCTGCAGAGGAGCTGTCCCCCAGCAGCTTGACACAAATCTCCTCCTGCCCTGGGAGTGCTCAGCCTCTTCCCTGCAGGACACTACAGCATGTAGACAGAGCAGAAACAGAGAAAAAATGGGGGTGTCTTGAAACCCAGTGAGAATCTCACAAATTCAAAGGGAAACAGAACCCAGGCCCTCAGCTGTGAGTTGACGTTTTTGTTTTTCTAAGCAGAATTTTTTTAATAGCTGTGGAGAGTAAAACCTTTCAAAATTAGCATCTGCTGAGACATTGAGGAAGGTTCTTATATATTAAGGTGATTTTGTGACTCAGATAAAGAATTATTATCTCTTTACAGTTTTTATTCCTGTGGAAGGAAAGGTTTAGTTTAGAAAATTTTCCAGAATTAAACATAGAGAAATAAAAAACTGCTGCTGAATACTTTGTTTAAAAGCTCTCAGAAAACTCACTGACAATGACATAAATCAGGAAAAAGCAGGAAAAGAAAATATTCAAATAAAATCAGAAAATGTTTCACACCCCTGCCTGAGCATTGTCTGTGCTATTCAGAACTCTGGATATTATGAACTAGAATGGAAATCATATCTTCCTGGTCCTCTTATGAGACTGAAAAAACCTAGTCTGTGAGAGAAAGAAACTCAAGAAAAAAAAAATCTAAGATCTAACCCTCTTGAGAGAATAAAGTCCTTAAATACTGCCCCACTCTCCAAAAAAGAAAATCACTATATTCGCATCAATGGGATTGTTGGTTTGTCTTTGTGCCCAAAACCTATGTTTCCAGGTTAGGAGTTAATAACAGGAAGTTAAGCTTCAGTACTACAGTAACTGTTTCATTTAACTGCTCTCAAGTATCTATTCTATAAATTTCCACATTCAGACTACTTACCAGAGACCTTTTATAGTCAGTGGAGAGAAATATTTGCTACAAGAACTAAACAAAACAGCTTCAATTTCTGTTCCCCTGAAGCAGATGTTTAAATTAAATTGTGTGAGTTGTGTCCCAAAAGGATGACCAGTTTTTTGAGGGTGGCTTTTGTCCTGACACTGAAAACTGTTGACAATGAGACATGGAGTAATACTTTGAAAATAAATAAGTCAAAATTCTAACGATTGTTTAAGCTGAACCCAAGTTCTTATTTCTGTGAAACATCACTGTGAGCATCAGCTATTTTGGCCATATTTAGGACGTGCACTGCACTTTGCACACCTGTAAATTGAAAGCTGGCATCCTGCAAAGCATACAAACTGCAGGTGATGTGGCAGGCCAGATACAGCCCTGATACAAATAAAACTTTCACCTTGGAGTTTGTTCCAGACTCGTAAAACAAGCTGATCTTTTTGAAGTATAAATGCCTAGAGAGGTATAAATATCCTATATTCGTGGACATGTTGGGGGATGGGATGGCTTTGGCAGCGTGGGAGCGCCTGGTGCAGAGGGTTTTGGTTCCTGGCCAGCTTGTGAGGAACGTCAGAAACTGACATAATTTCCCTCCTCCCCAGTTTATTGGTGCATACCATATAAACTGTAAATCATCTCATCCCAGTTAGTGTGTTTGTCTGCGTCATAGAACTTGACATAAACAAACATAGCACCTTTTGTTCTGAATATAACTTCTATTTTTTTGTAAAGGAATCTGCTGGAGGCTGTAGAGACACCACGCCAGATTTTAAATAATCCTCTCAGAAAAGAGTCAGAATACACTGAGGTTTTTAAATTTTAAGTGTAAGGAAAAAAGTGATTACACTGAAAAGCTTACGGTATACATCTCAGTTTTTTTCTGAGTATTTTCTACCAACCTGCCTATTGCAAAAAGAAACTTTGACACCTGGTCTGAAGTATAAAGGCAACATAAAGTCTGACTGAACAGAAAACTAGGGCTAGGTAAGACTAGGCTGGCTTGAATAGAACTGCCCTTGATTAATGAAGTCTAAAATTTGTATTTGAGGTGTGGAAAGATAACAGGTACAAATCTAAACATGGTAGATTAAACCCTTTCCTATCTGGCCAATTCACACAGCCCCTATGGAAGGATAGGGTGCTCCTTCTGCACATTGCTTCAGCATCTCTGGTTCCAGATGTTCGAGAGACACTCTCACTCTGGTGGTGGAATAGGCTCCAGATACACAGTTTTTTCACCTCTCTTTTTTTAAGAAGAAGAAAATTTAAGTTATTAAGCATTTTATATTTTCTTGTCTCTTCAATATGTTTTTTATGAAGACTTTCTATCTGTTGTTCAGGAGAAAAAAAGCCTTCCAAAACATTACCCACTGACAAATTTGAATTTTTATCATGCGTGGTGTGAGTAAAGGAAGATATTATAAAAATCTATAAAGAAGTATTTCAGATCCAAATGATCATCTTGTCTCATGGAAAGAATGCTCGTGTAGCTAATGAAACTGAGATATGTTCAGGTTGGAAATGAACATAATAGAAGTCTTTTTCATGTAGCTTGCATTGAATTTCAAAGTATTTTACTAAAAGTATCTCAAGGCTGCTATTAATAGTGTCACAAGAAGACTGATTATATACATTAGGAAACATTTAAAACTAAAGTCCTTAATACTAAATACATACATGTGTTCAGTGGGGGGGGTAATTTACTTGTTGTCCTGCTATAAAACAGCCTTCAGTAATACTGTAAGGGCATAAAAGCTTGAAGATAAAACTGCTTAACTTATAAATTCCTCTTTATCTGGAAAATTCCTCTTTATCCTATACATTCCTCTTAAGAGATTTCTTACTTTTTCCTCATGGATGAGGTTGGATAAGATCAAAGACAGGATGCTGAATTAGATGGATCCTGATTCTAAGTCAATGTCCCAATTTCTTTTTGTAACAATACTTATAAATTACTTTAAATTTATGGAATTTAAAATGAAAATATTGTTCTGGGTTTTTTTGATCAACTTAAGCTTTCCTCATTAGAAGCAATATTTTATATTGCTGTGGCACAGAAAATCTTTGTATTCTTAACTGGACTGAAAAGCTTTGTAAGCCACAATCCAAATACTGATGGTACATAAAAAGTATCAAACTGCTGCTCTTCTATTATTATTTGAGAAAGCTGCATGTTCCTCTCTTTTTTCTTTTTTTTTGAATAACAATTGTTTGATTTTTGACAGGTATAAATAGACCTTTTTCATAAGATGCAAAACAACAGAGTTGATTCTTTATCTAATCTAGTTTTGTCTGAATAAATGTCAGTTTAAAACCATTTGCAAGAACCGCAGTTACAAGAAGAGCAAAAAGAGAAACACTCCAATGATCAAAGACTGTTTTTCTATTCATTGGCAGAAACCACTGTTAACTCTTACAGGAGGCTGTTAGAAGAAAAATATTTAGACAGTGGTGGTGTTAATGTGCTCTCCGATATTTCTTGTGAGCTGCACAGCACCATGGGAAAAAACAAACAAGAATAAAGCTGTATCAAGAAAAATAATGTCTTTTCTTTTGCCTTACAGCCTCTGTCTGCTAATAAATTGATCATAGTGGGGATTAGAAGTAGTAGTTTGTGAGAATATTTATCTGTATTCATCTGAGTACTTTTCATTCCACTCTCCATTATACATCAAAAAAAGCCATTCTAAATCACTTTCTGCTTCTTTAAAAAATGGAATGACACGCTTTGGAAGATAAACAGTATCAATATCTTGTGACACCTGTGGATTTTTATGTAACCACTTATCTAACTTAATCCTCCCACAAATGAATGCACACAGATCCATGAAAAAAGAGGTAAGAGTGCTGTGTTCTCTGTAAGTTTGTATCACAACATTTATTCTAACGGCAAGTTTGCATTTCTCAAACACATTCAAATTCAAGGATTTATAACATTTAAAATTGAATACATGCAGTGACTCAGCCATTTTCAGCCTATTCCTTGTGACTTCATGAGTGGCCACAACCAGAAAATATTTTAAACATATATTACAGAATTGTCTTCAAATAAAATAGTGCGAGGTGAGAAATTCACCGTACTGAAATGTAATTCTAGAGAAACAAACCCCCTCAATGGAAAAGCATTATGAGCAATTTTTATTCTATTTACCCAACAGTAGTAGTTTGACTGTCCTGGCTTCCCTCTCTGCGTCTTCCTGGAGTTTCTTTTCCAGTTCTCTGGATCTCCTGGCCGAGTCTTTGCTCTCCGAACTGGCTCCACTGCCCATCTTGAGATGTTAAAAATTCTCTTCATGCAGCTGATTTACTTCTTATCAGACCAGTTGCTTTAATTCAGAAGGACAACTATCAGGGCTTAAAAAAAAAAAAAATTAAAATCCCATTGGACCTCTCTGGTCAGCCTTCAAACCAACTGGTCCTTTTCCACCTGTCACCTGACCTGGAGATGCTGTAGTCAAGCATTTACATAGGAACACAAAAAGGAAGTATTATGATGTCATAGAATTAAAGTTATCCATCCAAGATCAAACCAATGGATGCATAGATGTCTCTTCTTGATCAGGCAGGTTTTGTTTCACATACTACAAAAATACGTGCAAAACGTCTTGAAACAGGATTGGAAATAACTATAGAATAAAATTTTCAGCTTGTGAAGCACTATGCATGCCATGAAGCAAAAAAACCCCCAGCATTTACATTTTTTGGTTTTCATCTTTCTCAGTGGCGATAGCTCTAAATACATGTATCTTATATTTTCAAATGACAGAATTTGAATTTACACAGTAAAGATATTTTTGATGTATTATTTTGATTAAATATATTGATTTATTGTTTTTGATTTATTAACTAGCATGTGGAATGTTTGCTGCATTTTCATATTATGGCAAGTACATTTTTCTTGGAATGGTAAAGGACACTTTACAGTAATTTGTAATATCTTTGTAATAATTTTGCACAGACATTCCTTGATTAATGTCAGAGTCTTTGCCATTGTTAAAAGTTATTTTGTTAGCAGTTATCAGTTTTGGCTAAAAGCACTACACCTTTTCTTATGTAAGAAAGGACACAGGTCAGATTCTCCCCACAGATATAATACTTTCATCTTAGTTTCTTCTTAGTACAGTAGTATTATAGAAATGTTTTATGTGATATGATGGAAATATTATTTGGCATGTAGTGTCAGCAGTATATTGAGAAAAGATATCCACTGTAATAGCATGGCAGTGAAAAAGTGTAGAATTACTGTCAGAACTAAAAGATAAAAAATACATTTTTTTCTCCCTTTCTCTTCAGATTAAGGATTTAAATTAAATAATTCTCACCAGTGTGAAAGACTATAATTCATTCTAGACTTATACTTTTTTACTTTATAAAGTATTTTGGTTATATAAAAAGCATAAACATGAAATGATGTTACAATTCTCCAATTATTCACTAATACTAGTTAATAATGCTCTAACTTCACAGCATATAAATATATAAGTTTCAGCACGAAAATAATATTTAAGGGCAAAATAAACATGCAGGTTGTTTTGATTTATGTAAGAAGTATTTTTAGGTCAGAAGATAGATGAGGAAGAGGACCAGAGGCAAACTCATCCCATCCTAGTGAAAAGAAACTTCCCCCCACAGCAGAGGTGTGGATGCAATGGGAAGGCAGCTGGGTGGGGAAGATGAGAGTGAGCAGAACAAATATCAGCAGTGCACTCCTGAATTCAGAGCTATTTGTGCTGGAGAGAGCCATCTTCTGAAAAAAAACAGGTGCTTTGCTGTGCTCATCCTGTTCAGCACTGACTGACTTCTCAGGCTTAATTTTCAGACCACAACTGCAGTAAAGACACAGAATTATGGTTTGTCAGTATATTCCTCAGTCAGCAGCACAAGAATTCATGGAGTTTTCAGTCTCCTTGCACTGAGTTGCCCGAGATGAACAATCTGTGCTTGTTAATGGCTGAATTTTTGCATATATGCAATGCAAGGAAGTTCTCTGTTTTGTTAAGCTTATATTCCTAATTTGCTTATTGTTTAAAATAGGCCATCGTACGATATTTACACAGCCATAGTAGTAACTGATTTGTTTAAAAAATGAAAATAAGTAACTTTGGAAGTGTGATATCAGTGCCAGGTGTCTGTTTATCAGAACTGTAGGCAAGTGTTCCTATGGATTTCAGGGGGAGGTTGAAAAGTAAGGATTTCTGAAAACTGACAGAAGTAAACATTAACTGATATCAGACGAAAATCAGCTGATATCAGATGAAAATCATCTCTGAATTACAGGCCCAATGCACTATTTATTTATTCTACACATTTAGTAGTATAACTCTATTTATTAATTTTGCATTTAATTTTTATGGTATCAAACTTGAAGAGGGTAAGGGTAAACCATTCAGTTTACTGGATGGGTGTAAATGAACTCTCATTTACATAATTTTTTCCTAGGTGGAAAGCAATGGAAAATCAATGTGCATCCCATAATAGAAGTTTCCTAACATTCTCTGTTATTATGACTCTGTAAAGGAATTGGCTTTAAAAAATAAGTGTCTATGTGAAGCAGACTGTAAAGATAAAATAAATAAAGATAAAACAAATTATTTCACAAACATACAGTGTCCATATTATCCATTTTATTCACTCCCTTCTACCTTAAAGCTCTTAATAGTTTACTGAAAAAAGACTCCACAACAATCTGTTTCTACTTCTTTAGTGAGTAAACAAGATTCTGTTTTGCTTTAGACATCCTCCTCCTCTTGTTCCTCATCATCACTAACAACGTTTTGATTGAGAAAATTTCTGCTGATGATTAAGGCAGAAATAATAGACAATGCCTTACAGAGTTCAGTTGATTTTAAAATGCTTTTTGATATGTTTTCTTGACCTCTTCTAGGTGCAATAATAAAATTATGGCCTCACCTTGCTTCTATTGTTTCAACCACCTTTATCTGACTGAAAGTCTTTGAAGGTAAGTCTGGAAAATGCTTCTTTGAAATGAAGTTATGCTTTGTAAAGATTATTAGTTTTGGGGCTGGAGTTGTTTCTGGTGATTCACTCTAGGTGGTGCTGATAATATAGAGTGTTCACTAAAGCATTCTGCAGCTGTATGAGCTCTCAAACTGTCTGAGAGGCTGTTTTGAGTGATCTCTTCAGAATTCACAGATGGGCCATTTCAGATTCCAGTTGCAAATTTTTATTTTATATTAAAGTTGTACTGGTCTGGGATTTTTTTGGCAAATAATATAGATTATCCTGGTAATAGGATTCTCAAGTTCTTAGGTTTTCATTTTCATTTTCATTTTTTTCTGAAAGTACTAAACATGTCCCAGTCAAAGAAAGAGGAATAGCTTAAGAAATTCATCCCTTTTAAGTATTGTCTCTTTCTTTCTCTCTAGGTCTTTGCATTTTCAATTTGTTCAGACTGGAATTCGGCAACCTTTTCCACTTTTTCACTAAAACGAATGTTTTGCCTTTTCCCTGATAAAATTCAGCAGAATGATATGGATGAATAAAGGAGGAAGTTTTAGAAAGAATAGATTTCTCTAAATTTAGGAACGTTTAATACAAATCCTTCAGTATGCCTCTAAATAAAGGAAGCTTGAAAAATCTTCAGTACGATGCCTTTCACAATCAGAGGAAACTGCTCAGCTCTTTTGTCTGGATACTGAATTTCTTGCAACGAGCCTCCCACTTACACACTGGCAACATTTCGGTGGCAAAAAGCCGCGCTGAAATATTGACAAACCCATCCAGACTTTACACCTTTTTTACTAATTCCTGCTATGTACCTACTTATATTTTGAATCCATTAGAACCTGTTTGTATCTGTGGCTTTCACGGTGTGCTAGTGAGTAGCAACTGAGTTGGGAATTGTGCTTCCTTTTCTTTGCTAAAACAAGGTATTTGACAGTTGCAGGTGCACCTTCTAGTTCTTCCATCCTGAGAAATCATGAATCCCTTACTCACCTTACCCACAAGGTTCCAGATTTCATTTCTGCTTTTATATGTTTGGAAAAGTGACCTTTGTGTCTGTGGAACTCCTATAAAGGAATATGGATATGGAATCTCTAAAAATCATGAGAAGGTAAGTGCAAGGGCAGAGATGTGCTTGTAGGTGCTCCTCTAGTCCTGAGTTGTTGAAGAACTGAGTGCTGAAGACGTGGGCAGATGCCCTCATAGAGATGCTGCAGGAGCACAACCAATGAAGGACCATGTGAGCACAGGACTCCTGCAGGAACAGGAGTAAGAGGTGCAGGATCAATGTTTGTGTGTGTGTGTGTGTGCACATGTGAAGGTGTGTATTTGGAGGAGTGGATTAATTTGGAGGAGTGGAGTAATTACCGATGTGCAAAGATACCTGCTCAGTGACAGGTATTTTACCTTTTGAGACCTGTTGAGAGCTTTATCTCTGGCACTGGGCCACAGCCACGGGGTCAAAAATGTTTGTGGAGCTGAGGCAGTGTCCCCACACAGGGCTGTGCTGGATTGTCACCTGCACAGGGCAGGGGCACTGGCACTGCCTGAGCGCTGCAAGCCAAGGGCCAGATGGATGCTGCTCCCCCTGGCAGCTTTGCACAAGGATGTAAGGTGGACCCAGAGGAAGCTTCATAATTCAGCAATGAAAAGCCCTGGGAAAGTTTAAGTTTGAACTTATTTCTACTTTGAGCTGAGGGTTGGACTAGAGACCACAGGAGGTCCCTCCCAACAAAACTTGTTGTATTGTTTTGTTAGAGAAATTTCGACTAGTTTTACCTTAGCTTTAATTTATAAAGCTTGTCTGTGAGTTACTAAGTTTTCTTCTGGTTTTTTACCCTCAATAGTAACAAAAATAGAAAACTTGAATTATTTTCTTTTTATTTGCTCTGACTCTTCCTAAAATTTCTGCTTCCCTTTTCTGAACAGGATATAAATGTGAAAATCTAAGTGAAATCTAAGATTTTAGTGTCATTTCGGCCCCTCACCCCCCCAGTTTGTCATCTTCTTTCTAGGAAACCTTACCAAATAGCATAAAAAAAAGGAAATCTTGGCCCTTAGCTCTGTATTAGTACTGTGATGATATTTGCAAAGTCATTTAGTTCTGTAAGAAAGGTAAAAGGAATGATGTGGTCATTGCTTTTTACTGCTTACAGTGGTAAAAAAATAAAAGTAAGAAGGACAGAAACAACATTACAGATATCAAAAGAAAATATTTTAAAAACAATAAAGAGTTGCTGCGTTTTCAGTCCTGTCAAACATTTTTTCCTCAAGTACTGATACAAGCAGTATCAGTACTTTTCCCTTTTTGTGAAAATTTTAGTCCCATTATGGCACAGATGAGCCATTCTGGCTTCAGCACACTCATTATCCTTTGTTCTGTAATTGCAGCTCATGCTGATTCAGTGGAATGTGACATTGTGTGAGAAAAGATTATTGAGCACTAGGGGGGACTCACTGGCTGAGTCCTGGTCAGGTAAGACCCACCGAGTTCTGACATGTTTGCCAGTACTTCAGCTGAAGCCTTGTTATCAGGAAACATACGCCAGTTTTTGACAGTAGATGTGTGGCTGAGCTGCTGTGTTTGGATTAAGAACTGGTCATTCCAAAAGTCTGAAGCTTTATATATATATTTGGCTGACCAATGCAATAAAAAAGCAACATCCAGTGCAAAACTGCAAAAGCCAAAACCCTTCAGTGTCTCTTGAACCAACACTCCCACTCCAGTCTGCGCTCAGAGGATGCCTGGGATGTGTTTGACAGAGCTGCATGGAGCTTGGCAATTTCCCCTGACTTCTCACATAAGAACAGAAATATTTCAGGCTCTGACCTTTCTACAAAGATTAACAAATGATCTCTCTACTATGGTAAGTTTAACTTTTCTTGTAGCTTATTGCTGATTCACACAAGAAAATGGAAAAGAACAGTCAGGAGTTAGTGCATTATAAAGTGGTTTAGGTCTCTGAACTCATGTATTTCCCTCTGGATTGTCCAAGATTCTCTCCTGCTGACTCCTGTAAGAGGTGCACCTGGTATTTTTTGCAGGTGGAGAAAAAGGGAAAAAAAAGCAAAAGGGAATCATAAAAAAAGTGTGATGCCTGCTATCTCTGAAGAAAGGATTAAGTTTCTAGTACAAGGTGAACAGTCAACACGGTACGTTAAAAAAAAAAAAAGAGCTTAAAACAATGGGGAAATATTTTGCCAACATCCCACTCGGAACAATTCCAATTCCCACTAGAGCCATATATTGACTCATCAAGTCCCATTGTTCCTTGATAGCCAGAAATTAGTGAAGAGTAAAAGCAAACACAATACTGATTTGACTTGTAGAACCCTTTAAATAACAAATATTTTAACCTTTGCTTTTAGTGTCAAACAAACATGCAACACAAATTATGGAAAAATAAAAACACTTTTTCCCCAGCAGATTAGCATTCCTTCTATTTTATTTGGCAGACTTTTTCCAGCTAAGAAAACTTTTGATCAGAATGCATGCAGCTCTGCACTGACACAGCTGTGTAGTGGCTGGATAAAATCTGATTTCTGAATGCTGACAAGGATGTAAGTGTGTAGTTTCAGAGCTTGGAGTGATTTCCAGGATGTCAGCTGAATTGAACTATTCTGTGTGGAGGGTGTCCACAAAATTTCCATAAGAGCTGTTGCCATATTGCAACAATACCTATAGAAATTACTATTTCTAGAAGAGCTTGTTCTGCTGCTGAGTTAATGCACTTCATCTGAAGAGATCTGTCTTATTCTGCATGGATTCTTATACTACATACTTAGGGAAGCTGGCTGATATCTGCTGTGTTATATTTCTTCTTCCATTCACAATCCAGGACATAATTACTAAATAAGATCCTTATTTTCATAGGTTTTTAGAGAGGATTTTAATACAAATTTTAAAAATTGTTACATTTTTAAAAGATTCATTTCATTGTAACCCTACGTTAAACTTAAATATTTAAGAGGCTAGAGCAAGGCACCTAAATGTGATAAGGCAGAAGAGAGAGATTTCCTAGGAATCAATGATATTGAAATAATTCTGGGAAAACTCTTCTATCTTGCTCAGTGTAACTTCTGAAAGTAAAATTATTTCTCCAACAAGCAAAGTTGTCTCTTATTATCTTCATGGTTTGTAACCATTTTAGCCTCTGATTTTGTCCTATACATTGTCTTTCTCCATGGTCAGATCTCCCTAACTTTTAAAGGTCTTTAACTAAATACTTAAAGTGGTTTCTGTCTTGATGGTATCCTGCAGTAGATACTCCCTGTGATCACTGTGGGATGGTGACATGACAAACCTCATCCCAAACCATGCAGCATATGGAGGTAATATTGGCAATTTTAACTCTTTGGGAATTTTAAGGATTCATGATGTTTTTAGTATTCTTTCATTCTAATTATGAAACAATGTTCTAATTAATACAACTCTAGCCGACACTTTCCCTAGAAAAATATGCATTGTCCTGGGAAGAATTCAAGGGAAAAGGGAAATTATCTCATTCTTCTCAGCTCCCACTCCCCTTACAGAAATTTTAAGCAGCTGAGCATTTCTTCCTGAGCTAGGCTGGCCTCCACCCCAAAATGTTCCATTCTTAGATAGGGAAGGAAAAACAAAAACAAAATGTTTTTATTGCTCTCTGGAATGGATTGAGCACAGATCAGGCTCCCTGGGTATTTGGGAAGGGAGATCCTAAGCACATATGTTAAGGACTCCACCCACATTCAATAAGTTGATGGGAAAAATGTAAACCTCTGAAAAAAAGGGACTTAGGGGAAAAGGAAAGAGAAGAGCCTACAATACTAGACAGACATTTCATGAATGCCAGTAGTGTCTAAGTGTTGTTCCTTAAGAAATCACTGATGGGAGTGATTTCAGCCTGCAACAAAGGGTAAAAAAGAAATGTAATTGGGTAATTATAAAATGATATGTTGAGATGGGGAACACCACCATACCTTCAGACAGCATATTAGTCTATGCCTTCAGGGCTGATGTTTTTTGCTTCTCAAAGTAAGAAAATCTTTTCCAGAATTTAATATCTCTCCTGTTTTATTCTCAAAGTTACAAATTTAAGTGGGCTTACTTTCTAGTCTTTTGAGATCTTGTTGTCTTGGCAGCTACAGATGTTTCATGAAAATGTCTCTTTAATTTCTTCCCCTTCTAGCATCTTTCATGTCTCAAAGTTAGCTTTGTCTGAGTCTTCCTCTAACTGAAGTGTGGAGCAGAATCTGCCACTTCTTGGTACAATGTCTGTTTTCATATTTGTTTGTTTGAGTAATTTTTTCATTAGAGATTCTGCAAGGTAAGGCTGCAGGTGTTTAAGACACTGTAGGATAACTTGAGTTACCCCATGTTGTAGTGTTCAATGTCTGAAATGTTTTGTTTATTCTGGCAATTGATGTTGTGGTTTTTTATTTATTACTAAATCTGTTGTGGTAGCACTTTCATGGGATGCAGGGTGACGTTTCTTCAGAAGTCACTGCGGTGCCTGTCTCTTATTTTAATGTGCTGTGTGGCTGGCAAGCTGTGTTACTGATACTTCACACAACTCTGTCAGGCAGTTTATCTGCGTGCCCTCTGCTGCTCCAGAGTCACCCTGATGAAAAGTCACCTCTGGGTCGAGTTGCTGGTTGGCTGCCAGGCACTGCCCTGTGTGATTCCAGCTCACATACGTGCCATGCTCCTGCTGGCTAAGCAGGACTCGTGCTTCAGTGCGCTGCTCTGCTTGAGTCTTATATTTCAGTTGTACCTGCTCAGTTTTTAAATCTCTCTGAGCACAGATGCCACAGGGCTGGACTCCTGTGTTTGTGATCAAACTTCTCATATCTATATATTCAATCCTCTGTTCAGATTTCCACTTTGCAGTTAAACCATTCCCTACAGACGTGGTTCAGCAATGCATGCTGCTTTTCCGCATGGCCTGCTCCCTGGATTATCTTGGGGCAAGTGACAGAAAGAAACACGTCTTCTTACTCAGTATTTGCCCCCTGCTCTCAGCTATACATTGAATTTATAGGCCTATTTATCAGCTATATTAGTAAACTCAAGAATGCCTGGCAATTTTCCTGGAACCAGATTCTCTGTGCTTGTATGTCTTAGGACAGACTCAATAAAGAATTTCATGTGTTTATGACATTCCTGAACAATTCGTACACTCGGCCAGACAAAATTGGCACAACTAAAGGCAGATTGCTTACAAGCTGTTTGAAGAGTGGCAGTTTATTAATAGACTTGAGCTGGACTGTGACAATTGTTCTCAGTTCCCATAGGTGTGAGTCACACGTTCTGGAGCTGACATGGCACTTCTGCTCAGATGGCTGCAGCATCCTACTTACTTTACACTACCATCTATCCCAATCCATGTGCATGGAAGGCAATACCCTTGTGACTCAGGAACACAAAACCTGTTCAGCAAAGTTGTCCTTCAGTGTTCTGTGGGCATCTGGCAGCTCCCTTCCACTCCTGCTGAAACCCTAAGTACTATCAAGCAAAAAGCAGAGCAGCCTATTTTGCTATTTTTCCCACCAGTTTGCTATTCTTCTCTGTCATGTGGAGATCCTCAAGGTTAACATCTGGAAAGCCCTGTGTTCAGAAGAGAACAGACACTGATGTGTTCCCTAGCAGTCTGTTGAAACTACTGGCCTGCCTGTAGTCTGTATCCAGAACCAGAATTTTTTGCTCAAGGCTCTGATCAGCCACCTGCTTAGCATCTTCCCTGTATCATCGTCTTGGGAAACGTGCTCCCACACAGTAAGGGTAAATTGTGAAATTGTCTTGCCAAAGAAAGACAGCAGAGCTGGGAAAGGGTCTGGGGCACAAGCCTACTGAGGAGCAGCTGATGGAGCTGGGGGTGATTATTCTGGAGAAAAGGAGGCTCAGGGGGGATGTTATCACTCTCTACAACTGTCTGAAAGGAAGATGTAAACAGGTGGAGTTCAGTCTCTTCTCCCAGGTAAAAAGTGTCAGAACAAGAGAAAATGGCCTCAAGCTGCACTGCGGGAGGTTTATATGTGTGTCATATAAACTGTAAATCACCTCAACTCAGAAAGTTTAAATTTGAATTCTATATACGTTTACTCATTCACTTCAATAATGAAAAAATGTGTTATAAGTAATTCTAAATACATGATTTTGAACAAAAATATTGCACATGCATTATCCTGTCAAATGAATCTCAGAATTCTCTACCACATGTGTACTTACTGACAAACAATAATAAACCAATTATCATTTTGGTTCTTGATGAACATTAAGTAGAATTCACAGCCCTTACATGGCAAATGCACACATATATGAGATTGACATAAATTATTCAATTACAGAATGTAAATTTTCTCTCCCTCCCTGCCTCCCTCTGTCTCTTTAATTCATCCTTCCTTTCTCTCTTGCCTTTCACTCTACCCCTTTATCCAAAACATACTGCTTTGTGCTTATACAGTAAGCTAGGGACTAATATACCAATTTTCATGCCAAGTGTGTAACTTACCAATAAAATTGAGAGGTTTTGCAGGTTTCGTGTATATGTAATAATTTATTGCTCACTTTTATATTATGTATACTCTTTATTTATATTTAATTAAAATCATGAATGGTTGATAGAACTTCTTTCTGTCACTGCCATTACAATCTTGAAATGTATAATTTGACATGAGTTGCAACTGTCTGCAGATGCCTACAGTGTACAAGCTTACATCATGACAAATCAACTTCAGTCATTTTTAGAGGCAATAAAAAATAATAGACACTTCCACAGTTCAGTTTTCTCTCATACTTGAAGTATGCAGTGCAGAGGTCTCATCTTTTGCTGCCAAAAACCTTCAGCAAGGATACTAAAATCTTTTTGTCTCGCTTACATTGTCACAAAAGTTCTTCTGAGCATGTTTCTCACCAGAAGAAAATCCTTTGCCTCAGAACCCTCCTGTTTTTTTCCACTGTTCTAAATTCAGCAGCTCTCCAGGGAGAATTTTAACAGTGTCCTTCCCCCATGCAAGGAGCTGGTGCAGAAGCTATGGATGAACTGATTTTCTCAAAGTTGTTGGACAACTGACAATCTCAGAAATGTCCAGAAGGACTCCAGAAGACAAAGGTCAGCTTCCCATTTTAGGAAAACACTGTAAAGATCCTGAAGTTAGGAGCTTTTCCAGACTTCAGTGCATGAACATGTCTGACTCATTAGTGGCAGTTGCCTGCAGAGGTTCCTGGAGGCTGCCTGCAGCCATGCCAGAGACATCCTGATGAACTCCAAGATTTGCTGGGCAAAAGGTCCACGTGAAATTCATGAGTAATCCAAAAAAGAGTTTTAAGAAAATTGAGAGAAAGTTGTACAATGGCCAAAGCCAGTGACAATTTACAACATGTTGTAATGGAAATGAAAAGCTGTAGTAATTTTATTGATAAAATCACTTATTTTGTTAAAATAGTCCAGTGGTTGTGAAAAAACTGAAACGGTGATCAAGGGCAATGGGAGATAGAAAATGTCCCTGTGTTGGCAGCTACATTCATCCATTCATCTTTGTGTTTACAAGAGATCTTTTATGTGTAGGGTGGTTGGATTTTTTCCCCCTTCTCTTCATGCAAGATAACACATTTAATTTCCCTTTACCAGATTAATTGTATAGTTTAACCATTCATCTAGATGTCACTTTTACAAGGACAGTTTTATGCCAGATGTTATATCTAATTGGTAACTAGGAATGGAATCCATCCCTGAGATAAATTCTACCCACTTCTTTATCTTGCAGTCTGAATAATAAACATTTGTTCAGAACTCATATCTTTCAGAATGAAAAAGAAACGGAACAAACCCAAACCCAAAAAGCCAGACCAACAGAAATAAAACAGAACATTTTTCTCTAGCAGAAAAAGAAATATAAATGAATTGCACAAGGAAAAAAAAAATTGGTTACCGTGTATCTGACTACACTTAGTCAGATATAGTGGAATTATGATCCACTATAGAAAAACCTCTATTTTACTACAGGCAGAGTTCTGAATTGCTTTGAGTCTGTGTGGCTGTACATGGAAATCATATGGGGAAAATCATATGGGGAAAAAAAAGAGACAATGCTTTATGAGGAGGAAAATGTTGAAAGCCTCATTCCTTCATATATATATATATATATATATCCATATATATATACTAAGGGCAAGAAGAAAGTGGAAATACAGACATCTTCTGAAGATGATGACTGTCTTAGAGTCCCAGCTCTGTCATAACATGCATACCTGAAAGGAATTATAGCTGATAATATCCAAGTCAACATAGTCAAGGAGAGTTCTTCCCAGAAATAACATTACATGGCTGAAATACAAGCAGAGTTTCACAATGCAAGGGAAGGTGCTCAGTTTCATCTTATTCTTAGAGAAGCCTCTTAGAGCTGCATGCAGAAGCTCACAATGGAGGCCAAAGTCTTTCCTCCCTGTTACACATTTTCTGGTTGAAAATGTTAGGTGCATTCTAGATAAAAATGTTGTGTATGTTCACATTACCCCTTTGTAAATAAACACCAGCTGAATGTAACTCTGTTATGATCAGTTTCTGCAGGAAATACATAGAAATGTTTTTAAGCATTCATCTAGAGTATTATATGCGATCTGAAAGTATGACCATAAATTTTTAAAATTTGTAATAGTTTTGACAGCTTAGATGTGTTTTTCCATTATTAATTGATAAATAATATGCAAGGGGGTTATGGTGTTTAAGTAACAAAGCAAAGACAAGTTGCATTAGGCATCAGAAAAAAATGAGCTTATGCAAATAATGGTCATACTGAAAATAAAAGAAACTAATTGTTTAAAGTTTGGAAGATAAACCTACAAGGAAATGAAGTGTGAAAATGTTCATAATAGCTGAAAAATACCAAACATGCATTTTCAAGAGAATGGGAATCAAACGATCAGGTCAGGGAAAAAAAAAGTCATAATTTAAGACAGGGGGTTTCTATTAGATCTTATGAAAACCTTCTAGCTGTAGTGGTAGTTTAGCACTGTAAGATGTTATATATTAAGGCCATGGAAATCATAACCACAATAGTCACATATCAGACATGGTTATGGGAAACTAAATCCAGCATATTTAATGCAGAGACACAGAAGGCAACTTTTGAAGCTTTTGAAGTCCTATATATTATTATATTTCATTTCTCTTCTCATTCACATGAATCCTAGTGTGCCTTTAAAAATTTAGCTAGCTCAAGAGACTCCTTCTTCCTCAAACAGTCTTTTTGGCCATCTGCAAAGATCCTCATGATTGTTTCTCTTTCCTTCCTGAATGATACACTGAAATATTGTACCATATGCCATAGTGTAGGCCAGATTAGAATATACTTCTTTACTTACTTTAAAGAAAATTACAAGGATTTGAGAAACTTTCTTTAGGCTGAGGATTTTCTTCTAGAGCCTCTGAATACATGGTCATTTACTGCTTTTGGCAGGATTGCAGGATTCAAAGGGGAGTCCAGAGTAGACAAAACAGTATTAAAAAAAAAATACAAAAGAAAAAGCTGCATGTGAAATTAGTCCAGATTAACTGTGGAGTTACTAGTTACCTCAGTACACAGTTGCTGATTTCACCCAGATTCAAAATGACCATTCACAATGACTCTGACCATCTGGAGTAGCTACCCCAGCATGTAGCAGGGCTGAGCTGGACCTGTGAGGTGAGTCAGAGTGCTCAAGCTGGGCAGCAAGGTTCCTGCTGCAATCAGTGGCAGGAGACTGTCACCTCCAGGAGAGTGCCTGAACTCTCCAAAGAGGTGTCAAGTGTGAAATTTAGCTTAGACCAACAACAGAAAATGCTGAGAAGGAGATCATAAAGTAAGATGGCTCTGTAGGCTAGTGGTTCAGTTCTCTATAGTGGATGTACACTCAAGAATGTACATAACTTTTCTTCATACCTTGTACTTGACAACTGGTAAAACCAGAATAAGGACGTTCTCCCTCTTTTTAGAGAGTTAAACTCACCTTATAAAGTCTGACTGAGGATGAGAGTTAGGTGGAAATATCCATGGCTGCTCTGACCAAGATTATTTGAAGAACTTAATGGCATAAAATATAAACCTGAACCTGTCCACATTCAGGGTTATATCATGCTGGACAGTGAATACTGGGATTCTCTTAATTAATCCTAAGATTCTTAATTGTTCTTTAGGTTTCTCATGTGCACCAGAGTAGGTGATCTGAAACTTATCCTGTGTGTTTTTCACAATAGGAGCATATAAATTTGTGAGAGCCTTATTACCTTAGGAAATATGAATGGATCTTTACTTCAGAAATTCCTAGGATGTTTTGGTTTTTTAAGGATGTATTCAAGACTTGAAAACAGCTATTAAGGTAAGGAAATTGTTTAACTACTTTGAGCTACTTTAACTACTACCTGTTTCCTTCTTTTGTTGAGCATTTAATAAAAACTTAAACATTACTTAGGTGGTGACAGAAAACACAGATCTTGGGCTGAAACCTCCTCATATTTAGGGAGATGTACCCATTTTATTGTTCCTGATTTTTCTTCCCCTCCATCTCTTATTGTTTCACTGATTGGTAAATATAAAGCGCCTGCAGAGGGAGTTTTGCCAGAGTGGAGCTGTTCAAACAAGATTTCAGGGAAGCCCTATGTCTTTTGTTATCCAGTCAGAAATTATATTAATATTTCACAACTAGATTTTCCAGTTATGGACTGGCTTGTGCTGCATTGCTGCTCATCTCCACACAGAAAAAGGCACAATAGCCACTTGGTGCATTCAAGTGCTATGGTGACTCCAAGCACAAAAGCAAGGTTAGTGAGGCATGTCAGGGTCCCTGATAGCTCAGGGGATGTTCCTTACACTGATGGCAGCTAACTGATCAGCAAGATATTTACAAGCATAAATGCATGTCTTCCTTCTATAAAAGCTTTCAGTAATTCCACTGGCAGTATTTATAAAGTAAATCTCTGTACATCTTTTCTATTCAGCCTCTCATGCTGCTCCCACCAGCCAGAACCTTTGCTGCATTGTTTCCTCACCAGTGCTTAGATGCAGTAGAAATGCACACACTGCTTTGTTTTAATTTTGTATGCATTGCTTCCTTTTCTGTATATCTTCCTCAGCTTCTCTCCCTCAATTTAATGGTGTTACACCAGGAAGTGGAAGGATCCAAAGATAAAGCAGGACTGGACAGGGGGCTTCCTGAAGCCCTGTACTGATACCGGCTCTGAAATGGGGGACCTGGTGCTTATGAGCATGCAGATAACATGAGGCTGAAGAGCAGTGTGAAAAGGAAACAAGACAGAGAATGAGTCAGTCCATCCTCTGCAGGCTGTGACTCCCTCAGCACCCTCAATTATGTGAGTTTCCCTTAGGAAGAAGGAGCGCAAGGAAAGATAAGAGTTTTAGATTGCAGTATCCATGGATGGAAAGCAAAGAGTGCTGGCCACCTCCTGTTTATCTCAGTAACTCAAACCACAGCAGTCCCATCCCACTTCTGATGGGCCATTACTCATACCCATTCAAAGGATTTGAACATTCACCTAACCAGCAAAAATGTGTGGTTAACAGAGGATCAAGCTCATTCTGATCCTGTGGTTTTGATGTTTACCTGTGTTCAGATAGAGAAAATTTCAAAAATGTAAGTCAAATTACAAGATGTGCTGGCAGTCTAGAAACCCTGCATTCAATCACAGAATAATTACTCCTCTGCTACATGATGATGTTGAGGAACTCAAGGAGTTTAGAGTAAACTCATGCTAGGTATTGAAAAAAAGAATACTAGGAAATGCCTTAACTTCTTTTTTCATACAGCACTTCACAGGACCTCAGAATAACAATCAAGTCCAGTATTTTGGTGTGGTTTGTTAGGCAGCCAAAATAGGAGAAGCCAGCTCTGCAGCATGTACTCCACTAGAGAGCTCCAACGAAGCAGCAGCAGCAGCAGCAGCAGCAGAATTTGGGATTCTATCATCATTCTGGCTCTGGGTTCTCCACATCCTCCCTAGTGGTTTGTTCAGAAGTTCTCAGTGTTGGGCCCTCCCAGTCAGGGACAAGGATGAGGACAAAGGTTACACATGGCTAAATTCTTGTCAGGATACACCATTCAGGTCCTCTTAAGGACTTCCAGGGTTTATGTTTGGATAATATGACATGAATATATGACTACACCTCAAGCCACAGCCTACCAATATAGCCCCCATCCCCAAACTCATCAAGTTTGTCTCCCTTTCTTCTACAAACCCTTTTTCTTTCCCCATTTTGCCTCTTAGGGTTTTTTGCCTTAGATGGGAGACTTGAAGCAAAACCAAAAAATGCGTTTGTTAGTATTTTTTAAAGCTGAAATCAGAATTTTACTGGACTTTATAATATATATGACTGAAGTTCTAAAATAAAAATACTGTTAAAGTAAAATCACACAATTCATAAAAAACCAGAAAGAGATGGGAAAGCAAACTCTGTATGCAGACTGGGAAGGAACTAGTGAAATCCACAAGGCAGGTTTTTCACTTTTTTGGAAAACTACTGAAACAGACACACAAAAACACATCTATGATAAATACATTTGTAAACAAAGTTTTATGTTAGGGTGAGTTTTAGAAGTAGTCTCCCAAATAAGAGAGAGTTATGTCCTCTAATGGAAACTCGAAATTAAATGAAAAGTCTGAGGCTACCCTTAGACAAGTTAAGTGTAATGAAATCCTCCAGGGGAGATTTCAGAGAAAATAAGATTACACTGTCCTCATTCATGCTGTGCTGCATCTTCCCTTTTGTATGTTCGATAAAGCATTTCATAGGTAATCAAATGGAATCATAGGATTAATCTTTATTTGTTCTGGAGTCACATTTTTCCTTCATTTTGTTTCTCAGTGTCTTCCCAGATTCTAGCTTTACCTGGCACAGCAATTCCCTTTGAATATATGCACCAAAGACAGAGCAGACCTTGGAACTAATACTGAATTTTGCTGCTTCAAGCAATAGACCTGGGAGGAGAAGTTGGCTGGGGCAGAGCAGCTCCCCCTGCAAGGAGGGAAGAGGAAGGTGGTGGGAAAATGTGTTGAGCTGGACTTGCTGCTACTGCTCACTCCCAGGAGACAGGGAAATAAAGGATGGTGCCTGGTGCCTGGTGCTGGAGGGAGCTGCTCTTCCCCCTCTCCCCTGCTCTGTGCACCAGCCCGCTCACCAGAGAGAGACAAAACACCTTTGTAAAGCTGCAGTTCCCAGAAACCATGGCAGGGGAGAAGTACAGATGTTTGGGGTTTCTTTTTCTCTGTCTGCTTTTCTAAGCAGATGCCCACATTGCCCATGGGCAAATCAATCATCAATAGGAGCGAGCTGATATCCTGTACAGCTGAAGTGTGATTTCTGACTCTGCCTGTCAGAGAGAAGAACAAGGCAATCTGGTTTCTCAGGACAACATTGACAGAAATGGTTGTGGGCAGCCTCTCAAGCTGTCATTGATTTATCTCAAGTACAATATATTTCTGGCAAGACAAGTCTCCATTTGAGCTGATTTAGCCTTCTTTATGTCAATGTTTATTGGTATTAGTCCAATCTGTTGAGAGTTTCCTTTTGGGAAACTCATCAGGTATTTCTATAAAAACTGCAAACCATTGTGTTGCTCCATTTGGAACATTTTGTACTGTGGAAGTACAAAGAACTAGAACTTGTACAAAGTGCCTAGAACTTGTTCCTGCTACACCTCTCTTTAGCAACTAGCTCCCAAAATGTCAAAACACCTTCTCCTTTCTTGGATGTGCAAATTATCTTTTCTTCATTTTCCCCCCACTTTTCCCCTTTTTTTTTTCTTTTTTCTTTTTTACTCTTTTTATCTTATTGCACCTTCAATGACCTTGGGTACCTGCGTTTGAGATTGTTCACGTTATAAGAAAGGGGTGTAAGGATTAACAGAGATAAGATAAAAAGTTTGTTGGTGTTTGCCCTTGAGCACAGGCACATGCCTCTGGCTGTAGAAGTTGGTACCCAGGAATGGTCAGAAGGGCCCTATTTCATAGACAAACTTATGTCTTGTGTTGATGGTTCATTGCTGCCGCTGAAACAAAACACCATTGCACATTTTTCAGTCAGGATACACTTCCACCCCACTCTTTTGAAACTGAAGTGGATTTTAGTAAGTCTGAGCAATGCAGTCATGGCCACTGTCACGGACATGGCTGGTGGCCATAGCCATTCATTCGCGGCAGGCATCCACCCATTACAGAAATGCTTAAAAGTCTTTACAAATGTTGAATACACTTTACATACTGACCTTGATTCTTGGAGGCTGTAAACAAAGTCGAGGACTTCCACTTCCCACAGATGATTATCTGTTGCCTTGGTGGTGATTCTCTTAATCAGTGAATGCTGCTTTTAAAATTTTTTTGTTTGCTATGCACAACTGTTAGAGATTGTTCTCTAAAAAGGAATGTATTGGGGGAATTTCCTTTAATGGACTAAACAGCATCTCTGGCTGTTCCTTCTTGTTAGTATTTTCTAGTAGACATAATACTAGTTGACAGAGTACTTCCTGAGATGCTTTGTGAAAGTCTTAATTTCAAGTGCTACTCACCTTAATTTTTCATGCTACTGCTTCACCTAAGCAGTGGCTACATCTTCTGCTAGCAATATAATTTCATGTTTAGGTCTTTAAGTATTTTTGAGAGAGGCTACATGGCTTTTACTTGGAGAAACACAGTTGCCTTGATGTTTTTATTTTGAGGACCTGCTGTATTATGTTACTACAAACACTATAAAAATGACAAAATAAACGAATGAACTGTGTTTAAATGATGAATAGGTATAATTTCTTATTATACAAGCAAGCTTTAATGTTCTTCTTGTATAGAAACTAGATTTAAATGAATACAGACTAAGACTTAATAACAGCTCACTTCTGATTTATTTGCATAGATTTGTACCATGAAAGCCAGTGAAGTAATAAGAAGTTCCTGGAAAACATCAATACTTTCTGTAAGAATTTAATTTCTTATCAACATGCCTTTTGAATGAAAAATGTATATTTGTGTTTGTCTTTAAAATAATTCTGTAACTTTGATGATACTGTAACTATTGACAGGCAGGCTTGTTATACTGTCTTCTTTTGAATAGATTGTTTAGGAACATTTTAATTTTCATGTTTCAGATCACAATTCCTGAATTCATTCTTTTAATTCTCACTGGACTGAAGTTTTGAAACCTTCTTTAAGAGTAACAGATATTGGAGAGTGTAAGGTTATACTTTTTTACCCCTTTAAGTTACCAATTTAAATTGAATGACTTTTCATTACTATGCTTGTGAATTTTTCTCCTACTGCATTGTATCATCAATGTAGATGCTATTACCTGGTGAAAAAAGAAAGAAACTCCTCAAAACCCAGTTCCAATCACCAAACCCCCAAACCCATTTCCAGCTGTAAAGGGACTTCCCAGTTCTGGTTTGCTGTTACCTGTGTGGGATGTTGACCTTCCAGTTTACAGAATGCTGCTCCCTGTGAATGTGACAAGATGCATGTGTTCATGCCTCCTCACACTACCTCTGACTCAGCCTTTTGCTGTCCAGGGTCCTCTGTCCAGCACAACCAGCAGCTTCTCTGTCCTCACTGATTTTTTGTCATTTGTACAACATTCCCTACTAAAGACCCAAACCAAATGGATCAAAAAGATGTTAATAGATTTGGTATTCTCTTTACAAGGGGGGAATATGGAACTTTTCCAGGGAAACACAAAGCTTGGGGAAGGGGGTACATTATTGTTTTGAGTTTTTTAGATGCTTTGTCAAGACTGAGACAGAGGCTGCTGTGGCTCTTATGCTTTTTCATTTAACTGTAACCTTTGAAAGCAGCCTTATTAAAAAAAAAAAATTCCAAAGAAGAATTCCTGTGACCTGTAACAAAAGCAAAAAAGAATCCAAGTTAGGAAAGTGAAGTCTGAAAAGCTGCAGAAGGAAAGCATATCAGTGCTTTTCTAAAACAAAAAAATGGGAACCTGCTACACTATATTATTCTACTCGCTCCAGGGAATTCCTTCCAAATCTGCTCTGTATCAGTGTGGAATACTCTTCTGTGCCCTTTACTGTTAAGGAGCAAGAATATCAGTGGGGTAGCTTCCATGATGGAGCTGCAAGAGTAGCAGAAGTTATTTAATTATCCTTAACATGCTCATGCACATGTAATGAACACAGGCACAGAACATTTGGTTGTTTCTGTTTTCTCCCTCATTCTCTGTAACTAAATGCAACAATGAATTTGAGAAATTTATTACACTATAGGTGGATATAAGGGGATTTAAACTCTTTGTAGTTAACTCTTGCTATCACATGGTCTCACAGATAGTGCTGCAGATGAGCAGTTATCTTGGTATCCCTGCATTCCCCACAGCTATGGCTCAGCTAACCCAAGGCACATTACTAGAGCACAGGTCCTTCCCCTGATTGCTCAGTGATTAGAAGCCACTTCCTGCTTACTTAACTCAAAAATGTGATTACTCTTCAAGATGCAGGAAGGCTCAAATTTAGACACAGTTGGAAAGTGCGCAATTTTTTTTCCCCTCAGTAAAACAACAAGGACAAACTGTTTCTACAAATATTGACACGTTGTTCTCGGCAGCACTACACAAAATGCAGCTGGTCCCTGGCAGCCCTGTGTCAGTCCCAGAGGCACAGACAGAGACTAAGTAAAATCTGTTTCCACCAAGCACTTCACAGACAGCCCACTCCTTTAAAGGCCACGGCAGTCACCTATCATGTTTTCTTGAAAATAATAACCACAGTTCCATTTTTTTGAGAATTTCAGTCTTTGTTCCTTTAAAAAATACTAATTTTAGAATAGAGGCTACTTGTGCAATTGCTGTGTTGCACATTTCAAAACGTCTAACTCAGCAGTAAACTCACTTTCCCACAGTTCCCTGCAGACAGTGCTTACTGCAGTGACCCACCACAGCCATTGAAAAATTCATGGACATATCTCTGGATCTGTGAAAAGCCTTTGCCAATGGCAGACGGAAATTTGTGCTTGGGGAACAGAAGAAATGAGTTCTTTAGGCTCAGATATTTGATATTAAATAATTCAGTTAAACTTTGATTTAGAGTGTTTCAGTGTATGTAGCAGAACATAATCATCTCTGCCCTCCTTAACGCAAAGGGATCTTTCTGGTCATGCTCCACTATGGCAAACAAGATACCTGAAATCAAACCTTTGCGTACTCTATGTCACTTCGAAAAGAAAACAGTGCACTGGATTAATAATTTAATGGACCTGTTACAGCAGCTGATAATTTTCTGCTGTAACAGAATACTGGGAAAATGCTGATGCTAAAAAATGAAAAGCTCTCCAGTTTGCTATCAAGTAGGTGAACGGCTCCAGGCTGCTCATCTGGTTGGTGTCCTGCTCTCAGCCTGGCTTTTCTGGCAGCACTCTGTGCCCATTTTTGCCATAGGAAATTTTTCAGATTTTACTATATAGATATTTGAATTATATATATATAATTGAATTCTACATATATTTAATCATTCATGTCAATAATGAAAAATGTACTATAAGTATTTTAAATACATGATTTTGACCAAAAGTTGTGCAAATATATTTTTACAGTAGCCTGTCAAAAAAATCTCTGAATTCCCTGCCACATGTGCAGTTATTGACCAACAATAATAAACAATTATCTTTCTTTTTGGTTCTTGATGAACACAAACCAGAATTCACACTCCTTACATGGCAAATACACACATAATGAGCTTTTCAGAGACTATTCAATAATAGAATGTAAATAGCTTTTTTCCACATAAATGGTCTCACTTGTATATTCCAATTAGTTGCTTATTATTTTTAATTATATTTTATATTTATTTTTATCTTATATTTATGTAATAAAAATATATTTTATAACATTTATATACCGCTTTAGTGTGTTTATTTTTCTTTTATATAACTGATATATATTTTATATTCACATATCTCTTTAGATTTTCCATTAATCTTTGCCATTTATATGATAAAGTAATAGGGCAATATTAGACATGTACCTTACTGCTTACCAGATCCACTATTCTTGATAGGCTTAGTTAAATATTAAAAAATATTTATTTTAGATTCCTGTTGCTAGGTTAGTTTCTTCTGACCTGAGATAAAAGAAAGGTACAGACAGCATGTTCTCTATGCCTCTGTAAAATCTAACAATACCTACTTTTTTCTTCATGTAGCAATATATTTAGTGTCATCCCACTCGAAAAGGTGGGGGAGCACTGGTCACACAGCACAGGGAGGGAGTTGGGAGGTTTGCTGTCAGTTCTGGTACCAGAAGTTTGGGCTCTGCACTAGGAAATCCTGGTTGAAGCTGTGAACACCCTGGTGAGGCTGAGCTGTGATTAACCAACCAAACACCCGACCCCCAGCATGCTGCAGGATGGAGAATTTAATGTGACTGTTCTTGGGGACAGAACAATAATCTGGGCTTCACTAAAACATACTTGGTTTTCACTAAAATGTGTCTTCAAATGCAGGCTGCTGGATTAGCACAGACGTGAAAATCCAGCGGCATTTGGAGATGACATGGTCCTGGCTAGACGCCAGTTTTGAAGCAGTCCAGTGCAAGGGCACCAGTGAAGGATAATCACATTTTACAGAGTTGCTCTGAGATAGGAAAAATTCACAGCAGAGGGCTGAGGTGATACATGAAACAGAAAGGGATGAATGGTGATGAGATTATGACAACACATGGAGACAAATTTAGCCAGCAGCTATGTGCCACTCACGTGAACTGAACTAAATGTGTAGTCACGCTTTGCTACCCACAAAGTGGCAAACACGCTGTAAGACATGGGAACTTTTCTAGAAACCCTACGAGGAAGGAAGAGAGTCAGGAGATCTGTTCCACAAAGCTCTGAGTGGTTTTCATGGCTCCCCTGCACTCCCTGTTGTAGCACAGTTGACAGTCTGGGTATGCTGGGTGCTCACTAGCAAGACCTTCTGTTGAGGCAACACCAAACTGAAAGTTTTTAGTCTGTATGATCTATGCCCTTTCTAACACAATTCTGACAGAATTAGATGCTCTTAAGGTGAGAGCCCTATAAGCTTCAAGTCTGAAATGAAATGTGGGCAAACGGCATCAAAACTAGTGCAGAAATCCTGATCACAACCTCATGCTTTAACCATGGCACCATGACCAGGAGTTTGGCCCTGTGAGAATGATCCTTCAGACAACCATCTACAACATACAGGTATGTTTTTTTGTTTGTTGTTTTGGTTTGGTTTTTGTTCCCTGGGTGGGATACTTTGGATTCAAATCTCTAGATCTGATCCCTAGCCCAGCAATAAAATGCTGCCCTTTGCATGAGCTGCGATAAAAACTACATTTTAATCAACAGTGAGTGATGAAGCCATTAAACATGCATTTTTAGAACATGGGTTTCCTTTCAGGAGATTTCTAGGAACTCCTTATTGATTCTGTTTGACACTAAAGAAGCCCCACTAGTGTTTGGATTATGTTGTAAACTTAACTACGAGGAGGGAGTTAACTTGCCCATCCAGCTGCCACATGCCATGCTTAGATATTTGGCATAAATACTCATTTAAAATAATTAGGCAACTCCTCCACTTTTACCATTCTGTTTAATCCCTCTGTTTGTACTGCTTCAGGTCTGCTTTATTAGGGAACATATCCAGCTGGAAACTAATCAAGGAATAAAAAGGGGCTTGGTTGTAATGATCAAGAAGAAGGAACAGATCAAAGACTGAGATTAACAACCTGGTATTTGATGAGGAATTCTTAAAATAACAAAGCAAAAGAAGAAAAGCATGTTCAAGTCTTTTTGTGGTGCTGAACTGCTTGTCTAGGAGATCTTCTGTTACAAAAGAGACAGCTCAAGGTTCTCCTTCCTGTGCAGAAACCCTTTCCTTCTCAGGAGCTCATTTTTCAGCTCTGACTTGCAGCAGCCAGAAGGTGTACATCTGCTGAAGGGACACTCTCAGCACACAGGAATGGTGTCCAAGCTGACCATCTGACGTACATTTTCTCAGCACTTAATTAAAAATGTGTGGCCATCATCATCTAAATGCTTACACACAATCATGTAATGCATGTTACCACTTGCTCCTTAGACCAATCCTCTGTGCTGTGGACTCTTTACATCTATCAGCCCTCAGACTGCATAATTAGAAGTAAACATTCTTATTTTATTCCCTTCAAAGAAACTGGTTGTTTAGAAAAGCTCAAATTCTCCACTGAGCCTTCAGGACAATATGTGATGATAATAACAATTAATTAAGCATCCCCTTTCTAAAGATCTTACAGGAGGTTACAGGAGCTTCTAAGAAATTAATCCTTAGAACATCACTGTGACTGGGGGAAGATGTATATATATATATATATATTTAATTAAAAATATCAAGCTTTTAGAACAAACCTAAGTCTAAGGTCCAGGAACAAATTTTGGCTGACTACAGATTTGGAGTTCAACCAGAATCAATCATCTTAACCATTTGGTGCTCATATCAATAGAAATTAATTTAGTTGGGCGAGTTCAGTAAACATAGTGAGGTTGACTTCATAATTTGACCACAACTTTTCAGAAAACTAGATAAAGATTTGGAAAGATGCATTCAAGTCTTTCTCTGTGGGCCACAGTCTTGCTCTTTGAGTACAGATAGCTGTAGAACTGTGCAATGCACAAAGCTGTAGAATTATGCAAAGTCAAAAAAAGATAACCCTGTTTAGGGTGGTTCTTCCATCAAGTGAGTTTTGAGTGAGTCTGTAACAATACACAGAGAACAAGCTCCTCATGAGAAGATGCTGACTGCAATGTGATCTACAAATGTGAATTTAGGGGTTTAGAAAACAATCTAGGGGTTTAGACCTTCTCTGCTGTCAGGAATGTGCTGTAAAACAAGATTTCTGGTTGTGCTAACACTCAAATGACTCCTGAAGTGAGAAGACTTTTCTTTGGTTTAATTAGCTGTCATGAAGAAGTACCAGAGGGGGTTTGCTCTTCTGTGGCTCTAGAAATGTGATATACAACAATTACCCACCACTGTGGCCATTTGGGTACTTACTGCCATGGCCCATCTGGCTGAAAGCCAGTACTAGCATACCTTAATCCCTAAAAGCATCTTTTGCTTGGTTTAAGCTTATATTCCTTCAATGGTTAAGCCAGGACATCTAAATTATCATCTCTGGGTGAAGGATTTCCTTGACTGCATATGTAAGTAGATTTTTCATGTGACTCTTCACTTGTAGCTTTCCTGTCATGACTCTTACTCACAATGCACAAGCTATTTTTGTGTCTTTTCTGATACTTCCTCTTGCAAATAGTTCTTTGTTCATTTACACTAGAGGCTGTTTAATTTGACCAGTTTTCCTTATAGGTGCTTCTAAAGATTAACCTCAAATCTGTCTCCTGAGGGTCCTCATGATGTGGTTGGTACAGCTTCTCTCCTGTGCTTCAAGTCTTTGTGACAGTGTAAATCAAATTTGGAAAGTCACAGGCTATTGTGGTGACTTAGGAGAAAGTCCATGTGTCCTGAAAACAGGATCTGAATGCAGCTGAAGCCATGCATTGGAATTATTATTTTTTAGCTTTGGAGCTTAAGTCCCATATTTGTTAACAGCACAAGTGGAACAGTCATGTCAGCAGTGCAAAGGATTTAAATGTTTTATCTGTTTAATCTAGCAGAAACTCTGGGATCTTCCATAAGCACTCAAAGTATATTTTAAAACAGGCAGAGCAAAATAATTTATATTGGTTATGATTCGAAGTATTTTGGGGGATCACAAATATTATAGTTTATGTATATGGATAATAACAGATAAGTAATTATGAAACAGAACCATTTACATAGTGGCTGTGTCAAGCCAGTGGACTTTTCTGGCTCTCCTCAAAATATGATGGTTTTGTTTATAAATATCAGTCAATTTTATGCAAAAATACTTTTGACTCTCAAAAGTCAAGACAAATTAGAATCATTGGCACTGTTGGTGGAGGTAGAAGATTTTCAGCCTCAGTGGTTAAATATTGGTCCTTGATTTATGCAACTTTCTGTTTTAAAACTCTTTGTCAGAATGACAAAATTAATGAAACTTCATAAAAACTTCCATACAAGAGGTCTTAGGGATGCCACCTCCTTGGAAATCATGACACAGGTGATTACTGTGTTCTTCCAAGACTTTCAAGGTTTAAGCATTGCCAAAAAAAGAACCAGGTTGCAGGTTGCCATTTGTGTCTTTAGATGTAGGCATTGGTGCAGTTTACAAAACATGCAAAGGAAAAAATCTCAGAAATTGAAACAAAACCAAAAACCCTCAACAAAACTGTGGGGATTTTCACCACTGTCCTCCAAAGAGCTGAATCAGGATTGCAGAGTCTGCACCATTTGCCAGGATGATGCTTTGAAGGTGGTGAAGGTCCAGAACACACAGCCTGGGCAGTGTGAAATATTTGGTTCGCACCCTGCAATTCTGGATTAGGGAGCATTGTGCTAATTAAAGAATATTTTGTGCAAGCATGGTGCAACCGACATTTGTGCAAACTAGGAACATTTAAGAGTTTTTTCTTAAGAATAATTATTTTTAATTAGTGGGATTACAGTGCTTTTTCTTTTCTTTTGTTTTTAACTGTTATTATTATATGTTGTAAGAGCTGTTGCAGTCATGCATGCTTTAAGAGAAAAAAGAGGATCTGGTGCTCCAGCTCTGTGAAGGGAAAGAGATTGTTTCAGCATTGAAATAAATTAAATGGAAGACTCTAAAAAGGAGTATTATGATGAGGCCCTCACATAGGCAAGAAGGTCCCAGTGGCTTTTGCCCTTGGTGAAGGCACAGAGTAAGAAGAGCCCTGGCCTCACTGCCAGCAGTTACAATATCTCACCCCTTACCTACATGCACAGCATCACTCTTTGCCTAGTCTCAGTCACTCTGCTTGTCATACCTACATATACATTCATCCTCAGTGGTAGCATAAGCTAGAAAATTACACCCAAGAGGATTTGGGGAACAAATCCAGTTATTTAATAGATTCAGTGAGATTAGGAGGGTAGTCAGGTCAGCTTCCCCCTGGACTATATAGAAAGCAGAAGAGGACTAATTTCCAAAGATCTGAATTGTTTCTCCTGACTTCAAAGAGTGAAGAGGGAGATAAATTTAGCTAAGCTAGAGATACTTTAGGTACCTTTAACCACTATTCAGACATTACAAGCATCCTAAAAGAATGCCATTCACCTTATTCTAGGACTCTGTTGATGCTGTAAAATAAAAAGGTACAATAACCAAGTGAGGAATGCTGAGGCTGAGCAGCACTGCTGCTCCTATATCCAGAGTGCCAGAGTTGGTTGGAGTGGTTCAAAACGGCCAAGGAACTGTGAAGTGCTCCACATGGACAGTCAGTGCTCACACTCATGGCAACCCAGGCCACCCCTGCTGCTTTAAAAGACACACAGGCTGTCAGGGAACACACTGAAAGCTGCTGAGATATAAGGTGGAGCCATGCTTGGTGAGTCAGGTAGGAAAAAACCATCAACACCTTGATCCCTTCAGTGTCCCCTGAGCAGCATTATGGCAAAAGGTCTGTCATTCAGAGGTAGGTGGGGAAATGTGAATGCATTCAAATATTGAAATGGGGGTGATCTGTCCAACAATCCCACTCAGGAGGAACTTCCCATGGAGGAGTTTATCTCTGTAGCTGAGAGTTCATAGCTAAACATCCTGAGATAAATGAGGAATGTATTTAATGTATAGACCCTTACCTTGCTTTTTCTCTGTGGGCAAGTTATGCAGCTGTTCTCTTGTTTGTACTTTGGATGAAGGATGCATAGTTCACACTAGGAACTATCTGAGATGTTAAAAATTATTTCAAAGCCTTGCAACACTTAGGGCAGTTATGAAGGTATGGAGTTAAGTAACTTGGAAGTGACAGTGGGGAAATCAGTGGAAAATCTGGAACTTAATTGGATCCAGAGCATAGGGAAACCTCTCCTAAAACTGAGCCAGTTTTGTACCTTCTCATGCACCTCACACTGGCACTCCTTTCTTTAGCGCTTCTTTCCCTCTTTGAGCCTCCTGATGCTTATTTGACATTTCTGGGATCAGATTAAGAATTAGAGCAGTGGGCAACAGGTATTGGGCAAAGGCAAGAGGATGACAAGTTGGAGAAGATGTTCTAGTGGGAAAGGTCCAGAGGATTTTTACACAACCAGGCTTTGAAGGAGCTTCTGGTGATCCTGTCACCACGCTACATTTTTAATGTCCACACTGCACTCTTCATTTCAAGGGTTGAAATCTCAGTCAGTTATCTTGGTCAGAAATCCTGCAATCTTTCTTTTTTGGGGGGGGGGAATTAAAACCAAGGGAAGCATGACTGTGGGAACTCAGCAATTTGCTGAGGGCAGTGTAAACAAGTAACAAAATATCATACCAGCAAGGAGACAAAGAGTACAAGGGGACTGGTACTGCAGTACAAAAGAGGATATGGAAAATATTAGAAAAAAAAGCTATTGAGCAGAAAATAAGAATTACCTTGGGGAAACAGAGACTGCTTTGTAGAAAGAAATCTGAAAGCTCAGGGCTGATAAAGGCGATATGCATGGTTATTAATAAGAGAAAAAACTAATAGTTGGGTACAGAAAAAGATCTATTAGTTGCATAGAAGAGGGATCTATTTTAAATTAAAGATATTTTGATTCTTAAAGGGTAAATAAGACTAGAAAATAGAACAATAGATTGGAAAATAAGTTAGTGGGAGTTGTTTATAAATCCTAATGGTTGTTGGGATGCTGCCAGAATATTTTCTGAATACTTCACTCCTTTTTGTAGGATTTTTCTCTTCCTCTTCTAAGAAAGTCTAAATAGGAAATAAAATGTAAAATTTATCACAAAAGCCACACTCTTAGAGCTTTAAGATTCTTGAGTAATTATAGTTCTGTGTCCCTTTAAAAAATATATGACATGTAAAAGTGAAAAAATACTCCACTATTAAGATACTCACGTGCCTTGTTTTGTAATTCAAATTCAAACAGATATTCAAACAAGGAGGATACTCAAGTTTCATTCAACTGTGTTCATGAAGAAACTCTTTGTGACTCCTTTGACTAATCCATTCAGTTTGAATATCCCTATCACAGCCTCTGGGGATAGAGATTCCCTACTCACTACATGCATGAAAAGAAGTACACCTACACAACAAATCAACACTGGAGTGCCAAACAACTAGCAGCAATAAGAACATCTGCATAAAAGACCTATCCTGCCAAATATTTGTATCTCACAAGTTTGGCTATTCAAACTACTCTTCAGACTGCCCAAAAACGAAATGAGTTGAAATAACTAAAGAAAAAAATATATACCTTTAGAAGAAACAAATCATCTGCAGTGGAACAAGTGAGCAAAAGGGACAAAACATTCCTAAAGGTCATTTTGCTATTAACTGTCTCCTGTCTACCTCTAGAACCTGTTCCCCAGAACCATGGCATTTCACTCAAAATAGCCAGAAGAGAAACATAACTAAGGAACAGAAAGCTCATTTTGTTCAGTTTAATTTCAGAGGCCAGAATCAGTCAGATTCCTCGGTATTACATGAAATGACTAATTTTCATAAGGATGTAAAAATTAAAGACTGACATCAAACAAAATAAAACCTGATTACTTCTACTTGAGGTCTGTTGTCTTGTACAGTTCTTTGTTATTTAAGGATTTTCCTTCCTGTGCTTTTCCACTTTAGTTTCTTCAACAGTATTTCGTGGATGGCTGATTTAAACAACTTTTTCAAACTGAAGTAACTGACGTGCAGGTTTCCCGTGCCCACCGTTGCTTGCTTCTTCAAAGAAAACTCTGAGGCATGACTTTCTTTGACAAAAGGGAAGCATTTATTGATTTTTCCCTGAGACTTACCTATTTCCTTGAGTTATGTCAGAACGGAGTCCATATCACATCCCAGCTTCAAATTACAAAGACATTTTCTGTGTTAAGACTGATTTCACACTATGGGGTTAATGCTCGCATGTGGACCTGGATATTCAAAAACATGGTCATACTTCTAAAAAATTCAAACTATTTAACAACTGAAATACAGTTCTTCTCTACTTCAGCTACTTAAATTGTAGATGAGAAATTAAGAAACATAAGTAGTCTGAGAAGCAGTTCTTCATGTTCTGACATAGGACCAGATTATAAACAAAATATTGAGATTTCCAGGCTCCAGAACAGGCTGTAGGAGTGGGATTCATTATGCTGGCATATACCTTTAGTGAATGGGATGAACCTAAACACAGGTGATGGGTGATGCACCCTTGGCAGAAGTACTTTCATTTTGTGCAGGAGTCTGGTGGTTGGGAATGCAGAGCTAGGGGCTGGAGAGCAGGGTCCAGATTCTCTCCCATCCAGTCTCATTTCACTCCTTTGCTGTTCAAAACACCATGCAGTGGAACAGCAGAGAGCAAGACAGGACTTAACCATCATACATCCAACTCAAATTGTATTGAAGACAAGAATCCAAGGTTTTAGAATAGCTGTGAAGGGCTTCACCTTGGCAGGAGATGATGTGGTTACTAAGAGATTACTGACTATCTTTACCATCTTATCAATCCTTTTCCACTTTCACATTGCTGTGAGTTTCCTTCCCTCTAAATTTTTTTTGTGGAGCTCTTCTCTCCCAGACCTCTGCTCATTGCAGTCATCTTCTTTCAGCTTATGTGTAAAACATGAGGATTCTTTTATTTTTTGTTTAATTAAGATTCTGCAAAGACCCATTATTGTGTGTGTATATTACTCTAATAGTGCTGAAGTTCAGTAGTTTCTCATTGAATTTGTTATATCTCGCTTTGTAGTTGAACCTCTTCTCTGGATATTTTTCTCCTTTTTTCCTCCTTTACACCGGCAGCCAGCAGCACTTAATTATTGTTGAAATATGTTCTAGATTGTCAGTGCTGCTCATGCAATTGCCTTGATTGTTACTCATGTCCACCAGGGAACCTGGCAGACACCACCAGCTAGAAGAGATCTGCTCAATGATTCTAACTACAGCTCTAGTTTTATGGTTTGCTTTCGGTTCTTAATAAAATTACTATAATAATTTTATCTCACTTTTTAAAGCAGGACAATATTATCTTAATCTTCTACCTGAATAAGTTGGACTGAATTCTAAGCAATGGATTAATCCTCTGCTGTTTTGATTTATTTCTAAGGCCAGAGCTATAATAAAAAAACATTCCAGGTGTTTCCTGCACTGCATTTTTAACACTCCATGTGAAGCAGAATAAGCTAAAAGCTCTTCACAATGACATGGAATACTATAGGATGACATTTATGTGTCCTGCTTCTGATAAGGAATTTTTCATTTAATCATTTGTGCTCGTGTTTTTGCAGGCTATGTTTCAATTTGGACAGACTTTGAACACTTTTTATTGTACCCTCTCTCAGATAAATTCCTGGCACCAGAGAGGATTTCAGGACTTTGCCTTACAATTGATTTTTTTATGCAAATAAAGTGAGGATGTGTGCAAGTGTATTCATTTGGTATGCTGACTGAATTGGAAAAATCCCAACCAGCTATTCACTGCACTGAGTGTTGCACTTACTACTGTAGATTAAAACTTCTATCCCAGTTGAAAAATAAGATAATTTCCTACACAGAAAGACTTCTCAAAAGGTGATTGCATTTATTGTACTAATTTTGATCTATATAAACAGGGCTTGGACTTTGTTTTGTATAATTTAGCAGAGAAATTGCAACTTAAGCATCCCAGATAAAAAATTTAATTTCAGCAATTGCCCAGAGTTCTTGCTGAAGTAAAAAAACACCTCTACTTCTCTTTGCCAATCACATCTGAACACAGAGCAGACTCCTCAACCATAGGTCACATAACTGAGCTTTCAGCTTCCTCCGAACATTAATAAAGTACACAGAACAGCAAAACAATCTTATTAAGCCAGTTTTCATTCCCACCAGCTCAGTCTCACTTACACGAGTGGCTTCTTCACAGCAGCTATCAGGAAATCAATCACTGGAAGCAGGTGTGCTGAAGTGGGAGGCAAGGAAGGAAGTTTGGGATCTGCAGTCATCAGTCAGAGATGTCAGTTCAGCCCAACTTTTCTGTTTAAATGAAGGCACTACTTGGGATAAGAGGAAACATGACCAATGTGGTAACCTTGGAGCAGAGCAAGATATTTAATACTATTGAGCAGTTCAGATAAGCCTTATTTTAATTAAACAAACACAATAGGAAGCCTGAAAAAAGTGATGATGACTGTTGCATGTCATGAAGACAGACACTCTTGGAAGCTCTCATGATATGGCAAAGTTATAACCTCAAAATCCTGTTGATTGCCTTGTCCCTTAGCAAAAACCCCAAGATTTACAATGAAAATCTACATGAGTCTATTTATCATACATGAATGCAACCTCACCTTTTCAAGAGCCTGCAATCCCTTGTAAATTGTTTTGAACTGCCTTGTGGTAATACATCTATGCTCTTGCCTAATAAAAGATAATTAAATACTTGTTGAAAGCAGTTTTATTGCTATTAGGAGGGCTAATATACTACACTATACTACTCGACTGCAGCTACTGCATTTATAGGTTTGTTTTTCCCTCAAGCCTTCAGTTGCTGTTGAATTATTCTTTTAAAATAGGCCAGTATTAAAGCACCTATGTGGTATGAAGTAATTACTGATTTAGGCAGCACTGCAAGTGACAGAATTTGTAATTGCTAGACGGATAATGAGACACCAAAATAGCAACACATGAAACAAAGCAATTGAGAAATCCTCTCTTGAACCTGATCTCATCCTAATGACACATACAAGGTCAGGCCTGTCAGATTCATGATTAAGGGCAGTCTTCCTTGCTTTGTTCACGTACTTTTCTGTGCAGAGGTACCCTGAGACACTGGGGAATCACTACAGGACATTTTCCTTGTAAGCAATGGGGTTTTTTTCACTTAATTCACTTACTTTTATTCAGATTCTATTAAAATAATAACTGGTTCGTTAGATGCTACTGATACAGCTGCATATGCCAGAACATTTCCCCACTTTTTCTGCTAGATTATTGCCTGAAAATCAGTGCAGGGTTAGAAGAATCAGAAATGTTAATCCATTAAAACAATGCTTTTTATAGAGCATTTCTTATAACAATTTCCTGCATTTGTGTGTTTAGAAACTGTAGGAAAAGGAGTGGTGTACAAATGTATTCTGAGTCAAAAAAAAAAAAATAGTTGAAACACAGAACCCACCACTGAAATGTAACAGATCATTAACAAAACCAAAGGACGAAATCTGCCTCTCCAGGCACTTTTTGGAAGACTGTAATAATGTATTTTAAGTAAAAATATATGCCTTATTTGAAAACTCCTGAGACAGCACTGACTTTTGTAATTTCCTTTTTTTTCTTTACAAAAAAGCTGTAAACATTAGGTTCCTTTCTGAGTATAGTTCTTAAATTATTACCAATGTGCCAGAATTAAGGAAAGAGAAAATATATTTTAAAAATATTTTTTGCCCCCAAGAATTTTCTAATAATGATGAATTCCACTATTTAAAATGCAGCCACTAGAATTCTCTGAAAACAATGATAAATTGTTTGGAAATTGGAACTTGTCAATACACACAAGCCCACCACAGCCCTCGGGAATAATAAATTAACCTTATCAGAATCAGGTGACTGGACTCGCCGCAATTTTTTTCTCCAGTCTTTTGCTGTAGCTCTAGTAGTGAGAAACTTTTCCTCAGAAATGAAATCTGAGGTGCTCTTGCTAAAGCTTGACCCTACAATTTAGAGTCATACCATCCCAAATATTGTAAGCTTCACAGGGAACTGATGAGCCTGTTGGGTAATGCTGATTTTGTAAGAGTCAGAGCTACCTGAAGTATTCCTGATGTTTTATTATTTCATGAGTCCACAATACTATTTTTTTTCCTTCCTATATTGGGATTACGTGGCAAGGTTTTGGTAGCCACGGGTTGAAGGCTGCAAATGCAGCTTCTCTGACAAGCTGCCTGAAGTTGTCCCCATTTCTGGCACAGCCACCTGCAGCTGGCTCCAAGAGGGACCTGTCACTGTCACCTGGCCATAGCCAAGCCCTTCAGAGATGGCAGTATCATGTCTGTGCAACACATGGGAGGAACAGCAGTGAGAACATGAGAGAGAGTAACTGCTGGCACCGAGGTCAGTGCAGAAGAAGGGTGAGGATGTCCTCCAACTGCTGGAGAAGAGATTTGCCTGCAGCTTGTGATGAAGACCATGGTGAGGCAGGATTTCCTTGTTCATGTTGAAGAAGCTCATGGAAGACTGTCTGCCATGGGAGGGATCCCATGCTGGAGCAGGGGAAGAGTGTGAGGAGGCCTGCCCTTGCAGAAGAAGGAGTTGGAGAGACAGCACGTGATGAACTGACCACAGCCCCCATTCCATCCCCTGTGCCACTGAGGAGGAGGAGGAGATAGAAGAGTTTGTAGTGAAGCAGAGTCCAGAAGAAAGGTACACACCTTTCTTCTATAGGAAGTTGGTTTCACATGTGTCTTTGTTTCTCATTATCCTACTCTGCCTAATTGGCAATAAAGTGAATTAATTTCTCTAAGATGAATCTATTTTGCCTGTGACAGTAACTGGTGAATGATCTTTCCCTGTCCTTATCTCAAAGCTTGAGCTTTTCAATGCATTTTCTTACCCTGCCCAGTTGAAGAGGCCCACAGTGTGCAGCTAGAGTCAACCTACCACACTTCTCTAGTTTTTTTGGATTTTTTCTTAGTTATTTTTAGCATCTCTTTTGAACCTTTACTTTTCTCCTACTTTGACTCCACAGCATACTCATGCTTGAGTGTTGTTAGTCAGTTTGCTGTCAAGTCCCTTGAGGCTGTTCAGATAGTACTTCTTAAGTCTTGTTCTCCATTGTTGACATCAGAGTTTCCTTTACCCTTTTACATACTCCTTGGATTTAAAAATTGCCTCCCAGCTTTCCTACAATTAGGTATTGTTTATATGTGCCTGGAACAGGGTGATTAAAAGCGAAAAGAGAAGCCAAGTGTCTTTGGGCTAGTGGCCTCTGAGTAGTCACTCTTGGCACTCATCCAAGTGACTTGTGCAATGTCAAGATGTGTCTCAGTCCCAATATGTTTCTTGCTCTTGTGTCCTTACTTTCTGGCATAGCTGCTGTTCTTCCCACAAGTGCTGCCAGAGCCATTAGAGACCCAAAGTGCATGTGTGATTCCAAGTCCTCACAAAGTGCAAGAAGCATTCTTGTGACATTTTGTTCAGTATCTTCCTAACTTAACAGTGATCAGTTTTGTTACAACTGCTCAGTAGAGCAGGAGGTCCTTGAGCACAAGATAAATTTTCAGTTTTCACACCATATTCTGCATTCTGATCTTCATAACAATACAAGTCTCAGTTGATTTTGAACACAAGTTTTTACTTAGGATCATTTCACTTATTAATTAGAAAGACTGCATATTGCATAAAAGAAAAGTTTAATTATCTGTTTAAGCTTGGAAGTGCTGAAATAAAACAATATTTATTCAAGATAGAAATAGATCAAGTTCTTACCACTGCTCAATTCCCAGGGGAACACTCAAGGAAGCAAGAGCAGCCCAGGCATTCAAGCACCTTATTAAAGGATCCTTTATTTCAGGAGTGTAACACCCAGATTCATGAGGCTAACAGCCTTTATATAAAAGCTAAGAGTTTTAAATAGTAAGTTCATGAATGAAGGTATTAATGGTAATAGTATCCTCTGATGCTAGACCTGTGGCCTGATTTTTAAGAACTCCCAAACAGGTGTTCCCAGGAAGCTGTGCTGAAGAACACTTGGGCTAAACTGGAAGCCAATACTTGTTCAAAAGACATAAAGCATGTTCAGTCTTATGCTTTCATCAGAACGTGTTTTACAGACACAGCACTTTTGTTTGGAAAATACAAGTGAGAGGCCAAAGAAACGAAAGCTGATTGAAGTCTCCTGAGATGAAAAACAAATCTTAAGAACCTTTGCAGAAGGAGAGGAGCTAGGCACTGTGAATGTTCTGCTGCGAACAATCCAGCTGATTCTGGTGGGAAAAAGTCTGAGTTATGTGGCTAAAAACCAGACAGAAAGTTTTCTTACTTATCTTTTAAGAGATAGCAGAGAACTATTCACCTGAGCAATCTAGATCAAAGGGGTTTGGGTTTTTTTGTTTGTTTTGGTTTTTTTTTATTGACTACAGCAATTGCTACTTGGCAAATAATCTAAACCAACCTTATTTTTCTCTGTGTAAACATTGTATAAACAAACACAACACGCTCATTATTTAAGTAACCATCAATTTCTTATTCTAAAAGTTTTTTGGCAAAGCTGATTTTTCTGTTTAGAGGAACATGGAAATTTCAATTGAAAGGTATCTGATTTTTCAAAAGACAAACAGCAATCTTCTTAAACCAGCAATATAAATTTCAACACATCCAGTACAATTTGTGACTTCTGAGAATAACAATTTTAGAATTTATGTACATTAGCATATTGCAGTGTTTGGTTTTCAGAAATAGAGCAGAAATTTTGTTTTCACACATGCTGAGACTAAAATAATACATGGAAATAAACAGGCTTTATCTCTGAAAATTTAAATAAAACCATGTAAGGTCTGCTTTTCCACTGCCTTAGATTTATGTAACTTCATTACTTCAATAATGTAACTACTTCTGGATTCCTGTGACCTGTCGCTTGGTCTGGCTTCTACGTCTGAATGGCTCTGAGTGCATCCAGACTGAGTCAGAGAAAGGTGTAAGAGCTGTCACTATTCCAGGCGTGTAGGCAGCAGGCCTGGGCAGCAAGATGAGTTAAAAATCCTCCTGTGACATTTTGCTTTGTGCCACAGGAGTTTCCAGTCTCACCACCTTGGCTTGGCACCAGCGTCCCCCAGGCTCTGTGAACACCCAATTAGCCCAGTAAAGCTGGCAGGGACAGGCTGGCTTTAAACAAGGGAGTACACCACTTGGTAGTTTGTAAGCCCACACTAACTTTTAACTTTGGAACATGTATAAATGGTGTAAAAGTGTATAAATTTCTTTTTACATTTTTATTCATTACTTTGTTAAGCTCTCTGTTGACAAAAAGCAGGTAGAACACTACTTCTGAGGGCTCCAAACTTGGAAAAACTCTATAAAAATCTATTTGTCATGTCAGAGACTGACCCACTGAACTTTTCTTGAACTATTTTGATTTTTCCCTTAGAAAAATAATCATGCTACCCTACTGTTTTACCTGAAGTATCAATTACTCATGTAATATACAGCATAACGCTGTTGCAGTTTCTGGAAAGAAATGTGACATACCCAATATATCCCATTTTTTATTTTATTAGAGATACGTTATGACCGATATAAATGTCAAATATTTGTTACTGTAGTATTTCCTCATTAATATCAATCATCATTGCATGGTCTGTCTAGGTTAGCATGCTCCTTGCTAAACCTTAATAGAGAACTGATTTATGTCTTACTCAGTAATTGATTTTGAGTCATAAATGTTTAATTTACGTGATGGCTCCATTATGTGTCTCTAAAACCACTTGACACAAACCACTGATTGGAATTCCATCTGCACTCCATGCTGCACTCCATGAAGCTTGGGTTTCATGCATTGGAAGCACAGAATGTTTGAAAAGTTCTAATTGTTAATCAATTGTGTATTAACTAATTGCAACATGGTGGAATAAAGAACATAAAAATAAACAAGACTAAAAACATAATGAATTAGGTAGAACATGGCAATTTATGCTATGATTACTTAGTGAAGGGTCATGTGAGCTCTTTCAAATTGAAGGTGTGATGAAATTCACCCTGAGTAAAACCCAGGGAAAATGCTCAGAGGCTGCTTAAATTCTAGTAATTGTATCAAGTCTCACTAACTACAGTCACTTTTTAAGGACTAAGCTCTTTTCAGAGAAAAACATCCCCAAATCAAATAAGTCTGAATTACAAAATGAAGATTAGAAGTCAGACAAAGCTTATATTATAATTTTGTTTCTGCTCCCTTCTAAGGCCTCGTGAGTTTGAGTAGGAGATATTTCTGAAACCATGAAATTCCTTCAAAACCTTTGGATCCACTCGATACATGCCCGGTATGCAATGTGAATTAAACATGAAGCATGGGAATGGTATTTAGAGGAGGGATAGCTGTAAAAGTGGGAATCTGTTCATGGATGAATTTGGTCCTAAGACAGGGAAGATGACACAGAAATGCAGTAGCCACATCAAAAAAATCTACAGCAGCCCAGAAAGTGCCTCACTTTAAGCAGAACACCAAGTGTGGCAACATGCCAAAGAAACAGCTCTGTACTCCTGCCACGTTCTTCCGGTGAGGAGCCTGCGTGGTATGAAAAGTATGGCTCTGCAGGGAATCACAACACCATTCCAAAGGTAGGCACAAGTCCTCCCAGCCACATGCATTTCAGTGAAGGACACATGGAATTTTCCAAGGGAAAAGGTAGTATTTTGCAGGATGCTTGCATGGCAGAAAATGGCAATAGGCAAGGTAGCAAGAGGCAAAACAAAGCTCAGCTGGCCACTAAGTTTCAGGTGGATTCTTCAAAATTGAAACAAGGCACCAGCAGGAATGTTCATGCGTACATGAAAGCATGTATAAAGTATTTAGTTGGTCAAAAATGGAATATTATTGACGTCAGAGAGGAGAGCTTTCACGTCTTACTAGGTCAGAGGAAAGTAAATTATCCACAGGAAAATATGCCCTCATGTTTACTGTTCAAGAAAATATCTTCTCACAAGCCTCACCAGCTCATGAGTCAGCATATGCCTGTCATGCCAAGACAATAAATTCTCCTCATTACCTGCAGATGAAGAATCAAAATACCAGGATCTGCTAGCTCTAAGTGTCTTCTAGTAGGTTTTTCATAAGTCCAATGGATGGAAGCTATCTGCCATGAATGCTGTTGAGAAGCTGTGAAAAACCATCTCCACTGCAGTTTTTTCCTCTTTTAAGGAGATCCTTACATGTTGCTGGAATGTGCACACATTATTTAGGCATGTGAGCACTAGAACCACAGGCACATTAAACTGTAGTCAGAGGCATCATAGATATCCTGACAGATATCAGCTGATAGGTGTCCATGGGGTTTGTTTGATCAAGAAAACAGAATGCTCCTTTGGGCACACAGATTTTGGAAAATACTATGTTCAGTAAGACCTAGAATGTGTAACTGCTGTTAAAACAGTCTCACATGCAGAAGTACAGCAGAAAAAAGAGCTTCCTCATTTCATGAATGTGCAATGCTGAAATGAAAACACAAGACATTTAGAGATTCTGATATGGTCAAGATTTATCCTCTGAGAAGAGGTGGGTAGACAGCCCTGCAGTGAGATTTGGGGAAAGGAGAACTCTGAGCTAGAATTGCAGAGTGAAAAAAGGAATTGTGAGAGATAGGCTGGTGAAAAACTAACTAGAAAACCACTAATAGAGCAGAGTGCAGCATGGAAGAAATAGTTTCCAGAAAGTGGAAGGACCAAGCATTTATGTGTCTGCAATCCTATGGCTGCTACTACCCAGAAAGTCTTGGGAGTGTCCTGCTGAATCCTCTCCAATTCCATTTTGAGACTTTGATAAGTGACTATTGTTACTTTTTGCTTAAAAGAAGAGAAGCCTGAGTATAATTATACAGAGGGTGTGTGCTTTGCCACAAACATGCCTGGGGTGTTTCATGTTGTGACGACATGTTTACAATTCTGTAATCTTTATTCTATATAATTTTAAGGATTTTTTTTTTGGATGCTAAACAGTAATGAGTGCTCTGACTTCTCGAATCATGAGAAAGAGATGAAGGATACATCCCACTTCCTTTCTAGCTGCTGTGGGTTGGAAGGAAGGGCACAGCACTGGTTTTGGTAGCCCAGTATGCCTGCTTTGCCACTCAGCCTGCCTGGCACTGCGTTCAGAAAACTCTGAGCTTTTCCCAGCCTCAGATCCTCTCCCAGTTCTGGTGCAGGTAAGAGGAGGATTAAATTCTCTTTTTCTCTTCTCTTCTCTTCTCTTCTCTTCTCTTCTCTTCTCTTCTCTTCTCTTCTCTTCTCTTCTCTTCTCTTCTCTTCTCTTCTCTTCTCTTCCTTTATTTTCTTTTCTCTGCTTCTTCGTGTATGGCTGAAGCTGCTCAGTATTCATTTTTTTAGAAGTGGGAGGACTTCAAAAAGAGTGCTGAATGACAGCTGGGCAGAAAATAGATAACAGGTAGAAATACTGTGGGCTGTGCTGTTGTGAGGCTTTAAGGAAGGAACACAAACAAGAATATAGTATTACCAAACTTTAATTATTATTTAATTTAAGTTACCAAACTTAAATTATTATTTATAATTAGCCTTTTCAGGTAAGACTGCTTTGTGTACCAAAGAGCACTGATAAATATGGTTTTCATTTGCAACTAGCTTTTTGATTAACTGATGGTGTGAGAAGGTTGTATACCAGAATTTCATACAGAGGGAGAAGAGAAATAGAAGAAAGAAAAAACGTATCAAGGGAGATTGGGGAAAAATAAATGTTAATGCCAAGGAACAAGAACAGAATTGATGGAAAGCAGTAAATTCTGGAAGAGCAGGATAAAAACCTAGGGGATAATCCAAGGAGGGAGGAGACAGACTAGGAGAGATGCTTGGTGGAGGAGTGACTGCTGAGATGATAGGGTGGGAGGTGAGAGGCACTCACAGAGCTGGAGGCGGGAGGAGATTCTCGGAGAAGGAAACGGGGCTAAAAGGAAGCACATGTAGAAAGGAAGGCAGAAGTCTGGCAACAAGGTGAAGGCTGCAGCTGTGAAAGGCACGCAGGAAGCAATCAGCAGGACTCCAAGAAGACCAAAGGTAGAACAACAGCATTTACAGCATGAGAGGATAGGTCAGAAAATATCCAGATCAATGCAAATTTCAGGAATATTTTTTAATTCTTAACTTCTTCCTTGTCACTTGATTTTCTGTCTAACATTAGAGAAGCAGAAATTTCATCAAAAGCCAGGTTAAGAGGTTTATGCCATGGAGTGCCCCTTGAGTTAGTACATATGGAGTTTTATAGCACCTGTGACTCACCTCCAGGGTCCTGATAATCCTCTGGGACAGCTATTATTTAATTATGAAAGCACTTGGCAGACAGGTTGATAATGTTGCTATTTGCTGTAACTTTCTGGAAGGAGGTCCTTTATAGGCTGTTCAAATTTTAAAAAAAATACTGTACTTAATTATTAATAATTTAATAATTTTTAGAAAGTATCAGCCTATGATAAAAGGATTTAGCAAAGATCCAAAAATACAGGCAGAGGAGGCAAGAGCCCTGTCACTTGGCTCAGATGTTTATTTAGACAACCAAGTTCTGAAGAAAAGCCTGTGGAAATGTTAGAAAGAGTTCCCATGAATTTGAGCAGCTGTACTCACAGCTGGGATCCCTCATCTTGACTTGTCTCTATGCTTTGTGTAAATAAATATAATAAACCGAAATCTCAAGAATTACCTCTAATATGGCACATATTATCTGGCTTCCAGTACTTTGTGGGGATTACATGAGATTAGACTGCGTTTGCAAAGAGTTACTGCAAAGAGCAAAGTCAATTAAACTTGTTCTGGATTGGCAACAGGACCCGATACATTGCCTCCAAGTGCTGGGCTATTGCAGAGTCTAAAGGCATCAGAGGCAAAGGCTGGTCCTGAAAGGATTTCTTAGAACTGGTCCTTCTTGTAAAGCATAAGTGTGAGAGGGTATTATCTTGGGCTCAGAGGTTTCACAATTCCTTATCACTTGAGACAGTTTACCCACAGGGGAGGTTAAAAGGTCTGCGCAACATTCTGTTTCTCTTTGTGCCTGATACAAGATCAGCAGTCTGGTGGGGCACTGGGCACCGGGCTTGCTCAGGGCAGCTGCAGCAATCTCATTTTCAGTAAACGAGGAGGTAAGCTTGCAGGCTCTTCTGCACCTCGGCAGTTCCTTGTGGCAAGAGCTGCGGGAGCAGCTCTCCCTCCGTACAGGTATGTGACCTGCTCCTGGGCTAGAGGCAGGTTCTGAGCACACAGCTGGATGCTGCATAAACTTCTCGTGAGTGTGTTACTGCATCCTGTAACTTGCAGAATGCTCCTAACTGCGAGTTATTGAAAGCAAAGAGAGATGTTATTCAGACTCTCTTTCTTGGCTGTTTATAAATCCAAGAAAACTCCATTCATAAAGACTAAAGTGTACTGGTAATCAAATTATTCAACTTGCATGTCTTGATAATATTGCATGTATGGCCAATATTTCACTGAACATTGCCATTAGACATAAATATAATGAAACTTTACCTGCAAAAAATGTATTAATAATTCGCCTGTTAATCATTATCTTGTACATGAAAGTCTATTATATAAGCAACTAAATACATGTTATAAAAATATGAGCAGAGATATCAAGATTATGGGTGTATACATTTAATAACTGTGAAATAAAGGAATATATGAAAGATACTGTAATAATTATTAATTATGGGAATTGCAGCATTATTAATTAGAGAAAAAACATATGTGCACTTCTGCGTAGTTTTAAAACTATAATTCATGTGCATATATAAAAATATGTAATATATAATAAATATGCTGATGTAACAGAAGTTAATTTATATATGGAAGTCCTGAGATCAACCCAATAAATATAGCATAATGATATGCTATTTTAGTGATTTATTTTCTTGACAATTGACACAATAGATACAGTTACCCAGTGACTTTTTATTAACTTGGGAAAAATATCCTACTCACAAAAAATGTGTAGTCAGTAGTTGTTTAGTTTGTTGGTTTTTTTCTGTCTTCAAGTGAGACTTCAAAAACATGTATATAATTGGCACAACCAGGAAAATAATCAAAGATGTAAGGGGTTTGGGTTAAATTACTGTCTTTTGCAAGTACTTTTTTTTTTTTTTCCCTGGAACTGATAGTTATATGCATATTTCTGTAACATGTTTTCAATTGAAAGAACACTGCCATATCTTAGGACTGAAAATTACATGATCTGAGAAGTTCAGGGTATCTATTAGTTCCCTCATTAATTTACTGCTAGTGCACAGAAATCACTGCTAGTACTTTTTCTACTGCTCTGTTCTTCATAGGTGTTAATATTTGTCAATAGACCATGATATTACACAATTTTTCATTATCTCTTTAGATCTTCAGCTGCTGCCAAGGGATCTCCTGTGGCAAGGGTCATTTTATTTTTCATTGTTGGGGTTTTTGTTTTTTGTCTGTGTGTGAATTACGTTTGATTCTTTTGTTATGGTAATTAAATATCTTCTCAAGAAAAATATGAAGAAAAGGAAAAAAAATTCCTTTTTCGTGTCACAAGGAGTTTTTCTGTATTCCAGCCACCTGTTTCCCTAAGTGGAGTTGGCAGCTGCCCCAGGGGTGGCTGCAGTAAAACTTTTCTTCTCGTGCTGGCCCAATGAGCAGCTGGGCTTTTCCTAGCAGTAGGCTGATGTTTGGCTTTGGTGTTTGAGGCTGGACTGAAGGCCCAGGGAAGAGCTTCTGTACATTGTTCAGACCAAGGACGTGTCTGCAGGTCTGGAACATGTGAACTGAAAGATAAGGTTGTCAGTCATTTGGCTTCAATACTTGAGAAGTCACCAAGAAGTTGACTTCACAACTTAGGTCTTCACAATCGGAAAAATCCCCTGTACATATGTTGTTCTTAATTATGACACAGACAAAATTACAGTGTAGCTGGTAGGCAAAAATTAACATAAGGACTACCCAGTCATTCTTCAAAACCACTGACATTGTCTGGGGTGATTCATTGTGGTGACTATTTCTCAACCAGATATTGCACTAGTGAAAGATTTTGGAATTACTCCATTATTCTGTGACTTCTCATCTAAGGAGAAGAGTTTTGCAAGAAGTGGGATATATCCAAGTAGGGACAAGATTTATTCAATTTCTCCTGACTTCCAGATGTTTGCTTTAAAATTGGCTTTACATTTTTTTTTAACTTTTGTCTCCTGCCACTGGAGCCTCCTCTCTGTGCCCTCCCTGTGATGTCTAAGACAAATTTTTTTCTCAGTAGCATTGACTTATTGCATTTCAGGGCCTGACCCACTTCAAATGTCATAGACCCAGGGGAGTAACACAGATTGGGAGGAAGAATCTGCTATTGCAGGACACCCAAGATAAGAGGAAATTAAGAAAGCCAGCCTCACAGTAATAGAATTGTAAACACTGATGAACACTAGGCCATCCAAGATAAGAAGCCTGCTCAGCACAGCTCAGAAACAGTCAAATACTAAACACTGAATATATTAGATAAGCAGAACACATAAATTTTAACAGCATATAAAGAGTCCTTATAATTTTTACTTAGGGTGATAGCTTTATGGATTCACCACACACCACCCATCTTTATGCAAATAACAAAATGAAATAACAAAGCCCTTAGCTCTGTGTATGATTGACTCACTACAGACTGGGTGATGAATCAGAATTTTTGGGGCAACACTTAGGTTTCACTAGCATTAATAGACCAGCCCAACCCTTTCAGTAACAGATTTTCATAGCCCTTCACTGTTCCAGACTCACAAGAATTCTCTGTTATAACATTACAGTTTCTGTATTGGATTCTGTTTTACTAAGTTCCTTCCTATCTATATTCTGAGTTACTCTCACATGAGCCCACAGGAGTGAAAGAATCAGAGTCTAGTCTATCCCTGCTGCTTTTGGGCTTTCTTCACCTAATCTCCCTGCTAGAATCACTTGAAAACAAATTTTAAAAGTGATTTTGAGGACTGAGAAAGGCAGCAGTTTATGCATGCCACAATCAGTGAAGAAGAGCTCAAAAGCAGTATCTCCAGGGGAAAAAACCTGAAGCAATTGCTGGGTGTTCCATCACCCTTTTTCCCCTTAAAGAGCTTCATTACAGTTTGACAGAGGAACTCATCAGTGGCAGGAGCCAAATATATCACACTGTTTCCACTGTGCTGCTGCCAAGTTGGCTTGAGCCACTGGTATTTTAGGATGTTTTTCCATCTCGTCAGGACACATTGGGAACCACAAGGGACAGCACCTTAAGACCCAACACTTAACAGAGCTGGGAAAGCTACGGCTGGGAGTCTCTGGTGGGTAATGAAGGAGCTACACAGCAGTTTGATAAGACTCTTGCAAGTTCTTGTGAGGAGAAATAAGGTATTAATGCATGTTGGGGAGGATATTTTTTTCAGGAGGTTGAATAATGCTTGATATGAGTGGTTGGAGGGCATGCATTGGAAATCCTTGAAGGCCTGCATTAAAATCTGCGATGTGAGCTGAGCAAAAAAGTGTAATACTGTGTCTGCAATCTTTGTCCAAACCTTCCATTAATGCCAGGTGGTAAATATTTTGAATTTTTCTTCTTGAATTTTCTATTTGTTTCATAACTTGTATGCATTTACCAGAACCTTGTACAGCTGTTCTGGTGCCATCACTATGGTGTGCTGATGTGGAGAGGAGATGGAAGACGTTTTTGGGGACTTTGAATGGGGTTGTTCTAATATTAACATTCTAATCATTAGACACCTAACCGAAGTCCATTGTTTAGATGCTTTGCAGTTAAAGAGGAACATCAGTATCTTTAAAAGATACACACTCCCTGGAACTGTTCAAAAATAAAGTAGCACTTTGTGGTATGGTTTAGCGAACATGGTGCTACTTGGTCAAAGATTGGAGGTCTTTTCCAACCCTAAAGGTTGTATGATTCTATGATTCTGTATGTTCTTGCCTAAGAAAGATTTCAAGTACTTGAGATGAGTTATGTGCATTCACCTCTAGCGAGAGGAAAGGAAATCAATTTGTCTCCCTTAGGCCGGATACCTGCTTTTAGCAGGATGCGTTTATCAGTAACAAATGTTTGTAATTAACTTAAACAAGAAAAAAAATATGGAACTATGCCTTTCTTTTATTTTAGAGCTGTATAGGTAAGATAGTAGAAGGAAAACTGAAGCAACTAAAATATCTTTGCTGTTCCTTCTTTTTATGTGAGGTGATCTGACCTATAAAACTCTGTTCTATCCTTTTGGAAAATCAGGTCATACAGAATAGCAGTCACTGTGAGAATAGATGAGACAGAAATAGTGAATATGGAATTCAGGAATAATATTAGTTTGATATTATTATTTTTTAATTTGTGTTATATATTCATGTTCTTTATGTGCAACACCTTTAGATAGGCCATGTCCACTCTAGGATGGCTCTTGTGCAGTGGAAATGTAGTAAATTGTTGAAGCTGGTCTGAGTGGATAGCTCATGTGCTGCTTCTCATGTACAATGTGATGATGTGATACACAGAAGGTTTTAATCAAATTAACTTTCATGAATACAAAATTTCTCTCCCTATAAAGTAATACCTCGTGGTATCTCCAGTACACACAGAGAGGCAGAAGTCTCACCCAGCTGGTGGCATACTGCATAGTTTATTTTTTCTTCTCCAGATGATTCCTTTTCATCATTCTCCTTCTCAGTAGAACGATGAAACATGGGCAAACATGAATGTGTTGAATCAGAAAGAGCTTATTTGGGGACAGAAGCCTTGGGTTCTTCTTTTTTTGTGTGTGTGTATGGTTTGTTTTCTTTTGAGGGGGACAGGTTTAATGATGTAATCTTTCACAACTGTGCAAGGTACAACCCTTCCTGTGGGACTTTTCCACTTCCTGTGAAGAAGCCAGAGGGGCCACTGAGTGTTGACAGCAGGATTTTCAGAAGAGACAATAGAAGACACATAAAATGATGCTAATAGAATAACCTGGATAAGCAATAAATTTGCGCATTAACTTACCATGGAAAACAGGCTAACATAATTTGTCTCAAAACCAGGGACAGTAACCAAAAGCTTATAGAAAATCATGTTTTAGATGCTGAGAATATTAGCCTAATCTTTTGCCCCAGGGGTTGGCATTTTACCTAACAACTACAAAGTAGATTTTGTTGGGTGTTTTTTAACAGTTAATGTGTTTAAAAAGTTCAGAGGGTGCAAAAGTAGAGACAGGACTTTCTTGAAGCTTTCTAATTTGCTTCCTAACATCATCTAACATATGATAACATTTCCACACCTGAAAAAGAATTAATGTTAACACTATTTTTTATGAGCTTCATGGTAGGCAGTTGAAGAAAAATTCTGAGTGTAATAACTGGGAAACACAGGAATATAAACTCGTGCTGTGCTATATTGTACAGCAAAGAATTCCCACAGGAATGTGGGAATGTTCATGTAATCATCTTGAAAATTCAAATTATATGTACCATAAATGTATGTTGGATAGAATGAATCTTAATGTTAAAAAAAAAAAAAAAAAAAAAAAAAAAAGGGGGAAAA
>VWZV01001766.1:434371-482307 GCA_013397155.1 Irena cyanogastra | reverse complement strand
AAAAAAAGGGAGATATAATCTATTTAGGAATCTCAAGGCATACAGGAAAGCACCCCAAAGAAAGTGTTTTCCAAAGGGCCCACTATGAGATATGTATAAAAGCCATGAATAACACTCATTTCTTCAGCATTTTCTTGTCAGTAGTATGTTTATTCCAGAAAATGGGTGTGGGCTTCATTTGGCAATAACAACAGCATTTCCCATTTTCTGCTTCCTGCAGTTTCCTGTGTCTTCATGAAGCATGTGTCATTTACTCTATTCCTCCTTTTTGACACCTTTTCCTTATGGGGCAGTTTGCCTATCGTTGCATCAGACCAGGGACTCTGATGAAGCAAAGAACTGTTTGGTTTTTGTGTGCTTCTTCTGTTGCTGTGTGTCTCTACTTTCTCCTCTGCAACCTCTGAACTCTGATATGAACTTGGAGGACACAGGGCCATTAAATACTTACGGTTTGGTTTTGCTTGTTTTTAAGAAACAGAAATGACTGACTTCCAAAAGTTTACAGCTTCTCTCTCAGCTTCCCATTCTTTTAGCTGGTTTCTGCAGTTGAGCCAGGCAGTCCTCATGTGACTGCCAAGCACTTCTGCTAGAAGAGATTTTGCTTATGCAGGATGATAGCAGGATATTGCAAATCACAACATTAGGTGGTACAAATCAGCATGCATATGTTGACAGTAGCAGATTCCAACAAAAAACCCCAGTAGATATTTTCCTCATGAAGGGTGCACAGTGACTCCCGCAGACTGCAAACAGAGAAAATGAGCAGGGTGGGGAACATCTCCACAGGCAGCAGTGAAGGAGAATCCCGAACAAGGACATCCTCAGGAGGCCACCCAAGGAGGACATGTACAATGGAAACAATTAATGACAATAAAAGTAGTTCATGGTAAGCACATTTGGAGGACTGCTTAACTTTCAGCAGTTAAACATTCCTCTTTAATTAGAAAATAGAGGGAAACAACATTTCTGCACTTTTCAAGGATGAGAAAGTGGAGTGGTTCAGGGTCACGAACTTGCCCTGGCAGTGAGCCTTGTACTGAAAACTGCCCAAAAGGCTGTTTTCAAAAGACCAGGTTCACTTTCAGTCTTGCTTTCACTACTAGGAGGTAAAACCCTCAAATTCATTAATTTTCATCCACCTTATATTTACTTAGCAGAAATAGATTAGAAAAAACCAGATTTTTCCACAAAAGCTAAGCTTCCAAGTAGAGCAACATAAAATAACAGAACATCAGTCAAAGCAAATAGAAAATACTAAACCTGTGAATTGCAAGCTATTCAGTGCTGTACCATGGAAATCTGGACCTAAGAATCTATTTTTAGGAATATTTTCTCTCTCTCATAATTAAGCCAAATAAAAGTCACTTCTTCTTGCTGCTGCCAGATGAATCGTTTAAAAGAATTATTTGAATTCACCTGAGATAAAGAGATATTTATAAAATATTTCTGCAAAAGCTTGTCAAACTGTTATTATTTAGTAGCAGACACTGTGATGGAGTAACATGTTGGTTGAAAGAAATGTCAGTGTAAAAATAAATTATTTTTAGATACATTCAGAAAAAGAAGCTTCTGTGATGATGTTCATTAAACTTCCAGTAAAATAGGAAAAGCCTCAGCACTTGGCAAGGAAACATTGTATCTGATACCTGAAAAAAAACCTAATAAAAATATTCTGAAATTTCCTAATTTTTGTTACTTGAAAATACACTATCATGATGAGTAAAATACAAATATGCAGATATGAAAGAAGTGACCAGCAACCAAGTAAGTTACCCTTTTGTCTCCTTGACCTTTGACTCACTTGGATCAAACTTGGATAAAGATTGCAGTTGCTAAGTATACTACCACGAGATGTAGGTAGTGGCTTTTAGTCAGGCTGCAAAAATAACCCCTTCCCCCAGCAGCAGTACAACTTAACTTTTTCTCCTGGCAAAAAGATAAAGAGGGAACTGACGTCTCTTGGAATATATAAACACTCCCTGGCAGCTCACAGCCTGTGTGCTTGGTGGGGAGGTTGAGCTGCTTGTCTACTGGGAACTCGATGCAAGTCATGTGCTGAGTGCTTGTGTGTTCAGCTGAAAAATCAGTCGCCCTTACTCAAGGTGAGTCATATGATACAAGGTTTAAAATCAGAGGGTTTTCCTCAGGAACACATTTAAGGTCAGTTGGGTGGAAGCTCTTGAAAATATTTCTATTTAGTGGAAAAGAAAATGGGAGGATTTTACAAAGCTGCTTGCAAGAAGTGACATTTTACATGGATTAGTGAAATGCTTTGTTACTATGATAACAGCTGTGTTTATGTTCAGTATGGCTGGCTTTCCCAATTGCATTCTGTCTTTTGATATTTAATATTCTTGAAAATACAGTTCTGGAGTCATGTGAATTTATAAAAAATGCTTCTTTTAAAGTCGGTTTTCTAGCATTTACCATTGCAGTTAAAAAGCTTTAAACTATAATTTCAAAGACCATCAAATATATAATGAGATTATTTGTGTTTTATAAGGGCTTGCTTTAAGCTGACATGTACCAAAGTCTAAGTTAAATGGTGAAGAAATTTTACATCTCTTCTATACATTTGCTTGTAAATTGTCTTTCAGAGATTTGAATGGACCATTTTCATAGTTATTAATTAATATTCTGTTAGGGATCTTTGAAACAATATTAAAAAGAACATACCCAATACTCTAGAATGGGGTGAATAGTCTTATTAATCCTGTAGTCAAATCTGAGTCTAAAGTATACAATAGCTTCATAGACCATAGCTAATTTTGTTATGGTACTTTCTGTTCTGCTTAAGGTACATAATTTTCACTTGAATATAAATTCCCAGAAGGTGCATTTTTATTAGAAATTTCTACCTTAATCTTCATATTTTAAATTCAGTTTTGATAGATGGGAATAGTGTGTTGACTTCTATACGAATTGAGTGTCGTGGTGTAAGTGCTCTTCATTCACAGTTGTGTAATTTATAATTTGAATTGCATAAATTGGGATGTCTAGACTGCTATTACATTGTGTTTGGTGGGAGAAGGGTGAATATTTTTCAATTTGCAGAAGCTTGGAATAGACACAAGTTGTTAGCAGTCACTTGCTTTTTAGCTGTTTATTGCTAGGGCTCATGAGAGATGCCTAGTCTGCCTAAAACAAAATAAAATCACTGAAAAAGCTTGGAGAAACTTAGGTGGAAATGTATTTTGGTGGAAAGTATGTTACTGTGGAATTTTAAAATCTTCAGTATGTAAGTCAAGAAAAAAGTCTGATGATATCTAAAAGACCTCCTTAAACATTTCTGAAAGAACTAATTTTCATTTTAAATTTTAAAATATGTGTTTCCACACTGGAAAAAAAAATCTGCTTGTATTGGGGGAAAAATCAAGTGGAGTTAGGAACTTTTCAGAATTTGATTTAGTTGAGGATGTCTGCTCTTCCCTAGATTTGCTACAATATGTAACAGCAATCAGATTTTCAAATCTCCACACCAAAGAACCAATTAGTTGCCTTTTATCGTTCTGTGTTTGCCAAACTAAAGTTCCTGATCTCAGCCTAGCCACAATGATAAGAGATTTGGTCCTAGTGATTTTTCCCTTCAAAGTTCCTCAAGTCTAATGAATTTCTGACTTAAATATGCTTTGATATTTGTGGTCCAACACATCCACTACTTCAATGGCTTTGGAGTGGGAACCACGTGGAATGACCTGGTGGCAGGCGGACAGACTTTTATAGTAAGGATAGTAGGGATACTTTTCCAAGACTGCAAACAGTCTTTTGGTCATTCTGCTTGAAAATATCCAAGGAGAAATTCTTAACATACCAAACTATCTCAAATGTACAGAAATAGACGTTGTTAAAGGCAAGGGAGCCATAACTTGCTGCCAGCACAAGAGCAGGCAAAAGGTGGGTTTCCAATGCAGTTAAAGGGAAGTGTCTGGTGCCAGGCAGAGATGTGACACAATTGTGAGTTTGGGATGACAAGGGAGGACAGATCAGTGCCCCGCTGACCATGGTACCTAATCTGTTAGGGCATGTCCATTATGTGATAAAAGGGTCACGGAAGTGATAAGGAAAACAGAACGCACATTGTTCTATGCCCACTTTCCTATTTAGAAATTAATGAAGTCCTTCTGGTTCTTTAGTCCTTATGATCAAACTGGTTGAGTTGTTCTTCCACTTCATCCTTCTGTTTCCCTTCTCTCTGTGTTTGACCTCGAAGAATGTGTAATTAACTCTTGAAACTGAAACTGTAATTAACTATTACCTACTTTCAAACTGATTTAGAGATAGATGTTCACAACATGTCAACAAACAGAAATTAGTAAGAATAAAAAGGACGTGCACAGTGACATCTAAAACAGAAAAGGGCAGATTTTCTGTTAACTGGAGGTCTAAAGCAAATAACCAACTTGCAGATTCTGTGTATTTGATTAATTCATAATCATAAAGAATAAATTGCAAATTAGGCAGCTCTTTGTCTCAGTTATTCATAAACAATAAAAAATACGAAAAAATATCACTGGGATCTTATATTTTACCACTTAAGCACTAGTGTCATTCTGATTTCCTTTACAACCCCTTTCACTAGGGGCCAGTTTGTAAGATATATTAACATATATTGCTAGCAACTCTTTTTTTTTTCCCAATGACTAATCACCGACATTTTTCTTTTGATATTGAATAATCTTGAAATTTTAAGTATTACCTCTTTCAAATATCAAGCTCTAGTCTTACTTTAAAAACTCTGATGTTCCATAAGGCAATAGGGATTGATGAAATTAGCTGGTGCCAAGAATGCAGCTCTAAAAGAAAAATCCAGTCGTGCCTTTATCATGAAGTTGCTGAAACAAAGTTCTACCTTTCTACCTGTTCAGTAGAGGACTGTGGACTGGTAGAGATCTGGAAAGAGGGTTCCTGTGGGTGCCTCCCTTTGGAGGCTGCCTTTTCCACCGAGGTGCTGATGGGCCTTGAGGACTTTCTTACTGGCATAAGGCAGAAGCAGCCAGGGGAGCTCACGCCAGTGGAGTGTAACTCCTGCCTTTGCCTGAAGTGGGCATGGCAGGCTGAGATAAAAGCAGAGCTATCTGTAGCCTCCTTCTTTGGCAGAGGGAGATTTAAAGATGTCTACATCAGGAACAATGTCATGTGAATAATAACAGTGTCAGCTTGCCCTAGTGCAACAGAGCCAAAAAAAAAAAGAATAATGAAAAAAACTTACCAGTTTGTTTATGCAACTGGAATGAAGAAAGATAATGATATGTAATAAGCAATTAACTTGCCAAAAAGTACCTGCAATGTTTTTGTTTTCTTTTTTGTTTGTTTGTTTTTTTTTCTTTTTTTTTTGCCAGCAGCTGGCCACTGGCTGGCTGTTTTTGTCTTGTTATCTTCCTACCTGCTTCATGTCATGTACTTTGTACTTCGAGCTTTGGCATTTGATTTTTTGTTCCCTTTCTGCTTATATTAGCAGCTTCCCTGAGGAAGATCAGTGGCTCTGTTGGGACCAGGAAGAGAGGAAAAACCATCAAGCTTTACAGCAAGGATATTCATACACTGTTTACTTGTACCCTAACAAAAAAGAGGAATGGCTTGTAACAGAAACTGTGGGCTCCTCACAGGGGCCATCATCGGTGCTGTCCTGGCTATCTTCGGAGGAGTTCTAATACCAGTTGGAGATAATCTTATAAACAAAGCAGTGAAAAAGGTACTTTTTTTTTCACCTCCCCAGGACACATGGTTTGTGGTTATTGAGTAGTCATTACTTTTAAATCTTATGTTCTGATTCTGTTTATTTCCTTTTTTTTTTTCCTTCATTAAACATAGTTTTTGTAAATTAGATGCTCCAAACTTTCCTGGAAATAGATGCAACAGCAAAATTTTAAAAAATATATTAATTATTTTTCCACATTCATTTATTTGCTCTCTCTTGTGCTTCACATTAGAAGCTAAAATATTGTGTTTTCAGAATGCAATTTAGAATTGAGTGGGTTTTATTTTTATTGTATTTATGATTTTTCCATGTTTCCTTATATTTTCTTTTTTTTTTTTTTAATTTCATTTTCATAGTTTGGTACTTACTCTGTGCAGTTATATTTATATACTGCAAATAATCTAAACAGTCTTCTGCTGCAGAATCTAATCCTACACTTCATGTATTCACCTCACATTCTGTATGATCCAAGTCGATGTTCTCCACATGACTGGAGGATCAAATAAAATGCTTCTCTGTTTTGAGTGTGAAGATTGATTGAAGGAGAATGTTTTAGACCTGGCAGACACAGAGTTTTTTTCTGATTTTTAATTATTTTCTGTCCCTAAAATCTAGATTTTTATGTAAAGAAAACAGAAAAAAAATAATTTGTTAGATCTTTGGTGAAAAGTGTACCTAACTGGGGCTTTAAACTGTGGAGTAATCTGGAATTGAAGCCCTGGTGTGTCCACTATGATGGGTGGCTATACTGGCTATAGTATAGTATCAATTTTTTTAAAAAAATTACTCCTAAAAAACATCTTAATTTTTTCAGATAATCCAATGAAAACCAACCTGTAGAGGAATTTTCCAATTGTTATTGTATTTGTCAAGAATTTAAAGAATTTTAAGGTTTATAGAGAATAAAAAAAAAAATCTCAATAGATAATGTCTCAACTGCCTTGAACATTTTACAAAAAAGTCACTCTCTATATTTTCAAACAATTTTAATTGTTTGCCATATTGAGGAAGTGACAGGTTTTCTCAAAAGCACATAAATTTAAGAATGTATTTCTCCCTATATTGAGTACTTAAATTAATCCTGAGTGTTGCCTCACACCATTCAATATTTTGAAAGTAAATTACAAATACTGGCAGTGTTATGTGTTTATCCATTTACTAACAGTAATGAACCAGTTATGCAGCATGGTTTGCAAATGTCTGCATACTCAATTATACCTGCATGAGTCTGTAGTGGTAAAGCATTAGAGGGAGTAATTTTCCCCTCAACCACTTTTTAATTTTCTGCATTGTGATCGTGTTTCAGATGCTTGTACCTATTTCAAGGCAGCTTGTTTGATGTATATATATATATATATAAATAACGTACCAGCAATCACATAAAACATAAAAGAGTGCATTTGTAAGGCTTTATTTACTTAAGTAAATGGATATGTCTTTTTCCTAAGCACAAGTCATACCAGACTATTGTCTTTCTGTTTAATATGCTGACTATTCAGTGACACCATAAGACTTTGAGACAATTCCGTTTCAGACAAGATGGGCCCAGGTAGAACAGCTGAAATGTGTGATCAGTTCAGCAGATGCTCTGGAAGGACTTGAATTTAACTAATTCTTATTTTGCTGTGCTGATGAAAAGTCTGTTAATAAAAACAAATCTGTTAATCATTGTGGTTATATTTAAGATGAATATAGAGCTGGCTACAAATGAAACAGCTCTTCCAAGCAGAGAGTGCTCAAAATACATTTTTTTCTGAAATAGTTCACTTCTGGAAATGTAATTTTTATGGAAAGTCTTTGGTAGAAACAGATCAGCTTCCATCACATTTTTTTTTTTTAAATTTCTTAAGAATAGTGACCATAGGACAGAAAAAGAGCAAACAATGAGATGTTCTTTCAGATGTGGCCTGTAAGCATTTATATGGAGCAGACTGCCTAGGAAGTATTGTATTCACCAGCCAAGGAAGTGTTCAAAAAATTAATAGATGTGGCGCTTCAAGACATAGTTTAGTGAGCACTGCAGTCAAAATTTGGACTGTATGATCTTGGAGGTCTTTTCCAACCTTATTGAATCTATGTTGTTATGAGGAAAAATCTAAAAGATGTCCTCACCCACTGGGTGAAAACAAAACTCAGTATGCCATATTTCTAATGAAAGGTGAAAACTGTTTCAGACACAAGCAGTAAAAGCAAAACCTTGTCTTAAATTCTTCACAGTGAAAAATTGAAAAAAGACCCCTAGTTTTTCCTCTGGCTATCTCAGAAGGAATTCTAGTCTATTGCATGGTAGTAGGACCAATTCTATATTTTTGAAAGAAATGTAAGTAGCTATCAAATGTTATTGCTGGATTAGAATAACAAATGTTGAATAGTTTTAGGACACTCCATACTATACCATGACAAATTGTCCTAAACTAACTTGTTATCAAGGTTTACTCAAATAACATTACTGTCAATTTACTCTAAAGCAAGATGAATCAAGTCCAGATTAACTTCTTAGCATCTCCCAATGAACTGGAGGAACATTAATTTCAAAAATCGATGCAATCGATAGGTTTTTTTGTCCTTTTCTGCTAGCAGCAGAAGTCTAACCATGCTTCTCTTAAGCTTCCCTTAAGCACACATCTTTACACTTTACCAGCCTCATTTCTCCTTTATTGCAGTCATTGAGAGATTAGCTGGAGTAAACACGGCAGGGTATAATGTCCTGCAAGGCTGCAAACTGGTTTTGGAGAAAAATGAAAGCATCTGCAAGTGTACAGAAAATCTGAGGTGCCCTCAGGAATTGGACAGAGACTCTCAGTCCATGGGCAGTTATCTCCTGGCAGGTGGGTGCTGTGCTCCACCCACGAGCAGCCCATGAGTATACAAACCAAACAAAGTTCATATAACATAGAACACCCAGATGTCACATCTTCATTTGTTCCAATTTACTATTAGACATCTGTGCTTCAAATAAGAACACATGGCTGTATTTTCTAGCCCCAGAATGCTTTACCTGTGTCTCCAAAAATTTGGATAAGTTATTTCAACTCTAACCTCCAGGAGAGGCTGGAGTTTTAAAAAAGGAAATTTATATATATATATATATATATGTATTTATATGTGTATATATATATATAGATATGTATATATATTTGTATATATATGTATATATATTCTGAATAGTTTTCAAGGCTCTTTATAGAAACTGTCACTTGAAGACCACACTCAAAATGACACCAGCAGCAGCAGTAGCACCTTGGCAGGGATCCACAGAAGAAGATTAGTGCTAAACTATTTCAGCTCTGATACTATTCATGGAAAGGTGCCTTCGATTGCAGGACCAAAGGGCAAAAGTCCTGTCCTAATTTCTATGAAACACTGAATCTGTCCAGAGGGGAGAAAACTTTCCATGGAGGTCTTAGGGGTTTGGAAAATTGATCTTAGTAGAATTGTGAGTGAAACATAGAAGTTTCAGAGTTCTCTGCAAAGAAATACTTTGCTTGAGATTATAAAAATACACCTTTCTAACTGACTCTACACATTTCAGTTGAACATTATCATGTCTGTTGTCATTTATACTAGACATAATCATGTCTCAAATTAAAAAAAAAGTGAAAGGAAAGAAGTATTCAAAACAACAAATTGTAAAGATTTTATCTGATATTGTTGAAAAAAGATATTTTGACATGGCTCAATTTCTGCTTTTTGCCTTTTTCTCCTTAAAACAATATTATCTTTTTAGGCAGAAGTCTCTTCACTTCAGTAATGGGGTTTTTTTCCCAGCTAGGTTTAACCACTCAAAGCTATTGGTAGCGGATTCATTGACCTGAAAAATCTTCACCACCACTTCTCTAAGTTCTTCTGCTTTCTACCTGAGTGCATGTGCTCAGGAGCTGAAGAGAAACCACATAATAATACTTAATATATTGAACTCTTGATGAATTGATAATACAAAATAGTGAATGACTTGCCATGGTGCCTCAGTGCTGTACTGGGTTAGTCTCAGTTATTTTTAGAAATAAGGCCTTCAATTGTAGCTATTATTATGTTTATTCATTTGGCTCTGCATATCTGTGATCTGTGATTGGCCAGATTATATCTCTTCAGCTACTCTAGGCATGGGAAACACCTCTAATTTAAAACTGTCTTTGTGGCATTCATATGCCTTCTTTATTCAAACTAATGAAGCTAAAGCAGCTGCTGGCTCTCAGCAGAACACAAATGGTCTAACCACACATATTCCCACATTATCAATTTTAAGCTTTATTGAGTCCCATAAATCTTTATTATCAAGGACTGAAAAGGAATAAAAGTTATGATCCAAAAAAGCCTGAGTAGAAAGGCTAGTACTAAGCTAATAATCCTCATTTAAGAAGTAATGAGTCGTTCTTCCAGCTGCAAAATGGGACAAGATTATTTGCTTTTCTCGAGCTTTACTTTTTCGGTTTTACAGAATTGTATTGTTTGTTTCCTGTTTATGAAGGCAGCCCAACATACAGAACTTTGTTACATTCCACAGTGTTTGTGTCACTTCTCAGTTTCCTGAAAATGGCATGTTTTTTCCATCCTGCCAGATTTTTTGTCAAGACAGAAACTTTGTCTTAAATTCTGTGTTTCTTCATCAGAAATCATGATGTCTTAATTTACTTTGAATCCATGAAGTACAGCAAGCTTCAATTACTGACTGCTCAGCATTTCTGGAATTTATGTATTGCTAGTTGACCCACTCTAGTGGGGGGAAAATTGTCAGAAACAAAAAGGGTCAAAGTTCCCCCTGGTTTCGCTCAGTCTTGCGCAGCTGGGTCGTGCTATGAGCTTGGCTGTGTAGCAATCACATTTGTGTAGCTGCTTTTGCTGGCAGTAGCTAACTATTGCATGAGATATCAGGGCTCATGCAGATGGGCTGGGGAGTTGAGAGGTGTTTTGTACTATCTGTTGCATATTAGCTCCCAAAATTATTCCTCCTCTCATAACATCCCAAAGCACAGCAGTGTTATTGGGGAAATATCTAACTGCCCAGACAGAGGGAGGGGTAATATTTAGGGATAGATCACCAGTGATCAAACAGCAAAAACAAAGGGCTTGCTGGTGTGAGGGTATTAGTTTATTAAATGAAAATGAAAAAGAGCTCTAGATCTTATTCCACTTCAACCCACCATTTGCACTCTCAAAGTATGTGACAGAGAATCATACACACCTCTTTTGTGGGAGAAATAATGTTAACAATAATGGCTAAATGCCACTGAAAATAATGGTCTTGTTATCTTCCTTCCCCCTCCTTCTTTTGTCCTGCTGCTTCTCATGTCCTAATGCTGATTCTGTCTACACAGACCCCCTGAGCCAAAGGGCTAACAGGTAGAAAGGTAACACAGAAAGAAAAAAAATGAAGGAATTATATTCCTTCTGTCTGGCAGGCAAAAACGGCTCCCTGCAGGACCCAGCTGCCCCTTTGGCTGCAGTACTGCCAGATTAGATCAATTGTACTCTTGAAGGATTCCCCAAGAGTGTCCACAGTGACGTGAGCTCACAGTGAATGGTGGGCTGCAAATTCACGCTTCATGACCTGGCAGAGTGCAGTGGGAGAGTTGGCACATCATCTGCACTGCTCCAACCCCTGGCAGAGGGCTCTGAGGGAAAGGGGAATGGATGGAGGGGAAGAGTTTTAAAATATAAGTAACATCACTTTAAGATCTGTTACATAGATCTATTGTCACAAGGTTGAAACTTCTCTGTTCTCTCTTCCTGAGTATTGTCTTCTAGAGAGATTAGTTTGTCTTCTTGACCATGTATGTGCTGGAAATTTAACCATTTGCCCACTCCAGTTACACAGTGGGAGGTCAAATCCTGGCATCTGTCCTCATCCTAGGACCCTGCTGAGTACAGATCTGGGCAGACTGAGTTGCACTTTTCGTGTCATCCTGTTTCTCCCAGATTCTTGGAGCAATTCTCTGTGAAAACTGGGAAGGCGATTTCTGAATCATGTAAGCTTTTCCCTCTTTATCCAGGAGGTGGTCTGCCCCATGCTGGGCCACAGCTGGGATAGTCTTTGACCTTATGAAGTTTGAGTGCAAGGCCTCGAGATGATAACACATCAAGGTTTCCTTCTCCTCTCACACAAATGCACATAAACTAGAGCAGACATTCAGGCAGCAAGCCCAGGGCTTTACACCACCACCAAGGTGTTTGCAACTCCACCAGGCAAAGGCTTTTCACAGACAGAACCCTGACTGTGTTACAAGTTCTCCAAGATGAGATATTGGTTTCTAACTGCAGGAGCTCGTAACTGGCAGTATCTATTTTGCTTACCTCGTGATTGTTAAGTGAACTTTAGAGGCACAAACTTAAATTTAGAATGTCTTTCCTTGCTCTCTAAAGAAATTAGAGCCTTTTAATTTCTGGACATCATGAGTTGCGCAAATTAGCTAATTAATCTTCAATCACTCTAATAAAGAAAAGCATCTTTTGTGTTGGAGACATGCAGCCTAGATTTTCCTTCTTATTGATAAACACTTCTATGAAGCTTTACCACCAAGGGGAAAAATTATATTATCCCTAAGTTTGGGAAAATCCTATAGAAGAGACCTGATACAGATCAGGCAGAGCAGGCATTCCCCTGATTACACAGGTAATACACTTCAAAACTCTCCTTCTCACTGTACAGTCCTGAGGCCAGATTGCCATTTGCCATGTGGCTGAGTGGCACAGACTTAAAGCTGTTGATTCCTGTAGGGAGGCTCTTGATGTACTGTTTTATCCCTTCTTCCTTAAATCTGGGAAAATTTCTTGATAAAATGTTGTCAGAATTAGAGAGATTTCTTAGAAAGTCTCCTTTTTGATGACAAAAATTTTCTGTCAAAGAAACAGTCCTTCAAGAGTACTACATGATTTCTCCAGGTGCAAAATTATCTAGAGCCTGAAAAGTGCTCAGACATAACTCTCATTGCCTCCCTTGGGCTATTTGCATTGCATGAGAAGTAGCTTGTGTATTCTGTAACCTGCTGGGTATCATTCAGTCATCAAATATTTTCTCTTTATAAATAATCAGTGGTTTTGGCAAGTGTTTGAGAACTAAGAGAATGCCCCACCACAGCAATAGGAAAGCTTTGCTACCAGCTACATCAGCAATTGTATCAGCTTTGTGGTCATTTGTTTTAGGGGCACTCACTTTTGCTCTCACTGAGCAGGAATGTCAAGCTACCTCCACATGTTGGCCAAGTGGGCTGTACATCTCATACTGATGCTAAAATGGTGGTTTTTTTCTGTTTGCTTTGAAATCTTCAACAATCATGTAAAAAGTAAATGTAACTTCTCACTTGTTTCTTTTGTGGATAATTTTAACATTGATTTTTGTACTTTCAGGAAGCTGTCATTGTCAATGGTACCACTGCTTTTCAAAATTGGCTTGTGCCAGGAAGCACAGTTTACAGGGAATTTTGGATTTTCAATGTGTTAAATCCTTCAGAGGTTATGGAGGAGGGGGCTCAACCACAACTTGAACAAAGAGGACCTTACACATACAGGTAAGAAAAGACCCTTTAATATGTGACATCATATCTGCTGAGATAAAATTTATTTTAGAAATTCCAGCATCATACTTTAGTTAGACATGACAAAAATGCCTAAATTGCAGCTACATACACACAGCAATTCCAAATATTTTCTGGATTGTGTCTAAAATAAGGAAAGCACAAATAGAGATAGGTAACTGGATGTGAAGCTGCTTCTCTTGAGAAAAACAATAATTCATTAGCCACAATATCACAGAGACAGTTGTGTTCCTTCCGGTTCAGTTTTCACCAGATTTATAACAGGAGAAAATATCCCAGATGCCCTAAAACCAAGAGATTATTTTATCATCCATGCATCACTAATAACCTATTTTAATAATGTGGTTTATTTCTGTTTTTTCTCCGTTGCAATTCCAATAATCAAAAGTAAATGCAACTTCTCTGCAACTTCTGTTTCTTTTTTCAAATTTTGCTTGGAAAAGCATACCTTTTTCTGAGTGGACTAGCTAGGATGTAGATGCAGCAGTCCTCCCACATTCGAGGGAGGTTTTATTATTTGTTTAATGTTAAATGTGATGTTGACATAGGACTAGCTGATGCTTCCTGAGTTATTAAGCCCAATATTTGCTATCACTGCCACCCTTGTTAGGAAATTGCTTTCCTTTGATGATAGGATATTTCTTTCTCAATACCTTTAGGGCTGTATATTATATTCACAAGGTAGTTTTCCATTTCAGCATCTTCAGCCAAAGTGCCTTGATGCCTAAACACTTACTTATTTCTCTATGGAAAGAGATAACTTTTGTTTCACAGAGTACCTGGGAAGACAGAGGAAAGGGTTGCATAGGAATCAGCAAAAGGACAGTTAAGAAATACTGCAGAAGGTGAATTCCCACCAAACAGAAACATTTTACTCTGATGCTGATGATGATGCCTTTTTTTCCCAGGGGCAAATCTCATCTAGGAGCCTAACCTAGACTGAGTAAGAAATGATGACTATGAAATAGAGGCTCCTCTCACTGCTGCACTCATGCCTTCCTGGGATATTTGGTCTCCCTGAGTAACTGTGACATTGAGTCTCTGTCTCTTAATCTCCCTTTAAATATTTAATAATTTATTATAGTGTAGAACAACTTGAAAACATATTAACTAGAAAAAAAATTCTCCCAACTTTCAGGTAAGTGCTGTACACATTTGGCCAATAATTAAAATTACATATGTACAAATCAGTTCTGAGAAGCCAAGATCCAGCTGTTCTTCAGGTGAGACCCACCTGCACTGGCTACATCTGTACCATGGGGAAATGTTTTCTGTGCCTTTTGCACCCCCCTACACTCTTGCTGGAAGATCTGATCCTGAAGTATCCTGAAGATCCCTTCTGGGATGGAGCTGTGATAAGCTCTCTGGACCTACAGCCTAGGCTGTTATTTGATCCCTGCTGGCTGCTGTCCCCACAGAGGGGTCAGCAAGAGGGTGGGACTGGAAGAGTGGAGCTAAAGCTAGAACTGCAGCAGAAATTTGTACCTTAGAGATCTGCTGACAAGGCATGACTGGCAGAACCTCAGTGGGACTGAAAGATTGCTTATAAACTTCTACATGCATATTAAATATTATCAAAGTAGCATTATGGGTTTAACCTGTTTAGTTGCAACACGTCTGTCAGATTAGGTATCCAAGTTTTTATGTCTGTCACCTCCTTCCAATTACATGCAACCATGAGATAGCTTATGAAATGTGATAAATCATAATTCATTTTAAGAATATATGAAAATATATAAGGTCCATTAATGACAAAAATACAAAATAAATACTTGCTTTCATTTTAGTATCAAGAATGTCTATTCCATTTATCAATAAGGAAATATTTCCAAAAGAACAATATTTGCAAAAAATTGAATTTTTACATGTAATCACATGAAAAGTTTATAAACCTTTTAGTGGTTATAAAATGTTCAACATTCATTTTACTAAAATGTTCATCAACTTTTCAAAAACCTTCAGTCAGGCATGGTTATGTGTTTGCTCAAAAGCTAAAGATTAAAAATATTCTCTGTTTGTGTTTTGTATTTCCAGGGTGCGATATTTACCCAAAGAAAATGTCACGGAAAGTGAGAATGGCACAATATCCTACATGTTGCCTAATGTTGCTAATTTTGAACCTGATATGTCTGTTGGGACAGAAAATGACACCATGACCATCCTCAACCTTGCTGTTGTAGTAAGTAAAGAAATAAAGCCATAGTGTCCAGATACAAATGCTGAGCTACTGGAGGGAACAGGGGAGAAGTTCATAGAGTCAGAGAATGGTTTGGGTTGGAAGGGACCTTAAAGATCATCTAGTTCCAGCCCTCCTGTCGTGGGCAGGGACACCTTTCACTACAGTGTGTGCAATCCTCAAAAGTCATTCTCCTAGTCAATTTTAGCATGGGAATAAATCAAGAGTTTGTGGATGGGTTCCCTTTGTATGTGGGGCACAGCATGAGCAGTACAGGGTGGATTTGCCATGCTCTTTCCCTAATACCCTCAGCTCTGCTTGGCAGAGAGCTGCATTGGTTCCCACACCCAGTGTCTGCATGGCCTCACCAGCACAGAGCCTGGGCCCCGTGGTGCAGTCCTGGAGCTCTCCTGTCCTACTGAGCATTAGTTATTCAAAGAACACAGGGGATCTTCACCTAGAGTAGTGCTAGAGCCCTTTTAGTCCAGGTGCTTTTGTCTTATTAAAGGCTGAGAATGTTTGCCTCTGACTAATATTTACAGTTTTCATACTTATATTCAGCCCTGGTTGTGTTGCACCAACTTTCTGGTGTTTGCATGAGTGCTCAGGATTCCTCTTAGAAGGTGTCTGCAAGGGGCAGAATATGAAGATGGTCGGTGCAAATACAAAATAGAACCATACCAGCAGTCACAGAATCACAAAAGAGCCCATGTTGGAAGGAATTTCAGAAGACCATCTGATCCAAGCTTGTGTGAAATTGTTACTTGCAGCTATTCAGAAGCCCATCTGGCCATGGTCCTGGGCAACTGGCACAGTGGTCCTGCTTGAGCAGGGGTTGGACCAAACGGTCTCCAGGGGTCCCTGGAACTTCAGCTGTTCTGTCATTCTGTGATTAGGGCTGATCTAGTGAACTCGTGTAATCAGTCAAAAAAAGTTTTCTGCTTTTGTGTAATCTGTGGCCAGTAATTTTTTTGTTAAGAAGTGTCGGTTTTATGTAGAAATTTAACTGCAAGGGAGTTGCAAGTCTGGGAACTGGCTTTGGCAGACATTTCTTGGATCAGTCTCTGTGATTTTAATTCAAAGCACACACAGAATTTTATACTAAACATTGATTTTATTGCTGTTGTAGGCTGTACCTTCCGTGTACCCAAGCAATTTTATGCAATCAATAATAAACACTTGGGTTAAATCTTCCAAATCAGCCATACTGCAGAACAGAACAGTCAAAGAAATACTGTGGGGATACACAGATCCCTTCTTAAACAGTGTCCCCTTCCCTGGCGTGAACTCATTCGTGGGAGTCTTCTACCCGGTAAGTGAAACCAATGAGGAGGCAATGCCTTCAGTTATCATTCTGTGATTAAAACTTAAGGAAGCTGCTCTGAGGAAGAAAACACCATAAATTTGTTCAGTATTTCTAACTTCTATCCCTTCTTGTTGCATCTGTTACAGTATAATGGGACAAGCGATGGACCTTACAGTGTGTATACTGGGACAGAAGATATTACAAAAACAGCAATAATTGAAAGCTATAAAAAGAAAAGGTATCATAGCATTGTAAAAAAAAAATACGTAGCAGAGTAAAAAAGGATATACATTTTCAAGGTATGGCTTTTGAAACTTGATTCACTAGGAGCTATAGATAAATGGAAAAATCTTCAATGATCCGAAGGAAACAGGATCAAGCCTTGGGCTTAGCAAAACCATCACTTACTTTCAGCTATCAATAGTTCTGTTAGGAACTATCAATCAGTTATTGATTATTTGATACAAGTATTTACTTCTGTTTTGCATTCTTAAGTAGATAGATTCCCTTTATCCTCTTCTAATGGATCCTATAATTTATCTGAATAAATGAAAATCTCAATTCTTTGCCTTTGCTAGAGGGTCAGGATATCCAGGAACAGTTATATTTGGTAATATGGGTAATTACAGTGCGTACATGGTAGAATTTACTACATGCAGCATGACTTTTATTTTATCTTATAGGACTCTTTCATACTGGGAAGGTCACTGTGATATGGTTAATGGCACAGGTGAGCCTATTAAAGCTTTTTAAACTTCAACACTTTTCTTGATATTTCAAGGGAATAATGAGATACAATATTTAAATTAACTACCCTGGGCTTTGCCAGTTCTGTATTCTGTATATTAAGTGTCTATATATATACAGACATACTACTACTATGATATATGCACATGTGTGTATCTATTAAAATATATTAATTATTTGTGGGATATTACTGTATATCATTTTATATACACATGCACACAGCCTTTACATCTAGAATAAACATGGAAGAGAAACAAAATTATCTAGTTCTCTTGTTTCTACTATTTATTTCATAGAACAATATAATTAAGATTGTTTTTCTTTGCTATAGTGGTTGAAAATTGTCTTGGCATTTTAATAATGCACATTAATTTACACTGTTGAAAATTCAATTAAGTACACTAGAAAGGACATCCTGATAACTGAAAAGAAATTGAGGCAACAAAGGAGGAGGCTGTCAGATGAATGGCTTGTAGATCACTAGAAAATGAAAAGGGATGAAGAAGAAAAGTGATTTAGACTGGGATGAATAGACTATAGACAAATATTTTTGAATTTTCCTTTGGAATGCACAGGTAAACAGCTGAGTTAAGATACATTTGTTCAAGGGTGATATTTTTCTTTCTGATTAGTGAAATCATTGAGGACACCACAATCTGTGGAGCTGAGGCTGGCAGGTGTCTTGGTGAAGGCTTTTGCAGAGAGCTCCAGACCTTCAGTAAATGAAGGCTTTTGTGTTGGGTTGTTTTGTTTGGGTTTTTTCCCTTCTATTTTCCATTCTGCTTTACCTGGTATAGATAATTTTCCTTATAACCCAGATTGTGCAACAAAATATTTTGAAGTATTTAAAATACATCACAAGAATCTGATTTTTCCAAAAGTCTGTGAGCCACAAAGGATTAGTTCCTTTTTAAACCATGTAATTAATTTTATAAGAAACAAATTTTCTTACGTTCTAGGACTTCTCTTCTTTATTATGGGGCCTGGCATCTTTTGTTTTTAGCCTTGGTCAGCTTTTTGTTTATTCTTCTTCTGTAACTGATGGAATAAACATATTCTGCTACCTAATTAAGTGCTCCAGCACAGTGAAAATGAGCTTTTACTTATGAGCAAAGATTGCTGCACAGTTTACAAGGTCATTCTGTGTGACATTGCTGTATTTGGAGATGCAACAGGTTTAAAAAGTCTTGTAAGGGTGAGAATTCTACCTTATCTTGTAAGCTTTCACACAAGAGCTCATCATGTATAGTATAATAAAATACATAGATAAAAATATAAAACACTATACTTGTGTGGGGCTTGACATGGACCCGTGTTTGCCAACCTTACAAGAATGCCAAGATTTAGAAACAGAGTGTGTGTTTAGGGTGATCTTGAATCTTTGGAAAAAAAGTGCTTCTGTCAGCAGTGGGCAAGTGGCAGTATGTAATTTAGTCTTCATGCTCTTGCCAGCTGGATTCAAAGATATCACAGATGTTTGCAATTGTTTGGTTATGGCTGCTGCCTGAGAAACTAAACAGAAACTGCCGCAAAAAAATTAACAAATGTACTGGTTAAAGGTTTGTTACAACACCTTGCTTGGGAAAATGGCAGAGGCTCCTCTTACATAATTCTGCAGAAATACAAATCTGAGTGTCTGCACTCTTTCAGAGCAAGTGGAAAGAAACAACACCAAAGTGCTAATCCTCTGACTTGTTTTGCATATCTACCATGGGGTGAGGTGGATTTTGCTCTAGAAGTGGCTTCCTCCTCGCCATTAGTTCTAGAGGGACCTCAGCTTAGAGGCCCACTTGAGCAATCTTTGTTGGAAAAGATTTAGCATTGATTATTAAATAGACAGTGTTGAAGTCTAAAGCTGTGTTTCTTGTAAGCACTGAGTGTCATAACTGCGGGTGACTCAAGCATCTCGTGGTAGTTTTAGGTCTATAGATTGCATAAAACTTGAAGAAATGGCAACAGGTTTTTGGCTTCATATTCAGCAGGTTTGTTGGGGGTTTTTAAAAATATATTTAAATATATTATTATAAATAATAAATATGTTTTAAATGGGCTTGATCATATAGCTTCAAGTCTCGAGGCGAAAAAAAAGCTGCTATATCTTGGCTCGCTTTCAAAAACAATTACATGTTATCTGTGAAGTGCCTGTCAATGTGCAATAACTTACATAAACATTTTCCCCACAAATGACTCATATTGTTTGCTTTTGTCACCGCTTTACAAGAAAGTAACAACTGAGTATTGAGCTAGAGATTGAATCATGTCTTCTAAGCAGAATTGCTTTCAAGCTCTTCCATTTTATTCACAGATGGAGCATCCTTCCCACCCTTTGTCAAGAAGGATCAGGTACTACGGTTCTTCTCCTCTGACATCTGCAGGTAGGCTGCTCCCTTCCTGGAGTGTGTTCACACCTGCCTGTGCCCCTGAGTGCTCTTTGTTTTCAGAGGGCAGCTGCAGTGCCTGTGCTTGGGCTCATGTCAGCCAGGCAGTACAACATAAACTTCTTATCTAAAACACAAAGTTGGGAGTTGTGCTCATGACTCAGAGCCTGATTCTACCACTTTTACATCACTTAGCAAGCTAATACAATGTACTTTATTTCAGCCACTTACAGGGGTATGTTCAGGAAAACGTGACATTGTGATGAGATGTTAGAGATCTGTAAAAGGCACTGAGGGTCACAGGGTTCAAAGTCTTGAACTTCTTCTAAGATCAGGACCCAGCCTTGTTTGGTCTGAGAAGGCAACAGGTACAGCAGGGCCCAGTTATGTCCATCTTTGGCATCTGGAAAAAATAATCTATGCAGAACAGTGTTTACTGTCATCCAATAGATACTCAAAATTGTTTTCTCACATGATATTTTTACATATTTTATTTTTATGTATTTACAAACAAACAAGCCTGCTTAATATATCCCGTGCTGATGACTTTTAAGCCTGCTACTTCTGCTGGGCTATCCAGTGTCCCCAGCTTCTCCAGTGGGATCAGTGAAAGAAATGTTAAAGATTTAAAGTGCATCACAGTGTGTTTACTTTGGGAGGTTGAAACCCTTTATTTGTTTTGCTGGTTGGAAACAGATGCTTCCTTTTTACTAGGTTTAAAGTGGGCCATTTGCTTTGCAGAGTGTTTGGTTTTGAAGATCAGTGTTTTTATATGAAGTTAAAGGGGTTTTTTTTTGTGAAGCAATTTTATCCACAAACTGGAAAACATTTCCCAATTCATAGAAAATGGAATTCTGTGCAAGGAGATATGATAAAATTCTTTGGATTGATTGCACACACAGTTTGAGAGATCCCTCCAGCCATTTAATTGTCACAATTTATAAACAGTAAAGGACAATAACAATTATCCAAAGGTCCTGCAGAAGCAGGGTCAGGAAAAATTGTTCTGTCCACGTTGCAAAACCCTTCTTTTGTTTGGCTGCAATACAAAGTGTTGTTGTCTTGGTTACATTACCGTGTAGCAACCATATCTCTGTATTAGCTGATAATGAATTAGCAAAAAGAAGCTTAAGTAGTATTCTGATTCATATACAACAGAATAAGGTTATATTCAGGATGTTGTCTCCATCATAAAGCTTAGATTACCATGAGATCAGCAAAAATCTATATCAGAGATGCTTTATATAGATAAACATCCCCACTGTAGTCCAGAAACTTTCAAAAACCTCATAATGACTGCAGGTGTACCTGTGTGTAGGGAAAAGAAATCTCAATTAATTTGTTCATTTTGTCTATATTGGTTATTATTAGTACTTGAAATTTTGTCTGTTGTTTTGTGTATTGTCATGTTCACCACTGAGCTTGTACATCCTTTAGTGAAGGTGTGGAATATTCTCCACTGCAGAGGAGCACCCCTACGATTCGCTGAGCACTGTGGCAGGACGCTGGGTCCCTGGGTGGGTTGTTTCTTTTAAGAGAGAGGCAGCTGGGGGAATCCTTCAGGAGCATTGCCACAAATTTAGATTTTTAATCCAAAAGGCTGAAACACATTTCTCCTCTTTTGTGCTCAGATCAATCTACGGCGTTTTCCACAGCCAGCAGGTTGTGAAAGGAATCACACTCTATCGTTTCGTAGTTCCTCGTGAGGCATTTGCATCACCAACTGAAGTCAGAGACAATGATTGCTTCTGTACAGATATGGAAATATCAGAGAACTGCACGTTGGCTGGAGTCCTGGACATCAGTGCCTGCAAAGCAAGTATGGTGGTGACACAGTACTGCCACACGAGCCATTTAACTGGGGACAAGACACTTGTCCTGTAGCTGAGGTGTCACTCTGATGTCCAGGATGTTTGTCTGTGAATTCTTCCACAGGTTGCTTGTGAGACTCCTCACATTTCTGCAGCCTCATTGCCCAAAATGAGCACTATGATATTTCTGTATTTTGCATGGTGCCATGCAAAGTTGGGATACCATAGACTGTGTTCTGAAACTGCAGGAATGAAACTGCAGAGAGAGGAAAGGAGGGGCACTGTGTGAAAGGCAGAGATAGTTCTGCACCTTGTGTCTGTGGCAATTCATGCACAGGGCAGGGGTGGGTATGTCCACAATGCATGTATGTACACAGACAATACTGTCTTGGGGTGGTGTTGGTAAAATAAATATACACTGAGCCTGCACTTGGTGCACAGTGAACTGTGAGAGGCCCCTTCAGGCTGAAACAAGATCACGAAGGTGGGCAGGGACAGTGACAGCCATGTCCTCCCCTCAGCACGAAACTGGGAGCACTGCCAGCTCCACAGTGTAGAGACAAGACAAGCAGGAGGATTTGTAACTGCAGTTTATTTCATTATGCAAATTTTCATCATGACTAAAAATAAATCACAAAAATGTTTGAATTTTGATTTTGTTTTTGGTTTGGGTTGGGGGTTTTTGGGTTTTGGTTTTTTTTGGGGGGGGGATGATGAGGCTAGACTATTAACATTCTTATCAGGATTGTTCATCTATATAGCAAAACTGTGTTTGGAAAATGACCTGTGAAGATGAGTGCCAAAGCAAGTCTTAATGATTCAGGAGAGTTTGTTCTTGTTTTTTAAATAGAAAGACCAGTATATATATCTCTTCCTCATTTTCTTCATGCAAGTCAATCTATATTGAACAATGTGGAAGGCATGAGCCCAAATGAAAAGGAGCATGAGACATACCTAGACATAGAGCCTGTAAGTCCAAGTATTTCAAACTTGTACCTTGGGAAACCTGCAATGTTTAAATTTAATAGTAGTAGAGCTGGCCTTTTACCAGAGGGACAAGCAGAAGATGCAATATTTTCATGCTTGCTTTTCTAAGGTCTGCTCTCAGAGTGGTATGGTTTCAGCAGGGGAAATTTAGAGCAGAACTATATCTCATTCTGACCTTCAAAGTTTGGAAAATCTGTTTTGATTTTTACTTATCAAGAATGTGGGATTGAATAGATTCTGCAAACTGTGAAGTATGTTTTAGCTTTTCTATGATCTTCAGGTACTTTGAGAAAATTATATTCTATGAAACTTCTGTTTACTCTACACTTAATTTTTATAACATTTTCAATAACTAGCCATTTTTTGGATAATTACTATCTCAATTGAAACTAAATAAACATAGATGAGTTTATTTCCTATTGCTAGAACTCTGAACAGTCTGATTTAAATTGACCTAATTTAAGTCTTTGTGACTTGAATTGTGCAGCAGATCTCCCAAACAGAATGAATTTACCTCTATTTCTGTTCCAGTGATTCAGATCTTTAAATGTACTTACCAAAGTTTTCTGAATTGTATGATGAATTCAAAGGTTCCAAAATTCTGTTTTGCTCTTGCTTTGAATGAAAAGGTAAAATTGATAATTTCTCACTAAAATTAGGCAATTAAGCTATGTAACTTCAGTGAGGAGAGATGAAGTTAAATCTTTGTTTCACCTTATTTGGAATAGAGACATCAACCAGATTTTCCTAAATATTACACAAAATTACAAGAATCACAGCCTTTTTTTTTTTTTGTGAAAAACAGAGAGTAGAAGAAAGATATGAAGAAAATATTTGACCTTTGTATACATCTGTTTTTCCTGATATGAAAGGTTTTTTTCCTGCCCTATGCAAGTTAAATATCCTTCATTTTGAAAAAGAAAATTTACATGATTTTTGGTGGGAAAAAAACCTTGAAGCATATTTTTATATTAAACATGCCATGACTGATTTAGTAGTTTTTAACTTTGTCTTCAGGTTTAAATGTAAATTACAAATGTAACTATGGTAAAGACACAAAATTAGAATCTCTATGAGAAATGAGAAATCCTTAGAAATATTACCATTTCATAAAAATTAATCCTTCAAAACATAAGGATGAAATAATCCCAAAGTGCTTTTTGACACAGTCCATATAGACTTTGGCATCTAATTAAGAAAATTAAATTAATGTTTTGTTGGATTTTTTTCACTGGTTTTAGGTAACTGGTTTTACACTACGATTTGCAAAAAGGCTGCAAGTAAACCTCCTTGTGAAGCCTTCACAAAGAATTGAGTAAGTGCTACTTCTTTATTTTATTTTTAAATAATTTTTGAGTGGGGTGATCGGTCTGTGAGAGCATCAGTAGAAATGTCTTGGAGAAGAAGGAATAAAAATACTTCCCAAAGCTTGTTCAGAGTAAATATTCCTGAGCAGGACACTGCCCAGGTATTTTAACACACATTTTATTTCCCTACAGAAGCTTGCAAGGCAAAATGTTCTTAAAAATAACATTCTTATAAAACCCAAATGGGGGCCATGAGGATGAACAAAAAGACAAACTGTATTTTCTGTATTAAATTCAATGAGAAAGAGAATTTATGTATTCATTGTCACTAGATGGTTTTATCACAAGGGTAAATGGGTCTCTAGCTGTTTTTTCCCTCTTTATGGCCCAAATGTACATGGATAAACATGCCTTTGGCATCTTGTGCATATGAACACCACACAGATCTTCAACCCTCCCTGTGTCTGACTGCCCATATACAGAAGATTAGACAGAAAATGATGGTTGCCCGATATGTAAAATGGCTGTTATTAATTGTAGTTTTGGTTTGTTTTTTTTTACTCCACAAGTATATTTAAAAGGTACATCTGGAAGCCAGAAATGTATTTAGAGGAGAATAAAATTGTTTAAGTAAAGAGTGGGCTTACGTAACAAACTGAAAGTAACATGCTGTACTTATCTTTTCATTACAGTCCTTTAAAAAAAGTTAAAAAAGCCTATGTGTTCCCTGTTCTTTGGCTAAATGAGGTTAGTATATCTTATGTCTATTAATATTTTCTGTTTTGAAACAAACAAATGAAAAAACAAACTACCTAGCTTTTTCAGCATTGGTGCCCTGGAAGTGGGTAATTAAACCCATGCTGTGATTTGCACCACAGCAAGAGTATATTCAGCAAGTGAAGCCTTGCACATGTACCTTTCACTGATGTTTTTCTTGCACTATTTCAGTCTGCTGTTATTGGGGATGAGAAAGCAGAAATGTTCAGAGCTAAAATCTCCAGTCGGCTCCAGCTGCTGAGCACACTGCAGATGGCATTAATGATCGGAGGCTCTGTGCTGTTCCTGGCCTTCATGGGGTCCTTTTTCATATGCAGGTCAAAGAAATTAAAATAAGTAAGTAAGCACTTAAGAGCTCAGTCCTCAGCAGTGACTTCTCCTCAGGGTTTCAAGAGTTCAGAATCATTACCTATTTTGCTGTTCTTGTTTTTTTACATGCTAGAAGATTCAGTAGTTGTTCTGTAGGAAGTCATCCAGATAATTCGCATAATATTTTCAAGTTCTCTTGCCATCCTAAATCTTTCAGGATGTTCTTAACTCAGGGGAAGGCATTGGGAACTACACCAGAAGAACAACATTTTCGTTTGTTGTGATTTCTTTAAAATCGGCATTTTTGTCCAAGAGTGTTAAACAGCTGAGATGTGCCCTCTAGCACCTTTTTGAGACAGAGGCCACACAGCTGCAGATTGCTCTCCCAGGACATCTTCCTGTCTGAGGTTCAGAGAACCTGCTGTAAATGACACTTTCTATTGAGTGCTGGTTTCTCACTTCTTTCTCTCCGTGCTGCATCACTGTAATGTCATTCTGAGCACCCCCTGGACATACCTAGCCCACAGAGGCAAATATTCTCCCATCAGACTGACCAAGTGGTGGATTAATGTGCTGATATCTGGGGAAGCAAACACATTTTTGGAGTTATTTAAAAGAAGTGCAGAGACATGAACGTTATGGTGGAATGTATGCTATACTAAAGAGGTATTCTTAAGCTGAAGACTTACCTCACCATATGCTGAATTCTGATTTTATTTCACAACAGGTGAAAAGACTTCAGAGGCAGTCCATGTTTAACTGAAATTTCAGCTAAGCAGCTTGGTAAAACTCAGAGACAAAAGGTATGATTCAAGGCACAGTCAGTCCAAGTGCTCTGGAATTCCACGTTTTTCCATGTTGAGAAGAACAGCTTACTAACCCAAATAAGCTGATGTTTTCGAAGGTCCACACTTCTGACATCACTAAAGAGGCCGCCGTGGAAACTACACTATCAAAAGACTTTATTTGAAACTTGTTATACATTTTAAATTGCATTCAAGCAGACTGAAGTTGAGGTGCAGTTGGATTTTAGTCCACCTTCTGCCATTTATGCAACTTGCTACTCATTTTCTTCTGGATTTGCAAGAAAAATGAAAGCCGCTTGCTGATGTCCTGTCTCTGAGCACAGGCTGGGAATGACAACAGTTTCGAGCTCATGCTGTGCTCTAGCTGCTCTCATGGCAATATTTCCCTCTGTTCCTTCAAGGAATGGAATCTGCTACAATAGAACTGCTCTCTGTCCTCCATTCAGCGATGTGAATTGCATTGAATGTGAAGTTTATTATGTAAAGTTACTAACTGTTATACATGAAGTTTATAAAAGACTTACTAAAATACGTGGTTCATGCATTTTATATAGAGATGGCTCACAGATACACCACAGTCATCCATATCTTGATGGAGCTCACTGGCATTTGCTCCACAGCTGTTTATTAATCTGAACCACTCCCTAACTCCCAACCTGCTCCACTGCTCTTCCTGTTGTTTCCTGTCAGCTTTTGTTTCTGGCTCCTGTTTGAGCAGCAGCCTCTGCACTGCCCTAAGCCCACTTGGCCCAAGGCCTGCCTTGGAGAATGATCTGTCACCTGACAGGCCAAGAGAAAATATTCCAAAATGCTTCAGGGACAGAAAAGACTGAGATAATGATTTTGATCAAACATCAGAGGGTTCCACTTGCTATAGAAGCACATAAATGAAAACAGGTAGCCCCAATTACTTACTGATAAGCCATCTGCCACAAGGAAATTTGTGCAACCATTTGTTTAATGAGGTGCATCAGACTGTAGACAGGAAACAAACACTGACATCTCCATAAATAGTTGACTTCTTCACTTGATCTGAATGCTGTATTTTATTCTGAGAGTAAATGGGGCAAATATGGAGTGTTGCGGGGTCTCTTCTTTTTCCATGGATTCAGTAAATTCAGAACAAGAGCCTAAGTTCAGCATTTTCTAATATTTCTTTTTGGATCTTTTATCCCCTCATTTAAGAGCTGAAAAGAAAAAGGGAAATCAAGCATGGTCAGCCTTGCATAACCTGCTGTTTTGAAACGATGTTACAATGGACTTTAAACCTTGCTGATAAAGTGCAATATCTTTGGCTTTAGTAAAGTGTTCTTACCTTTGGAAATAAAGGGAAAATCCGACTGACTACAATGCTGGTGTTTTATTCCATTGTTCCTTGTGGACAAAGTTTTGTAGCTATCAGTAGAGCTAACGAGTCACAGGCATCCCAAGACATGATTCTTGCAGGTGGGGTCTGTGAGGTACATGGCTGCACTCTCCTTGCAGCTGTGAGCTGGAGCTCCAGCTAGCAGGGCAGCTGCTGGGACACTCGAGGGAAGGGCTGCTCTCAGCCTGTGTCTTTGATTACTCGTGGTGCTGGCTAGTCAAGGAAAAACACCTTTCTCTCATATCCACAGTATTGCTGGTGTCATATGTGATGCTCTGTTCCCATATTGGTCTGGGGACAATTTGACACAACTGAAGCCATCCCTAGAGTCCTATGGACTGGTCAAAAAAGTATGAGGACAGCTAAAGTCATTAAGCCACATCTCCTCAGAGATAAACACAGCTCTGCTGTGGTTCAAGATCTGACACCACCTTTTTATAATAAAATGTGTTTTGTGTCAGGATCTAACATGAAAGGAACAACAGCAGTGCTCCTGTAGTTTTTGATACACTAACATTTCAACTTCATTTTATTTGACTTCAAGTACATTGTCAGTAAGTTAGTGTTTGCTTTACTGGTGTTGTTTAGTGCTCTGTGGTCCTCCAACAGCAGTGATCCAGCAAGTAATGCTATGATTTTCAATGTCTCAGGGCCAAATTTTATATGGACAGAACTATGTTTGTCCACATGCATAATCTCATTGATCTCAATGCAGGATTTGGCTTTTTAAGTATGTCCAGCACCTAGACTGCACTTGAATTGTAATTTGTAGTTACTTTGTCCAAAGCATCAGTTACAGTTATTGTTAATTCATGATACTAAGGCTAATGTTAAGTATTTGCATTTGTTCAAACAGTGCAGGGTAAACTTTCATAGAAACGTTAATGAAAATACAAATAAAATAAAGCTCAAATATTTTTTTCTGATATCCTTATGTTTAATTGTAAATAAAGACTTCTGTGTTGGATGATGAAGTTCTTGTGTCTCTTTTCTTGGTATTTTGGGGTATGTTTTCATTTTCTAGAATGCTACTTTTGTAAACTGATGAATAACTGAGGCTATGGCTAACCTTGCTAAATCATCTGGCACACCACAGCTTCCTAGAAGGGCATGCTGCTGTGTGATACGTTAGAAATATCAGTGGCATTTAAAATTTATTGTCTCTGTTGGTCAGAACCCAGTGCTAATAACACCAGTGTTGTACATTTCATCCCCATGTGAGCAATTCACTTAAGAGTTGGATTCAATGATCCTTGTGGGTGCCTTCCCTGATTCTGTGGTAATGTTCTGAATCACAGAAAGGACAAGACTGTGTGGATCAAGGTAAACACCAGCACGTCTAAACCGAAGCAATTCTAAAGCAGACCCAGGAAGCCAAGCTCAGAGAGAGGCCTGTTTTCAAATCCCTTGAGCTGGACGTGTTGGCAGGATGGTGTCAGCACATTTCAACACTGTTTCCTGGCTCTGCTGGCCCAGCAGGCTGGGTGGGAGGCAGGACTGGCTATGCCCATGCCTCACGTTCCCCACCCACCCCAGGTCCTGATGTGTGAAAATTGCTCGTGAAAGCCAGATGTGACCGAAGATGTAACAGCCCACACACTTACAGCCCAGAGCAGGTGTGCCAGCTCTTGATCTCTAACTGTAATTATGCATTCAAAGCATGTGCTAAAACCTGTTCTTCCCACCTAGCCTACCACTGTCTGTTAAGGTAATATAAACATGCTATTATACCCTGAAAGAGAAAGAAAATTAATTCCTTCTGTGTTCTTTTAACTGTGAAAGTAAGGAAGGGCTTGTTTTATTCACAGGTGTACACATCAGCATAATGAAAAATAAATTTAATAACTAAAAAAATATTCTTACAGCTTCTTTTTTTTCTTTTCTCAGTAGCCATATAAAAACAGAAATCAGAAAAACAAAGGGTTTGCACATATCAGATGCAAGCTGCATTTATAAATGAATGCTATTCATTTTCCATCCTCTGTTCCCTCTTTGCCTATCAGTTGGCCCTGATGCTCAGTGGTTCCACCCGCTCCCAGCAGTACCTGGAGCAGGACGGGATTTACAGCCCTCTCGGGCAACACCAGGCTGGGACCTTTCTCACTTCTATTTTGTAAGAAGAGAAACTAAATGCTTTGCAGCAGGCGCCACCCAAAGGACATCCAGGTTTTCACAGGTTCTCTTGCTTCACCTCAGCATAGGCAGTCAAAAATTATGCTGGCTATAATGAAATTTTGCTACTTCTGTGAGTTAACATCACCAGATACAATTAAAACACTTTTAAAGCAGTACAACAAAAAAGTCCGTCATAGATGTGTACTAGATGACAGATTGTTGAATGCAGCTCTAAGACAAATTTAATGACCATTAATATTCTGTAGTGCTTTTCTAAGACAAGGGGTTTCCTTTAAGTTGTATGAATTGATGTTTTTACAAAATACATGGTTGATATAAGTAAGCCCACCCAAAGTTTCCAGGACTCTAACTCTTGCTTTGTGTAGCACCAAGGATGTGTGGACAGATCAGAAATTACATAGAGCTCTGTGTGTGTTCTTTCATGTGACTCAGGTTTGTAATTTTAATTTTACCAGAAGATTTGAGCATAGGATTGGGAAAGCCACATTTTTGCCCTTAGTTTGCCCTCAAAATTTTTCCAGCTGGAAAGCCCCCATGTGAATGCTTCTGAAGTTAAATTTCTTGATTGGTGCTTTCATGATGGGAGCTAAACCCAGCAGCAGAAGGTAAAAGCCTGCTGGAGGTGCAGGTACTCTTGGGTGCAGACATTTCCTGTGTTTTTACCAGAAATGTGGAAGCATTTCCTTTTCCATGCATTCACTCCACAGGTGTAACTATCTTTATGCTGGTCAAACACCGGGTCTGTTTTGTAAAATCAGAAGTTATCACTATGAAAGCACCCCCTCCACCAACACACACTGTGTTGTGGTGGGAGCTACATTTTATTCTGCAGTCTTGACAAGCCCAGCCTGGTTGTCTTCAGCAGGAGTAAATGAAGAACACTTTTGACATACACAGAGTCACACTGACAGAAAACAAGGAGAAAAAGGTTACCAGAAGCCACTAATTATTTCAATTTTTCCTATGAGTATGCATTAAGAAAGAACTTCTGACAAAGAATATACTTTAGTTCAATGACAAGTCAGTGCAGTTAAGAGCTTAATTCAGGAAATCTGTCCCAGTAGACATCTAATCTTCCAGGCAGCAGACAAAAACTTCCCTGAGCACCCAGGAGCATCTCCTGCTTTGCTGAATGGATGTACATAAAGGTAATCTTGGTACAATGCTGAACAAGTCTAAGAGACTCACACGATTTTTCTAGCAGTAAGAATAAGTTAATGGCCAGAGGTATCAGGCAGAATGTGGAACATGTGCATTTCAAACCCTCTTATTCTGATGTGAATCCATTTGGATTACACTAACTCAGATGAAGAATATGCTTTGGTTGAGGTTATTCTTTCACATGAAGCTGAAGTCCTAGAGGAAGATGATTTTTAATCCACAAAGATGAAGGGGATTTTAGCTCTGTTTGAATACTGGTTGAGAGATAGAGGACTCTTTTTGCTAGTTTTAACTCTTACTGGGTTAGAATCAGAAGCAGTCAAAAACCTAGAGCCAGAAACTCTTGATCTCCCTTTCTATCCTTGTGCAGAACCTCTGAACACAAGTCCTAAATGCATCTACTCCTCAAGGAAGGAGAAAGGTGGATCAGTTTTTGGAGTTCAGAGGATCTACTTCTTAGAACACCAGATTTTATGAATCTAGATGAAAAGCCAGATATTACCCTGTGTTTCAGCTGAATTCCTTTCTGGAGCCAAGCATCCCCCAGGCATTGGAGAACCAACTATCAGAACATTTAAGTACTTTTGTTTAAAGCTGCTTTCACCTCAAAGGAGGTGTTCTGTATGGAATTCCTGAGTGAGAAGGGTGGCAGTCTCTGAAATTTTACACAAAAATAAAAAAAGCCAAATATACACAGATGGTTTAGCATGGCAATGCCTCCTGCCACTGTGAAAACTTTCAGGAGTGTATTTAATTCAAATTCATCTAGTAAGAGAGTCCTGCAAGCCTTACTTCACAGCTCCAGGAACATGAATGGTCAGCAGCCTTAGCTGTGGTGGTAGAGGCTAGATCACACCACATCAAAGACTCCCAGATAGCAAATGAAAGCCATTATTCAATAATGCCTAATATCTCATTCGTCACTAAAAGCTGGAATTTGAATCTTATTAACATTCTCACCATGGATTGAGACAGAACAAGCCAAACAGATATGTGAGTTTAAACCATTTATGAGTGGTTCTACCTTGAATTAGTACATTTGACTTTGTGTTTCAGGCTCTCTAATGCAGCACACAGAAGAGACAATTTAGGCAACTACCTCTGATCAATCAGATCTGACTGAAACCTATTACATAGTTTTATGAGTGCTTAAATTTTTGGCAGGTGGTTAAATTCACCTATTTGGTCATCAACTCTAAAAGACCAGAAGCTCTCAGTATTGCACAAAGGATGGTTAAATACGCTTATAGGCACAAAGATGCATTTGTGGTGTCCATAGCTCCTGGTATACAGAAACTGTAACAACAACTCTTCTGAAACAAAACCCAAAGAAGTATGGGAGGTGATGGGACTACAAGAAATGACAGGGCTGTCTTCAGATGAATATCCTTTTCAGGACATCTTTTCCAGTAAAGCATTGCCTGTAAATACTATTTTCCAAGTAACTGCAGCTATATGTTATCTTGCTATTGTGCCATTGCTTCCCCTACCCCTCTCATTCTGCTGAAAGAGCTGGCTGAGATGTGCTTCAGTCTGGAACAGATTTTTCAGCTCTAATTGGTTGCTGAGCCTTGTGTGTGTTCATTACTGGGAAATGCTAATTGTCTATTTCAGCAACTCATCTACTGTGCTCTACCTTCTCCCTGATATATGGCTTTAAAGTAAAAATTGCCGAGTGGGGAATGAAATGCAGAGGTAGGGAAAAGTGAAGGGCATCTCATATGGTGATGAGAATGACTTTTGACAAAACCCAAGTGGACAGCCAAATCAGCAATTATTGAGTACCCCTTTGCAAAGTAAGGAGGATAACAGCACTCTGGAAGAGTAGGACAGGGAGAACAGCTGCAGATGCAGCTGGGGACATGTAGGCTGATAACTAAAAAGTGAAAGGCAGGGTGAAGAGCTTCACAAGAAGAACTAGAAAGCTGATCACAGAAAGCCCTGGGCCCTGCACAGGTTGGGACACCACGAACCTTGTGTCACTGGTGAGTTTGCAGCCCACCAGTTCCCAGCTGCTCACTACTGATACTCTACCAAGTGTGTGTTCCCAATATGTGCAAACCAACCAGGGAAAGCAGGAATGCTCAGAACAGTTTAGCTGCCTACCTATATAAGTGCAATATGTCTCAGGACAACTCATTTTTATTAGTATCTGTTTTAGGAACTCATGGGTCTCCCATTGAGTCACTCATGGATACCTCAAATATCCCAGAGGATGTCCTGGGAGTTCTGCTAGGTGATTTTACAATCTTTTTCTATACCTGTATTTTTCAGGACTGGGCTTTTTAATACAGTTATTGAGTTGGAAACCAGGCAGAAAGAGAGGTCATGAGTCCAGGAGGCCACAAAAGTCATGTAGGAGTTTAGTCACTGAGACTCTGGCTTTGGCAGAGTCCCTCTGAGAAAACTGGCCTTGCCTATCCTCATCTCAGAACCCCAACCCTCCCTTGATGAGCAGCCAAATTACGTTATTCACTGATATGGGACCAGGTATTTAAAATTTAAATCCTTTGCTGTTCTTTATTCACACCTTAGCCCTTTTATGGTACCTCCCGTAAACCTCTTTCTAAGCAGAGGAAATTAATTGCAAGAATACCCAAATAAATAATTCAGGAGCAGTTTTCTATTAACTTCTCTTGCTAATATCTTTTAAGGTTTTTGTGGAATTTTTTTTTTTCACAGTCACTTCTTGGATATTCCAAAACAATGTTTCAGAAGAACTGTTCTCTTGCAGCCTGAAACCCTGAATGTCATGGTTAGGTACAAAAAGGCATATTTTTCTGTTTTGAAAGTATTGAGTATTTTTGTCCCCCATGTCCAACAGAGCCAGACAAACCCAATGCTGGCCAAGGCCTAACCCATCAGTGATAGTTGTAGTGCCTCTAGGATAACAGGGTAGGGAAGAGGGAAAAGTTTCTGTGCAGGAGAAATTGCAGCTGGAGAGAGGAGTGAGAGTATGTGAGAGAAGCAGCCCTGCAGACACCCAGGTCAGTGCAGAAGGAGGGGCAGGAGATGCTGCAGGTGCCAGAGCAGATTCCCCTGGGGCAGCCCCAGTGAGGCAGCTGTGCCCCTGCAGCCCAGGGAGGTCCATGGGGGAGCAGAGATCCACGTGCAGTGTGGAAGAACCCATGCTGGAGCACAGGATGCCCGAAGGAGGCTGTGGCATGGTGGGAAGCCCACAGTGGAGCAGTTTGCTGCCAGGCCTTGTGACCTGAGCCACGCTGCAGCACTGTGTTCCTAAAGGGCTTCAGCCCACGGGAGGGATACACGCTGGAGTAGCTCATGAAGAACTGCAGCCTATGGAGTTCTCCTGCACACTGGAGAACTTTGCGTGTCTCCCATGGGATGGAGTCCACCCTGGAGCAGGAGAGGACTGTGTGGAGTCCTTTCCCCAAGGAGGAAGAGGCAGCAGAGTCAATGTGTGAGGAACTGACCACAACCTCCAATCCCTGTCCCCCTGTGCCACTTGCAGGATGGAAGCAGAGTTGGGAATAAAGATATGGTCAGTAAGAGAGGAGAGGTGGGGGATAGGTATTTCTAAGATTTGGGTTTATTTATAATTTCCTTATTCTGATTTAATTGGTAATACATTAAACATATTTCCCTGAGTTAGGTTTGTTTTTCCCAGGACAGTAACTGGTTACTGATCCTTCCCTGTCCTCACCTTGACCCTCGAGCCTTTCATTGTATTTTCTGTCCCCTGCCCAGCTGGGGAGGGTAGGGACAGACTGGCATCTGATGTCCAGCCACGATGGTACACATGCATCCATGCAGCAAAGCCTGGGAATGGCACAGACCCAGCAGAAGTGGCAGAGACCAATGCTTTACAACACTCTGAGTCACAGTTCAGAATGTGGGAGTAATGTGCAAACAGTGAAAAAATTTGAATGAGAAATGAGAGTTCCATATTTGCATTATATTTCAGAGCAAATACTGAGCTGGAAGAGGAAGCACTGTCCAAGTGTGCAACACCTGCAGCTTTTCCGTTTTGTATTTACAGGGAAGGAGTACTGAGGACTCTTCCCTGCCCTCTCCTACATCCAGGAAAGGAAAATGAAAGAGCTGGGAGTTTCAAATTTCTCCCACTGTGCCCTCACAGAATTGTTTCCCCTTCCTTCAGAAAAAGAAGAAAGGAGACTGGGGAGTTCTAAAAAGTTCTTTCTGCCATTGCATAATGATCGTCCAACCGAATATTTCTGAAGCCTCTGCTTCTTTTTCCATTCGTTTAGTGCTGGGAATCTCAACTTCCCTTCTTCGCCATGCAGTTTCAGTGATGTTCACTAGATGGCAATGCGATATCTAGGCAGCCCCAAATTCTCAAATATATCCTGGGATATCCTGTCCAGAACAGCTCACCCTGCACGGGGTTTTGGGTGGATGCACTTGGGTGTGCAGAGCCTTCAGCTAAGGACCATTTTATTTCACATTAATCCAGAGCATAAAAAATATGCATCACGTCACTGCCTCACACAGTGGGGATGGTTGCAGCATTTGCACATGAGACAGATGTGATAGAGCCCTTATCATACCATCAGAGCCTCAGCTGTCACTCTTCCTCCTTTTCTCCAGCCAAAAAACTCACCCGCTCTGATTTTCCCTGCTTCCTGGGGCTGTAAGGAAACCTGACCAATGATCACAAGCATTTTATCTGTTTTCCTAGAAATGCTGTCATGTCTAGAAAGGGCACTGTATGGCTTGATGTAATTTTGTATTTAAGATATTTGCTTAAATATCGATACAATATCCCTCTCGGATATTCTGTTGTAAATCAAGGCTCTAACCTTTAAGTGATATATTGCCTTTACTTCAGGACATGTTTGGTTGCAGAGAAAGGAGGTTATATTTCTATTTTTTGTATATGAGAAGAACATACTTACAAAAAAAGAGATGGCTAGATAGTTATAAGTTGGGAAAACATATGACAACAATAGCCAGTTAATAAGATGCCCGTGATATCAGTCATGAATGACTGGAATAAAGAAACCCAAAAAACCATGTACATTGCAAACTCGACTTTTAGTCTGCCTTGAAAAATATGTCTACAGAATGTTCTGTAGGCTTTTCAGAGTAAGCAGCCTACGAGCCATTCCTGACCCTTGTTGTCAAAGCAAGAGTTAAAGCCCTGCTGAGAAGCAGCACCTCAGCAAACTGTACAGGTCTAGTTGAAATTATGATTAGACTACTACTCACCCGTGTCCATTATTTATGAAATAATGTATTTATCTAGCCCTATTTTTTTAAACCTAACAGATATGTACTTCATGGAGTTATGGAGCTAGGATACCAGTCTCCTTTATTTAGAAAATCAAACTTGTTAAAATTTTTCATTTCTTTTGGTAACAAAACTGTTTAAAATATAAAAGGTTTTTGAGAAGAATATTGAAAGGATTGCTCAAAAATTTGCTTGCCTCAAAATAACAATTTTTGGATATATTTATTTCATGTAAATTTTTGGTATTGATACAATTCATGGCAAATACAAGAAATTTTGAGTTCTCTCTGAAATTCAATCACATTAGAATTGAAGTTATCATCAAAGAAGGAAAAATAAGTTTTTGTTGGGTTTAACCACCTTGATTTCCAGGACTGATTTTTTGTGGATGCATGGAAGGATGATACATATATCTGTTTGTGATTTTTACATATAATTGCCAACACAAAGAGAAATGTTGGAGCCTCTGCTTGAGAAATCACGGGCTGTGATGTCTCATACTGGTGAGATGACATCCTAACACCCAGATGAAACTACTTGTAACACTGAAAAGACCCTTTAAATTATGGTATACCAGTTTATTTTTCAAAATTGAATAGCTTGAATTTAATGGACAGAGAGTCAGAAGCAGAGTCTAAGTAATTTTGCAGAGAAATAAGGACCAAGATGTTACATCAGAAGTTGTCGGTGCTGCTAAACAGACAAGGTGCCAAATGCTGGACTTATTCTGATTTTCTTCTCTGTTTGTGCTTGCAACATGCATATGTGGATGTCCTGAAGTTTAAAGTTATGGTTTCTGTTGGCTGGCCTACAGCTGGTATGAAGAGCATATTGAATGTAAGCGTGACCACTTGTCACTCAATGTCATAGAATGTTTCTGGTGACAATTTTAGGATGAGGATTTAATACTAAATTTTACTGTAATCTAGAATAAAATTTCTCTTACGGCCTTTTCATATATATAACTACCATATTGGTCTTTTAATAAATTCTAAACAATAAATTTCCACCTTTGACTACTAACTGAAATTAGTTTTTGGCACGCTTGCCTTCCACTGGAGAAAAAATTAATTTAAAATATTTTTATCCATAAAAGCTGAACTCAGCACAGGGATAATCCTGTGGGGACCTGGTACCAACCATAGTGAAGGCTTTTGTGTTGTTGTGCTTTAAATGATTTAGAAACTTGTATCCATTATCCAAATTAGCTCCACAGATGAGCTTTGCAGCAAGTCTTCCCTGATGGAAGCTCAGCACATGGTAGTTTATCTCCCTGATGAAGACTAAGCCTTCGTGCTGGGTGCCTGGAGGGCAGGGAGAGAGTTTCCAGGTCTGAGGAGGTGGTGGGAGCATTTTAAAATGACAGATTTACAATGTGCATTAAACTTTTGCCATTATGGGTTTTGCCAAAAGAGATTTCATAGGCAGCTGCCATCGTGTGAATTCATCTCCAGCTGCTGGCTCCCCAGGGAGCACACACAGCTGCTGACGTACAAAATACTCTTTTGCTGCTTCTGTCCTGTCTCTTCTGCTGCTTCCTCCAGCCCTCAGCAGTGGCTGCCGTGGGATCCTCCAGCCAGGCACTGACACCCAGCAAAAAGCAGAAGTCACTGCACACATGACATCATTACTGCATGTCCACATAAAGAAAAACAAAAATTGCTTCACCTTGAACGAGGCTGGGACCCTCCATTACGCCATCTGCGAACACACTTGTGACATCCTGTGTTACTGAAATCACACTCTCTTCACCCATTTCTTCTGTCTTGATAACCACCCATTGCTTTAATAATGACGCCAGGTCCCTGTACAACCTTACCTGGAATCCCCAAAAAATAAGGAGTAGGGGTTCAAAGTCAGATGGCAGTGAGACAACAGAAACACATTTGGGAAGAAAAAAGGTATTACATCCCTTTAGTTAGGTGTGGCCTCACACTCTTTAGCAACTTTACCATCATAAACAAACAAAATTAAACTGAATGCAATAGGGGAAAATATGCACAAACATGATCTATATTTTCCCTGCATAATGCAGCCCCATACACAAGACTGATAATCCCTTTAAGTTCCCACCTGCCTCTCTGCTTAAAGAAACCTTGGTTTCAGTGGAAATATGTGTGTTCAGAGCTTTTCCACATGGGGTATTAGGGATTGATTCAGTGTGTGCCAACAGTTTAGTTAGAGCACGGGGTGACATTTCGGCCCAGAGCACTGCAGAGGCTGATGGGCAGCCTCGTGCTGGCAGCCTGGCTGCAAAAAGCACAGGCATTTCCTGGTGTCATCAATTTCTGAACATTACAGGATTAGGAAAAGGATTGGAGTCACAGATTTCTTGGCAGGACTGAGGCATTTTATAACTGTGCTACCACAGGATAGAAACCCTTTACACCTTTTCCAGGATGTGGTCCCTGCTCTTGGTGGTTGCAGGTGGGACTCAGAGAGGGAGCAGCAGTTCTGTCTTCTGCAGCCCAAACCTCCACGGGCAGGGCATTCACACCCAAATGCTCACAGGATCCAACCACTGCAGCACTGCTTACCTTTATTACTCCCAACAATTTCAGTGGATCTTAAACAAGTTAGGCAGCTACCCCTGGAGCTCAGGCCTAAGGCTCAGATTGCTTTGGCTGTAATGAGCCATGAAAATGTGAGCCCAGGGCAGTGGATCATAACGCCTACAGACACCCACCCAACCCAAAGTGCAGCTGAGGAGTATAACCCAAACCTACCTACAATGGATGTCATTTAAACAGCACAGGCTTGGGTGGCAAACCAGACCTGAACTGCTGCACATGATGACCTACTCTGCCTTCAAGTAGATGGCTCACCCCAGCTCCCAAAAATCCAATGGAAACTTTTCCTTTAGTGCAGTCAGTGTCAGTTCAAGACATTTGGCCTTTCTGACAGGTTTCTTGCAAATGAAAATTCATCCACTTTGTCTAGTTTCTGTGTCCAGAGACTTTGCTGCAGATGAGAAGGTGTGAAAGCATCAAGAATTTAGCAGAGCTCCAAATAATGCCTTCCAGTAAAAGATTTTGCACTTTCTTTTATGCATTTTTCTACTGAAAATCAGTGGTTTGTAGTCAAAAGTTAATGAATGTACCAGCTTTAAGCATCTGGAGACATCATAGTCCAAAATAAATTGTATGCTTTATGTATTGTTTAGCTCTGGTGTGGTCACTTGATTCCTGAGGAATGAACACATTCTGTGTGTGTAGGACAAACTCTTCACCCTAAGAATGCAATCTAGCAAACACCAGCTGTCTGTGGTTTTAGCCAACAGAACAGGAGAACAAATAATAATAATAAAAAAGCTAGAAAGCTGTATTTACAGCTGCATTAACACTTAATAACATGAATTTCTTTCAGACTTAAGAACAAAACTGACCTTTAAGAGTAGCAAACTTGGAATATAAATGCAAAACACGGCCTGATTCTGAAAGCTCTGATAGAAAGCAGGTTTTATTCTTACAGTGCTTGTCAAGCCTTGGACTTGGAACCACAAAGCTCTTTGCTTGCAGAGCATTTCCAGGCAGACAATAAATCTGGCTGATTTGTGCAGTTTGATATGACAGCATGGCTCGTGCAATTCTTTTAAGCAATGAAAATACGCCCTATACTGCAAGATTGTGTCACAGATAAAGGAGATCCCTCTTGCCTTGTTTTTCTTTTTCACAAGGATGCTAAGGGTATTGAAATGCTCTTGGCTCATGCACATATGGTCACTTATTGATTGACTCTGTAGATCCAGTTACAGCAAATGACATTATATGCTCTCCTCCCTAATTACTTAATGAAATCCCCTTGGGCTGCAGCAATTTCCATATCAAAGTGGGTGGTTCATGCATAAATATAATGACTGGAGCTGAAGCAATTCTTTTAAAAGCAGTGGCATAAGGCCAAAGGCCATTTCCTACAATTAAATTAGGTAATTTAAAATCAAGTTTGATCAGGTGCTGTGGTCTCAGAGGTGTGCTGGGTAGTCTGAGCTACTTTTCAGAAAGAACATTAAGTTTGTGTATCTCTTCTGTTGCAGTGGTCTGGAAGCTGGGTAAGGTGGAGGAAGCAGTTCCTGGGAGCAGACCCCCAGCCACAGAGGTGTCAATGATCATTCATGTGCATCTGCCAAGCAACTTAGTCATTACTGCAGCTTTCAGCTGTGCTGCCCTGTGACTCCTGCCTCTTCCCTGCCTTGCTGAGCTGGAAGGAGGCCAGGGCCAAGAGCAGAGCCTGGCCTGGGACTGTCACAAGGCAACATGAAAGAAGTAGCTCCACTCACAATGTTTGCTGTGTTTAGGGGTCCCTAGCACTAGAGAGAAAGTTTTGGGTTTTATCTTGGAATTAATCTTTTGTATTGGTCATGGGACATACCTTTAGGAGAGCTGTGTCTTCAATATGTTGCATCTCTCTCTGGATGCCTAAAACTCTCACTTGACCTACTTTCTGGCCACAATCAGATAAGTGTCATCTGCCCACAGGTGAGCACAGCAGTCACCTAAGCTCTTTGGAGTTTTGAAGCTTTCCACAGCAGGTATTATTCTGATTATAAAGTATGAATCTGTAGCTGTTCTCAGATTATGTACAAGCCCAGATAAACACATCCAGAGGAAGAATCCTCTCTTCCTCCCATTTCAATCACAGGTCATGGCCTAATTCAAATGCCAGCTGCTCCCCAATTAGAAGACATTTTATTTGCTTCTCTTGACCAGTTTGAGGTGAACTCTCTTGTTGCATCTTGAACAGGAGTATCTAAGTATCTCACGCCACTGTTGTTCGGCTTTGCATGGGAATAAAAAGGAAAAAAAAAGAAAAAGCACACTGTTCAGGACTGTCACCTGGCAGACAAACCAGCACTGTTTCCCTCTTGTTCTGATTGCACTGAAATCCAGCCCAGAGCTTCCTTCTAGCTCATACTGCACGGAGCAGCCCAATGCTGTGGCCTCAGCTTGCTCAACACCTCTTGCTCAAGAAGGAAGACTGACAACAGCAAATCCTGAATGAATGAATGAATCAATGACATCCACATCCATGTGACACATCCTTCTGCAATAATTTGAAACCTACTCATGCAGAAAGTGTGTTAATGTTTATTTGAAAGCCCTTTGACCTCGTTGAGGTGTTGTTTCCCTCAGTGTGCTGGGCAATAAACAGCTGTATCAATATTACCTTAACAGAAAAGTGTTTTCTCTGTGTCAGTTCTCTTCTTTTTTTTTTTTTTTTTGTGTATTTTCTCCAGTACATGGGTTGCAAAAAAAGTCTATTTGTAAATTCAGATTTAAAACTGGAGGTGAAAGGGAACCTGCTGCTATTTTACAAATGTGGAGCTACATCCACGGTGGCTGAGCTGTGGTCAGCTTGCTCAAGTGCCTGGAAATCACTGTGCAGGGGTAGGATGCTCCTGCAGGCTTTACAGCAGTCAGCTAGCACACACCAGCAAAGGTCCAAATCATCTCCCAAGGCTAGTTATAAAATATCAGCAATTGTTTGCTCACAAGCAGAATATGAGGACTGTGTAGATACACATTGTGTTTATTTGCTATAACTCCTTTTTCATCAGGCTGAACCCATTTTTTATCTTTGTGGAAAGGCCAATATGCAATGTGGGGACAGTGGTGATAAGAGAAGCTGAAAATATTGGAGGTTAAATGTCCTTTGAGACTTGCATTTTCATTTCAGCTGTTGCTATGTGTGTGTAGCTGTCCACAGACCAGAGTGTGAGATCTGGAATGACATACTCATTTTGAATTGCAACCAATTTTCTGACCAGCCAAATGAAAATATAAATTCAGGCTGTGCTCAACTGTTCCTGCAGTTCTGCCATATTAATTAAATTACATGTTTCTTTGAGTCAGTGCACCCGAGTGAGTTACAGGCAAACAAGCAAAGAAAAACAGAGAACGACCCTGCAAAGACAGTTAGAGTGATCAAGATTTGTGGCAGCAAGAAAAATTAAGCTGCACAACAGGTAGAAATTCCTTTATTAAGGAAGACAAACCTTCAGAGGTACAAAGCCCTAGTACGTGGCCAAGTAGCTGTCACCTATGGCAAGGGAAAGGATTTTTAAATTTACATTTTAAAAAATTTCATCCTTAAAACCAAATCACTGCTTAGTTAGCAGTGCACTGTTAATAGCTCTAGTCCAGGACTGCACTGTAGAAATGGCTCCTTTTACAATTTTTAAGTGTGGAGACACATTGCAAAGGCGAGTTTTACGCAGTCTGTGATCAGCAGCAAGAAGAATGTGAGCCATATGCTCGTTAATGTAGTGCAGCGTGTTCTAGCACCATCTAGCCAACTTTAAAGGCAACTTCAAGGCAGCAAACAGGTCCCAGCTGCCACAATTCATCAGACTGGCAGTAATGGTGCTGTTGGAGTCGATGGGCTAAACAGCACAGGACAGGACAGCCAGGGTTACAAATTCATCTGCGTGTCTCCTCTGGTTTAGGATTGCACCCACTCCTGAAAAAACGTGGTCCTTCCTGCAAGGGGGAATATCCAGTGAAGGAACTGTTTGGCAACCTTACTAATCACCCAGAGTAGAGGAAATAATCCAGGGTTTTGGGGTGTGGAGATGATGGAGAGGAATAAAATTATTGCAGTTATGACAGAGATTTGTTAAACAAAATCGGTGTCAGAGTGCATTTTAATTTCTACAGAATGCCAAAATGTGTAGGAGACAATTTAATTCAAATTTTTTTTTTTTTTTTTGTAGTATTACTGAGACCATTTTTCTCCTTTTTTTTTTTTTTTAAATATATTCTGAATATTTTCTTGGTACTGTGTGTTTGTGATAATCTAAATTTGTGTATGGTAACTATGGCCATAGTAACCTAAAATAAATAACACAGAAAATAAATGTTCTTCTTAGTGATTTGGAATGAATTTATGAAGAGAGTTTATAGATCACCCTTGACCAGGTGGTGAGAAAGATCTCCAATTCAGAAGACCCTGGACACAGGAAAAGGAGACTCAGCATGGTTCTTGGAAAGCTAAATCCCACAGGCCTTATCCAGCCCTCACTCATCCAAGCTGAGTAACGTCAGCAGGAATTTTCACTAGGAGCCTGGCCTAAAAGAACTGAGAAAGGGACTACACTGGACTGGGCTGCAGTTTAATAAGTCTTCAAGGAAATACTTGTTGGATCTTTCCTAGGACCTGTGGATAGGAATTGCTAGATTATGAATACATTAGCCAAGGAGTTTACGACATTGCTTAAGACTCAGGGTATTTTATCATGAACTGCCTTGACTTAAACTCAGTTTTTTTCATGAATTATATATTTTCTGCCTTTTTTCCAGTAGCTAAATTTCAAGTTGAAAGTATATTGCACCTTGTTTAGTGAAATACAGGTGGGCAGCATGCTGTAAACATTTAAGAAAACTATTCTCCCATCTTACAGCTGAAAAAGGCCACTGCCACGAATTATTTGCAAGTCAGAGTTCCTGGTTGCTGCACGTGCCCTTCTTTGGGATGCTGGTATGACCCAACTCTGTCTTTGTGCAACTTAGTGCTCTGTCCTCATAGAGGGACTCAAAATAATGGCCTAGACCCAATGGTTGCTTTGCAAAATTCTGATGAAAAGCAGCTGTGAATTGACTTAATCAACCAGTCAAATGGTGTTTATGGCTGTCTCAGCTTTCTGGGACAGCACAGAGTAGCTGGAGTAAATGAAGGAGAGGCCCAGAGTTGCCAGTCTGAGGCAAATGAAGGGGGACTGCACCATTTTCTTCTCTTCCCACACTGACAAGTAAGGCAAAATCTGGTGTAAACAGAGCCGGGGGGATGCAGCATCTGGCATGGCACGACACTGTCTGCCACACTCAGCTCTGCCTTCACAGCCAGCAACAGCTCAGTCAACAGCAGTTACTTCAGAGGTTTCCCTCAGAGGGAGATTTATTCTTGGCACCCCAACCTGAGTGCTCTCAAAGCAGGAAAGCTTGTACCATTTCCAAGATTTCTGCTGGCTGAATTTACAGTTGGCTGGAGGATACAGGGGAAGTTTCTGTACAGCTTATATGGTTTTCGCCATCGTGTCGTTAGCTCCTTTCAAAATAACAGCTTGCCTTCTTGACAGGAATGAATAAACTGGCAAGGAAATTCTTTCTTTGTTAATCTCTAGCTGGTCTCCAGCAACACTAGAGAATGAACTGTCTCTAATTCCATTTGGGGCTCCTTGGCCTGTATGTGCTGCACCACAACAGCCCCTCTGCAGGGAGATGACTAACATTCTCCAGGGGGCCAGGTGGTTACCAAATGGCACCAAACATTATTCCTTACTTCTGGAGCCCTGGATAGCTCAGCAGGCATGGTGTTCTCTGCTTCAACCATTTCTTCATAGCTCAGACATCTCTAGCTGGAAGGCACAGCACAGGACAGATGCAGGCATAGGAAAAATCCATATATAGGTAAATATCATTAATCTTTCTAATCCTTAAAAAACTTGCAAAGGGAAGAAAACTTGTAAGTTCCTTATTGTCCCATGTATGTGAAGGAGGCACCTGGATTTGTTGCTGTGATAATAAAAGTGATGTTTCTCTTGTGAGGCAAAAGCTTTTAATCCTCCAAAAACACAGTCTTAGTAACAATTTTTGTGCTCACTGCTTTGGATAGCGTGGACTAATTATTTTCATTATTAACCTGAGTTGCAACATAATTTCTCCTACAGGTAATTTAACTGAAGGTTTTTAAGACTAGCAATCTGACAAATAGATCTGTATAACAGAATCTATTGATATTTTAAATCTATATCCTTAACTATATCTCAAGTTCCCCAAAACAAAGTCCTTTAGCTAGGATACTTGTAGTATTCTAGCTTTATATGGAATAAAGAAAACACTGCAACATGAATGTAGTGCTGAAAACAATAGAACAAAATATTATTTGAATGTTTCTTGAGCATGAACATATATGTGTAGCCAGTAGTTTAGTTCCAATCCTTGTTCTTAAGCTCAAAGGCTACAAACACCTTGGAGGTGTTTTATACTTTTTGTATTTTGTTTGCTGACACTACTAAGCAAAGAAACTTGATGAAAAAAATAAAGTGCAGCATCTTTTGAAGATTATAATAGGTAATATATTTCAGAGTATTGGTGTGAAAAGGGTTGTAATGAAAAGAGTTAAATTAAAGTGGGACTATTAGCATGAGTTCAGCTGAGGAAAGGAAAAGGAATAAAGAAGAGCCCATACAGAGAAGGAGGAGTAGAATCCTAGAGCAAGAAGAGCTTTTGAAGGAGGAAATGGCTTAATTGTTAACCAAAATTAAGGGGGGCATAAAAGCTCTTCAAAGGGCTCAGCCAGAATCTCACTGTGAGCAGTGAAAGGACCTCAGTCTTGGTGAGCTTCAACCTATGGGAAAATTGGGCTTTCAGGGCTAATATAGGAATAATATTTGTCCATCATATAACAACATGCAGCAGTGAGGTAATGTTCACAGTGCTCATGTAAGGACTGTGGCAAGTTCCATTACTCTGTTTATTATATTACAAGTTTTTTTCCAAATATTGAATCAAATAATGAAATTTCTTAGGCAGATACCAGAGGCAAAACTGTATGTAATACAGCTTTTACTGAGGTCTTATTATACAAAAAAAGCCTGAAAGGATGCCCTGGACATTATGTCCTAAGTTGTCAGCTTGAAAAAAATATAAACTGCATGCTCTTAGGGGCCTTGAAATGCAGACAGGGAGAGCAGATACTGGGAAAAGGACTACTGCAAAGACCAAGGAACAGCAACTATCCAAAGGGTTGTGAACCCAAGGTTAAGCAAATGCATTTTTCTTATTCCTTCCCCACACTGCCTGTTGCTGTACAAGCTAGAAAATAATCCTTTTTATCAACTCTCATTTACCACAGACAACAATAATGACAATTTTTTAATTTGGCTTTTTTTCTCCGTAAAATCCTTTAGAAAAAAATATATGGTACTATAAAATGTTGGATATGTTGGAATCCCTTGGCCTAAACTGTCTTGAATGTGGAGCTCAGCAAACATTCAGCTTCATTTATAAGGCCAGCATATGAGGCTGTTTGTTTATCAGGCATTCAAATCAGGAATAATGAAGCTGGTAGAGTGCTAAGAATACACAAATGCTGTTTGCTTTGTAAAGCTGTATATGGAATCCAATAATGAATCTTGGGATACAGGACAGTCTATCACTGTAGAGTAATTATTTGTTGACTGCTGAGCCAGCTGTGTTGAATTTGCTTCTTGGTGTATTCAGAATGCCAAAACATCTTTAAATCTCAGTCTTTAGTTTAGATTAGACATGTTAAATGACAGCACATTTTTTATTACTTACACTGTGCTAGTCTCCTCATGCTAAAAGGAAATTCTTGTTGAGATGGTACAGAACAAGGTAAGTTGGGAAGGAAAGTAGAAGAGCTGTTGTTGACTAATTACTTGTCTTTAAAACGCTCTCAGAGATGGTAATGGCAATACCTACAAGCTGTTGGTGTCTTGGGACTGTGAGGACTGATTCTGCCCATGTGGAAACATAAGAAAACACACATTAATGTTAAAAAAAGGTAAGTAATACATGGAAAGAAAAGATACAGGACAGGCAGGTAAGTCTATGCAGGTAAGTCTGTGTATGCCCATGTATCTGGGACCTACTGGTCAGTATCTGTGGATAGTTGTACTTGGGCTCACAGCACAGAACAGCTGGGGTGCATGAGAAGTGCTCAGCAAGCCACCTGCAGTGCAAAGGATAAAGGAGCACTGGTCTCCTGAGACCTAGTCCATTGCTTCAGGCAAAAGCCACAATGCCACAACCTGTTTTCTCATGGCCTGCACAACAGAATTACATCTGCTGACTTCATTCTGGAGGCAACAATTAATTCCAGAGGCAACAATAATCTGGTAGCCTTGGGAGCCACACCAGTGCAGGCAACTTTTTTCACTGGTCACCTCTGGGCTTCTGTGGCTGCCTGCAGGAGGCTGTGCTTGACAGTGCTCAGTCCTGTGAGGAAGTGCCTGAGTTTTGCATTCTGCACTTAAAGGGAAACCTTAGAAAGGCCTTGCTGCCAGAAGAGAGACCTTAGAAGAAGCAGTAGCTGCCAATGGAGGGAAAAAGGTGTTCTAACAAACATCTGAAAGTCAAGGGAGAAGCGTCAGCCCCTAGAGCTCTCACATCTGATGTCCAGAGAACTCCCATGTCTTATTTTGCCATGGAATCAAAACCTTATGTGCTGAACCCTGCAGGAGAGGGTAAAAAAGAGTCAGGGAAGAACAGCAAAAGACAACTGAGCAGGATGCACAGAGGATCAGACCTGAGAAAGCTTTCTCAGAGTGTAAAACTCTGTAAACATCCATCTGTTTTGGAGCCTTATCCAAACATTTCCTACAGCATGTGGGAGTGCTTGAAAACTCAGCTTCTGACCCAGCCTGGTCTGAGTGCAGAGCAGGTAACTATTCAATATCAGCACATCTAGGAACCAGCCAGTACAGAAATCCTGGAGTGAGGTCATCTTATCCACTCACACCTCATAAAGCCTTGCAGCAACCTATCTATCTGGGAAATCAAAATCTGCACTTAACAATCCAGAACCTTGTTGTGAAGGTCAGTATTTGTGACATTTAATTTGCAATTATTACCCCAAAGAACTGAAGAGGACCTATGCTTTCTTGTTAAAACGCATCTGGAAAAACAGCCAGTAAGAAGAGCAGCAATAACACTGCTCAGATGATAGCTGCAGGAAAAAGGAGCATACTGTAGGTGTCAGGCAGGCTATTTCACCCCAAGTACAATCCAGGAAACTGGGGGAGAGCTGGGACTCCCTGTGGTGCACCCCAGTAGCCTGTCCTCCCTGCAGAGATGCCTGGAGAATGCCAGGAGTCTCAGCTGAATGAACCAGGATTTCACAAAATGTGGTTATTGTTTTGTTTTTTTTTCCCCTCCCTCAGTGTAATAAAAGAAAAAAGCATTTACACTTCACTCTCTGTTTTTAGTCAGACATTTCTGATTCACTTTATACTCCTAGGAGAAAACAATTTTTTTTCTTCTCTTTTTAAACAATGAATAAAAGAAAAGTAACCTGCTTTTATGCAAGGTGCTTGCATGGGATAATCTCTGAAAGAATTAATCCCTGACTCCTCAGGAGTTCCTTGTTATCTCTGTGACTGAGGCTTCAGTCCAGAGCAGGGACTCTCTCTCATCATACCTGATGCTCCAAATATTTTCTTGAACTTATTTAGAAAATCTAGGGAATTGCTTTTCAGGTTATTTTCTTAA
>VWZV01001766.1:306243-434339 GCA_013397155.1 Irena cyanogastra | reverse complement strand
AAAAAAAAAAAAAAAAAGAAATTCCTTTTTTTAATGGACATCCATAAGGGGGAACCAACAAATTTTAAGATGTTGCAACACACTTTATTTTGTTGGGCATTTTAGATATTCAATTAAATAGCACTGTGTTAAACTACATTTTGTTCTTTCTTACACACTATATGATGCATATTCACTGTCATGACAGTTTCATCATGCTAGGAACTTATACACATACCTACACTTTTAAAACCAAGATTCTCTTAATAGAACACACATATCTACAGTAACAACAACTGCAAAGAACACATTGTTAGGTCAAGATTTCAGCAAACTTTACAAACTACACAAAATAAAAAGGCAAAAAAAAAAAATACCAGTACACAGTGAAGTTCTTGGCAGAGAACATATCTTTACATTTGGTGAAGTTATGCCTAGAAGTCATTTAGCTTTTGCATTTTTTTAAGGAATAAAATTATATACATTATTTAGAAATCCTCAAAATAGGAAGTATTAAATAGCACAAATAATATTACAGTCTTAAGTTTTGGTGTTACCTACAGTAGAGGGGCTATTTTAAACAAAAATTGCAGTTTGTCTATTCTGTACATGTAAGGCCAAACACTCAGCTGGTATCAACCCCAGTAGCTGTAAGGACAGCAAGGAAGTTACTTTGGTTTATTCCAGCTCAGCATCTGGCTCCTGACTTCTCTATACATGCGGGAAGGCTCCTAAAGCATGGAAGCTTGGACTGGTTACTCACTGACAGAAGCTTATTATATTTATATACTGGAGTTCTCATGCAGCAGGAAAAATGTTAGTTTAAGTATAATCCCTTAAACAGTCGTACCATAATAATGGTATATGAAGCAGCTTTAAAAATATTATTTTATAATCATATGAAACTCTGAGCTATGCTGATTGTTTTAATGGAATCCCTTATTGCCAATAGTCTATCAGAAAACAGTGTAACTGTAATTTCTGAGGCCTAATGGGGGCCTATTAAAATATCACTGTACCTAACAACTTAAAGGGCAATTTGTACCCTGAAATACCTATTAATCACTGTATTCCATCTGGAAGCAATTGTGATCCTCACAGTAGGCATTAGTACCACACTAACTCTGCAGTGAATCTGCTGGGGAGATAGGAAGAGCATGGCAGCAAACAGAGAACATGCACTAGTGTCATTCCAGGAGGTAGTTCTATTTCATGGCACTTGATTTTTGGTTTGTCACTTACACACTTCAGAAGTCAGTCATATTTAGGGAAAAAAAAAAACAAACCCAAAAACCAACCAAACAAAAACAAACAAACAAACAAACAAAAAAAAAACCCCAAAAAAACCCAAAAAACCCCCTAATAAGCCAGATTCCTCCAGAATCTACTTTGTCAGCTCTTGGGGCCAGATTCAATCTCATGGAGGTCAGAGACTGTTGGTTTCCATAAGAAGAACCTTAGTTATTAATGGCTAAATATAGCAGAAATACACATTTAGGCCTTGAGTAAGGAGAGCACTTAACTAGATGGCAATATGTGAGCAGGCTGGCCCTGCCATGCAAGGAGTAAGCACACAAATTAAATTCAAAGAGATCCCACCAGCATCAAAGGGATTTAGAGACTGTTTGAATGACGTGATCAGGGCTCATTTCCCAGCTAAACTTCATGAGGTGGTGATAAAGTGACAATCCAACTAATGGCAGATAAATACCAGTGTTACCTCCATTGCACTAAGCTGAATTCATACAGGCACAAACCCACAAGTGTCTCCCCATGCCCTGTAGAGTTACTCCTAGAGTATTCTAATAGAAGCAGAATTTTAACATATCTCAGTTTTGAGCTGAACATCAGTTTGTATTTCTGTACAATGCCATAAATAATTGTGATTTTTCTAGGGTACTCATACATTTTTAATCCCTGTTACTGTTTTGAACAGACTCAGTGGCTTCCAGAACACTCTTACATAGTAAAAGGATTGATGATCTGTCCCTCTTTATGGCGTTTGAGTAAAAAAAAATAGTGGTTGCTTTTCCTAGGATGGCTTGGTGCACACTCACCCAATTTTCAACAAAACCTGCTTCATTAGACCTGACAGCTGCTTCTTAAACAAAAGATTTCTGTTTGAACATGCCTCTCAAGTTACAGTTTTTGGTTTTTGACCCAAACCCATTTTTCAGTTTTATTTTTCCCTCATTCCTTTTTTTTTCTCTTCTTTTCCTGATCTGATTTTTAGCAGAGAATGGAAAATAGGAGCAATTTAGGAAAATAACATGGAAAAGAATAAGGGTACAAAGACTGGAAAATGGGAATGATTTAATTAGAAAATTCTAGCTAAAATATTTGCAACTTTGAGAAAACAGTTGAAAAAATTATGTTTTAAAATTTTCAAAGACACTTATGACTTATTTCCACATTGCAGACCAGCTCCAATTTAATCATGGAACAGAATAAAGATAATCTATATTTTTCTTTTCTGAACAATCACTATACGGTATATCTACATTCTGTCCTTTGAAAAGAAATTGGAGAGTAATTCTTTGAAAAGTAGCTAAAATACCTAAGTCACTTAGGTGTTTTTCAAAATTGTATGTATAATGAACATTCTCACGTTACCTCTGTGCCGCTTATAAAGCTATGTAGTGTTATAGGACCCCCTATTTTAATAAAAATCAATATGAGCAGAGATATTTTAAGTTACATTCCAAACTCATTAATTTATTACAACTCATACTATGCACAATAATCAGTGCTTACTCTGATAAAGTATAAATTCTTTGTTTTTCTTCTGTTTGTTCCTTCATTTGACCTCTGAGCAAATGAAACATTTCTACTACACTTTACTTGCTTCCTATCTGCATGCATTCATGTGATTTGACTGATGAGTGAATGCTGTAAACCCAATATTGAGCAGTAAACAAGAAGAAACTCAAGTTCTCACACGCAGTGCAAGGAAATCTTAGTACCATCCTACTCCAAGTATGCATCTTAAACCAGATTATTTCAATTCTTTCACCACCAGCCTAGCTGGTACAGTTTCAGAGCTTCAAGATAATGCACTGATTTTGTGAAAATTTCTATTCAGCTGTAATTAAATACTGAGATGTTAAAGATGAATCTGGTTTAAGATGAATACCCAGTGCTGCTTCTAGGACAGAGCCTAGCCTAGAGTCACTAAGCATCTAGGAAACAAAATGCTCTGAGTTATTTTCTTTAGTTAGGTTACACTGCATTTAATTGGGAGACAGATCTTTTATGAGGCCTGATGGATTTTCATTTAATTTTTTATCAGATTTGCACAAATTTGTTCACAATAGACAAATATAAGCCCCCTACACTGAGGCCAAAAATATCTATTACTATAAAATAAAATTAAGATCCAGGTAATTGATTTCTTCTGTTTCTACTTTTTCTGCTATTGATAAGGGCCTTTAGTTTGCTGTAGTCCCCTCTCATCTTGTGGGATTCTTCCCTCTGCTGACCTGCCTGCCTGCTGTCTTTGCAGTACTGGTTAATCATCTGCATCTCGGAGTGGCTGAAAGCCCCCACAAAGTCCTTGGGGTGGAACTGCAGCGCTCGCACCGAGCCGGCCCAGGTCCAAGGGGACCACTTGTCAGTCATGACGGCCACCACCTCTGAATCCAGCACTTTGAAATTGATCTTTGCCAAGGTCTGCTTGAAGCTGTTCTCGGTGGCGATGCAGTGGTAAAGCCCGCGGTCGCTGTCCTGCACAGAGCGAATCAGGAGCCCGTGCTCAGTGGCTATGATCCTCTCGTTCAGCTTGACCTGGAGAGCAAAAGGCAGAAGGAACCTCTCAGGGAAGGTTATGGAACAACAGAGTATTGGACCTTCTGGTAAGCTTCACTTCAAACATGACTTTCTTAAAGTTACTATCATTTTATATAATTATCTTCAAGAGACCACCAATATTGGTACCTTTAGAACAGAGCTCACCTCAAGGAAGGCAAGTGTTGCTGAAGAAACTGACTTAAATAATTTTATTTCTTATGTTAGAATAAATTTGATCAGGATGTAGACAAAGATGAAAATCTGGATACCACATGAAATATAAGTTTTCATAATGTTCAAAGACTAGAGTTGAAGAAATGAACTTTTATTTGCCCTGTTGCACTCCTGAGAATGTCTCTTTCAGCATCAAGAGATTGCTGTGGAGACTCAGTGGAAGAAAGGTGCAGGAGCATGAAGGCTAATTTGGCATTGAACTCAAGGAGGCTTCTCATTAAATACTTAGACTTTGAGCAGGCTCCTGCTGAAGAACTCTATCTGCTCTGGAGAGTCTATAGCCTCACATAAAATTATCACCACAGTGGTCTCAAGTGGGACTTGGCTCAGTGTTAACCAGGAGCACAGGTACTCTCCTATTTCCTCTCTGGCTGCAGACTGCACTGTCTCAGGAGATGGTCACATCATCTGAAAGCAGCAAGTTACCAGAGCTTATCATCCAATTATAAATGAATGTGCAGATGTCCCTTTGCGTATCAATATGAAGTAAAAATTGCTAGTTCAATCCATTATGAAAGGAAACCACTACTCGTATTTTTCTGAATGGTTTTTCTATTTTGGTACTGTACTTTGCATTATACTTGGTTCTCTTGGGAACTAATTTACTTATTATGGTATTCTGCTATTGTAAACTTTTGTAGACATTGTGGAAGATTTCCAGAAATCTGAGAGCTTGAAAACTAATAAACACTTTGATTGCTTTACTCAGCTTGTTGTACCATGAAACTGCATTGATCCTAATAAATTTACTGAACGTAAGAACAAAAAAAGGGAGATGTTCTGCTGAAGCAATGGGTTAAAGAACTGCATCTATTGCCAGGACATGGCTTTGAATAGTTTGAAAACTCAGTGAGACATTTGTCATTCCCCTCTGTTTTTGTAAAATGGCCTGACAGGAGAATAATACTTTACAGTATTTATAACCTATCAACAGACAGCACATTACTTACAAGTTCCTTTTGAAAGATGTTTCTTTTAATTTTTATAGTAAGTGCCTTAAATTTGAAATGGATTTTCCCCCTTTTATATTACTTAAGGAAGGCACATTCCCCACAAACAATCATACTGTCTATTACAGTGCTGAAACTCGAGAGCCTTAGAGAGTGCAGTAATGGAAAATGTGATTGCACCATGGTGAGGAAATGCTTTTGTCAATACGTGTTCTTAGCCTGGACTGGTTTCTTGCTAAAGAAATGTTTCACATTTCTCCCACTTTTGCCTTTTATCTCTTCAATAGCACAGAGGAGCTACTGCATGCTGACTTTTTCCTGAACTTTATACAAGTTCTTGCTTTTGTGCCTATTTCCTTAGATCAATAAGAAGTTCTGAGTGCTGCAAACCTTCAGCTTGCAATCGGCAAGGTGTGAAGCAAAGATTCTTTAATTTTCTGGTAGCTGTTCTGATCTCACAGAAGTCTGTGGGGCTGAGGATGAAGTCCCAACTGTACTGACTATGCTCTTAGTCATATGAGTAAATGATGGTCACTGTCCTGCATTCACTCGGATTCTCCAGCTTCACTGTAGCCAGACTGCCTGATAAAAACACAAACTGTCCCTTGCTTTTGTCTGGGAGGGAATGTGATGCTGACTGAGGATCCTCCCAGAGCTCCTGTTCACATTACTCACCTCTTTCCTCCTGTCATTGTCTTTCTGTAGCAGCCATTTAATAGAAGCCTGAGGAGATTTAGGTGTGCATTCCAGAAAGGTGGTGTTGTTTTTTACTCCATACTGAACTATTTCTGCAGCGTTTCTGTATGCTAGAAAGAAAGAAAGAAAGAAAAAGGAAACAGGTCAGGATACTGCAAATGGTGATTTGATTAAGAAAATATGTAACGCTTTGCAATATAGATTAAATGAAGTATGGCTGATTCTGATATTAGCCAAAAAGAAATAATTTTAGGTGAAAATTTTCAAAGAAATTAAATGCAATGTGAAGAAACACATTCAGTTTCAAATGCCAATATCTTCAGAGTGACATGGTCTGCTCTGAAAAATTAGGACACCTATAGGCTGATAATCTTTGCTGATGGGATAACTGAGCTCAGGGATATTTTTTCTGTGAAATTATCTCATTCTCCACTACTCCAAAAGAGAATGAAGCATTTAATGTATTTCTTCACACTTCACCATTTATCAGTTGGGGGAATATGGCTGTATGACCAAAATAAAGCATCATGCCCCAAAGAAGGCTCCAGCTACTCTGGCTGCCTGCAGCATCCCAGGGAGGAAAGAGGGGGCAGGCTGGGCTCCTGGTCCTCTGCATCTCTTCCAACACAAGGAAGGGACTGGGCTCTCAACTTGAAATTTGATGAATACGCAGACAGGCCAGCAACAGAGAGAAAGACAGATTTATAGCACTCCAGCAACACCTGGGCAAGTGCTGAGCATATGTCATCACTTAGACTTGTTGTGTCCCTTTATAGTCTCAATAGATGAATAATTGGCAGTCACCAGTAGGAACTTCTGGATGCTTATTGCTTGGTCCAAATCATAATATTTGTCCTCAAAACGAAGCACCTCTAGATTTAAAAGCTTGTCTCATATATGAAAAACAATATTTTTTTTTGAGAAAGGAGCAATGGAAATAATTGAAATAATATGAGAACTGCAAATACCTAGAGGTCTGCATGTCTAAAATCTGATTCTGTTCTTGCACAGTCCTAAGACTGGTTTTTCTCAGACTCTAATTTATCTCCCATTCTTTTCAGTCTCTTTCATCAACTGATATGTGAAATTGAAATCCATTCTTCTGAAGGAAGGAGACTTTGCCTGGTTCTAGTCCTTCAGCACATTTAGGAAGTTATACCAAAACCAATTCTAACTTTCAGGAGAATAATGTGGAAATACTTCACATTCAAAATGCATTTCTGTAATGGCTATAGGGGCTATCACAAACATAACAATATTAAACAGACGTGAAAAGAAAACATACAAGATTGCTTAGTTCTCGATGATTTATTTAAAAACAAAAATGTGCCAAAAATGTTGAGTTTGTACATGCTTACAGGTCTACCACGTTTAAAGACTTCAATTCAGCATTATGGTTCTCTATGAGCTTGGAAGATTCCTTGGCTTTGCTTGGCACTCTGCTCTTTTGTCTTCAAGGTAGATTTCATTTTTTCCCCAAACATAGTCATTTTGCTAAAAATGGTTCTAATTATATTTTGCAAGGCTCTAAATTGCTCTATCTTTTTTCCCCCCTGGGGAAACAACTACAATCTACCTATCCTATATCCCACAGCTGCCACCGAAACTTCCTTTACAAAGATGCCAAAATACATAAACCTATAAATACATCCACCTTACAAAAGTGGCTGGAAAACAAGAAACCTGTTTCACAAGACTGTCAAGGTTGAAACAATTATCTCCCCTCAGGCCAGAATGCAGACAGTTGACATTCTCACATTTTCCACATGGAAGGAGGAGACACCCACCCTTGGGACAGACAATGGGTGGGAGGTCTCAGCACATGCCTGCAGGGGACGACAAGCGGCTCAAGTTGCTTCAACATGGATCTCTCAGGGCTCAGGTGTATTGTCTAACACTGGGGTCATCTCTTGGGGTCATCATTTCACCTGTTCAAGCTCTTCAGCTTCACATAAATGACCTCATACTGACTCACAGGGAAAGGCTCATGTAAGCAGAGGGATCTACACCCAACTGACTGCTGTGGTCTTTTCTGATCCAGGAGATTCTTCCAACAACCAGTGGAGACTATTTCAGTAGAATTATTATTAACAGGACCTTTCACATGTAACTCTTAAAAGCATTGTTCTTTGATTAGAAAAACAACAATTTAAAAACATCAAACATCATTTACAATCACCTCTATTATTTGGTCTCCAGATGGTACAGATGAGAACATGCTTCAAAATTCAGGCTCATAATAGAGGTGAAAGGAGCATAATTCTCCGTGTGCCCTTGGCCAATGGCATACATTGCCATTGCCTAGCTCAGACATGCACAGGTTGCAGAGGATTGAGCTGCCTTTATGTATGTGTTTACTCCTGTGACTTCAGGCATATGTGAGCCTTGGCTCCCCTGGCCGCCCTCACCATGCCAGGCTGACTAAACAGCTGCACATAAATAGACTTCATAAAGAAATTTGGAATAGGTTTGTTGTTTTTTTTTCCCCCATGTAAAGGAAGAAGGGAATAGTCATAAATCAAAAGACAGGCAGCCTAGATCCTGCTGTTTGCTCAAAGGTGTGCTCCAAAACTCAGTATGGGATCAAATATTCAGAAAAATTCAGAGCTCCAAAGCTTAAATGAACGAAAAGGCATTAATAAACACTGAAGGGAAACAGAGGTAGAAAAGCCTTTAAATTAACTTTACCTTTTTCTAGTCAACAGTGTCAGCTTCTCAATTCAAGCATGCTGAACTATGTATTTCATGGCTCCACATTTTATCGTATATGTGCAAGTTTCATGTAATTGCAAGGAAAGATGCTAAAACCAAATCAAAACAAAACTCAGACCTGGAAAATAATTATGCTTTACCAGTAAACCATACCGATAATGTCAGTTATAATGAATCATATAAAGGAAAACCTTGTGTTCTTTATATAGCATGAGGACCTCTAAATTACAGTACCTTTCAGGTTGAAACCTCGGCACTGAGTCAGAGGGTTTCCATGTCTCACGTCTTGTCTACGGCTCCTCCTGCAATATTTTTTAAAAGCAAAATATTATTCCAAGATAGTTACACTGAAAATAACCACTTTCTTATTTGTGGATTTGTTCTGTTTTGGTTTCTTTTCTAGATCAAATGTCAGGGATAGTTCATGACCTACTGTGAGTGTACTTTACCCCTGGCAGGCTTTTTGGTGTGAGGATACTGTTTAGATGAAGCATGTGTTGTAGCTTATAAAAAAGGTGCAGTTTTTGTAGGTAAAGCAGTTGTGCAGTGGAGGTTTAGGGGTGGAAGGATCAGAGGTGATACATGAAAGAGATCTCTGCTCACTCACAATACCCAGTATTCAAAGCCAGAACCCCCAGCTGGAACTCTTCATACAGGCAAGCAGCTAACAATGAGATGCGTAACATTTATACTGCTCATATCTAACACACCAGCACAAAATTATGATAAAGAGCATGTTCCCAATTTTTTGTTTCTCAATTTTAGCAAGCACTTTATTTTTGGTGCCTGTAGCCACCTTTGTGGCTGAATTATTCATCCAGAATGGCAGAGAGCTAAGATTCTATTCTGTCTTCTACTTGAAGGGATGTGACTATTTCCCAAATATTATAAAACTCAGCAAGTATCAGGATACTGATAAACAGAGAATTTATGATATAATCTAGATGACAGATGTAAAATCACGATTCTGTAGCAAACTGGAGCTTACTGGGACTGGAAATACTGGCATGTCAGTCCTCCTCAGCTAGCAAGTCATAGCTCAGAGAATTCAGTGCATGAAAAGCTGGTACACAATTTTTTTATTATTCAGATATGTTATTTTCATTGCTAAATATTGTATAAGGTAGTTCAGTATTTAACTAGTTCAAGAAAAAATATATTGGTGATAGATTGTTGTAAATGGACACTGTTGGGATACTAAACAGCTGTATACTGAACCATGCACTAAAGACTTGAGGATCAGAAACCATAAAAAGCCCCTGGAGCTCCACCACTACTGAGTGAAGGGTGACAAATCTACAGCCACATTATACCAGGCAGTGCACAAACACAGAGAGAGTGCTCATAATCCCCTGTCACCTGATCCCTCCCTGCATCGTTTGAAAAGGAAATATTTGAAAGGTGATGTTTCAAAGGAGTAATTACTGAAATTCCAAGTATAGCTTTTATGTTTACCATCAAAAATATTTCATTTTATGCCTTGGGGTCTTAACCCTTGGGACCTATTTACATGAGTCAAGGGAGAACACGAAGAATTTCTGAGTGAATGTCAGAGTTCTTGTGCTACCATGAGCTGCTCCACACTGTCAGAGATGGCACATTGCTTGCATTAAGCAGCTGTGAGAATGAGAACTTAGCACTTAGATATTTATCAAAAAAACCCCCGTGGTAGTTAAAAAATAAAGGCAAAGACCACAAGGTGTTTGGGGGTAAATTGATGTTGCATGAGGAACTGCAGTAATTCACAGGAGACAGAAGTGTCAAAAGAAGCAAATAAGCAAACGCATACAGCAGAAACTACTGTCTAGACAATGGGATTTGGCTCTAATTACCAATGTTTTCTCCTTCATAATCTGCCTTGTTAGATAAAGAGACAACTCATTTCCTTCACATATGAAAACCAGACCTTTTTCCATACAGTTTGAGGTGTTTATTTTGGTTTGACATAAAGAGCAAATTGCAAACAAAATATCAGCGTGAAAGCAAGCCCCAGTGGAAATAACCCTGGGTGGGTGTATATAATGGGGATGGCAGACTGGAAACTGCACAGGCTGGCTGTACCTGACTGTACCTTTTGGCAGCTATGTTACTGTAGGAGATAGGCAGCTATCAACTTGGGGATTTTTCTTTTCTTTCCTTTCCGCCCCCATATTTTGACCTTTGTTCCAAGGAAGAAAACAATGAGTTTGCAGACTGGTGGCTGAATATCCTGAATGAAAGCAGTTAACAACCCCATGTACTCTACCAATTGCTACGTGGCCAGTTTGGGCTTTACCTTGTAATCTCAAGTAAGGAATGAGTCAAGAAAACTTTGCAATAACAAAAACAATTGTCAAGGGGATGATATTATTATCAGCAGATCCAAGCTTTGCCTGTTTCTGTCAACTGTCTCCCTCTTTGAGGGAACTGGAATAAAACCCAGTGACTGAATGTGGCCTTCTGCACCTGCAGCTCAGGTGCAGTCACTGAGCAGAGTCACAGGTTTAGGCTGGATCTCAAGAAAAGTTCTTCATCCAGAAGGTGGCTGGGCACTGGAACAGGCTTCCCAGGGAAGTGATCACAGCACCAAGCCTGAAGAAGTGTTTGGGTAATGCTCTCAGGCACATGATGTGATTCCTGGAGTGTCCTGTGCAGGGCCAGGAGTTGCACTCAATGATATTGATGGGTCCTTTCCAACTTTCCACATGATTCTGTGGTTCTAGAATATGCAACCTAAACCTCTTCTGGCACAACTTGAGGCTGTTTCCTCTTGACCTTTCGCTTGTCACCTGGGAGAAGAGTCCAACCCCTGCTGGCTCCAACCTCCTTCCAGGCAGTTATAGACAGCATTCATCTGAAAGATTTGTCTCCTCTGCAGTAACACTTCATTGTGTATTCTGTAGCTTTGTTTGTATATGAAGTGAAATCTTAATAAGACAAGAGCTCACTTACAGCCTTCTGCTATCAAATATTTCCCCTGGGAGGAGGGAAGAGACTCCTGTTTTGCATAAGATTATGAGATGGACTATTAGTTCTGTTGCAAATTAAACAAAAATTGCTTTCCCTGTCTGCTTTAATAAACCTCATGTCAAAACATTCAAATCCACAGCCATTATGTGGAAATCACATTTGCCTAAAATTTTCCTGAAAACAATTTTTCTCACTTAGGAGCAAATGAGGAACAAAAAAATATAAACGAGTTTATTCCTCAGACAGCCTGAGAGATCTCTTGCTGTATTTAGGGCTATCATAATTACATCCATAGTAAGTAATTGAATTTAAATGAAGGGAACAAATGTCTCAATGATTTTGTGTGTGTGAGACAGAAAGATTAATATTTATGATTAAGAACCATTTTTTCATTTTCTTTTTTTTTTCCAATTCATTACTTTAAATATGAAAAGCCAAGCTCTTTACCATACACTCTTGCAGGATACAGTCCTAGGTGATGAATAACTCCAAGCAAAACAGCTGTGGGGGTATTGTTTGCACATGCTCCTGAAAGGAATGACATCCACTTCTCCATCACATCACAACGCTCAGAACAAAACCAATTTTCCCTTGCAAACTTCACTGGGCTGCTTAACACTGCTCACCTCTTTCCTGTGGGGTAAAACCTGGAGCAGGAGCTGCCATCCCAGGCGCAGTAGGGATCTCGGGCGAGGCAGCAGTCAGCACAGGCGGTGCCGTAGATGTGGCAGCGATGCAGGGAAACCTGGGTGACCCCTTCATCTGAGCTCACATACAGCTGTTGCTGCAGCAGGAAATGGGAAGATTTATTTCAGATGGGGAGGAGTCTCACCCAAGACCTGGCTAACACACCTAAAAAACCTCTCAATTAATTTTGGAATTAACTCAAGACCAAGAGGGGAGCCAAAAATACATATAATCAAGATCAACAGAAATCTCCCAGGTGGCCAGGCCCATATGATTTCCACCTTCCTGACAGAAAACACCTAGAAACACTGGTGAATGTTCATGGTTTTTTGGACATTGAGTGTCATTGTTCTGTTCTGGGACAGACAGGCTGACTTAATATTGCTCACACTTGAGAACTTGGTTCTTATTCAGGGAGGATTATTGGCTCAAGCCTTTGAACTAAGTATTTTCTCTGCACATAGTAACTTTAATAAATATTATGCAGAGTTCCTAGTTGGATCATCCACTGTGTACATTTCCAAGATGTAAAACCTAGAGATTATGTTGAGGCTTATGGCCAGATTCTGATAGCCTTATATACCTAGAAAAATAAGCCAAGAGAACTTACACAATAAATCAGAGCTTTTGCAAGAGAAGTTCAAAGGGAGTAGATCATTACCAAAATCTGGACCAAAATGACAGTTTTACTCAAAAACAATTAATCATTCTAAAAATATAAATTAATATTGAACAAACCCCTTGAAATTCCTTTGATTTTCTTGTCATAAAAATTAAAAATCATACTGAAATCAAGTTAGTGAACAATATTTACTTAGTAGTAGCTTTGTAAAATATTGAGCAACATCTTGCTTGCAAAATCATAGAATACACATTTTTAGCTTTTGTGTTAAGCATTTGAGCAGAAATCCTCTCAGCTGTTTTCATCATTCTTATTGCCATTGTCTATTACTACTAAACAAACATGCACAATTGCACCACGGACCAAATAACCCCAACACTGCCTTTTTACACTGATCAGACAGACTTCCAAGGAAAATTTTCTATTTGGGACTTTAAAGAAAAAAACAGGGAGGGTCATTTTCCTCTTTTAGTATTTCTTTGATTTCTTAATTGTAAATCAAAACAACAAAAAAACCTGACACTTTCAGTTAATTAGAAATGATACATAATGAATAGAAATTGTTTTATCTTAGTGGCTTAGTGGAAGGGCATATAAACAGCTCCTGCAAACATCAGTCAGGTTTTCTGTACTCATTATGGAAAATCTGCCTATATCTAGTGTGCTCCACAAGAATTGGTATTCTAATATCTATGTCAATTTGCTTCTCAGTTAATAAGCACTAAGCAGGTGTTCCACTTTGCCTTACCTTTTTAGATGAAATCTTCATTGTTGTTATAGGAGAATTACTCTGAAAGACAGTTACAAACCATTGTCAACAACTCTGTCCTGAAATTATTATTTAAAAGTCACTAAAACCTAAGTCATATCTAAGAAAACTACACATTTTTATATCCTGGAAAGGGAGCACTCACTCCTGCTAAGTACTGCTATTTTCAGAACTAAACCAATGGCATATAAACAATCAATGTCTCACAAAATATATTGCTGAAACTCAACCACATTATTATTACATGTATCTAAAAGGTTTTTGTACACTTATAATTAACCTGCATCTGTGCTCAGAAACAGAGGAGCCATTACTTTAACTTTGTAATAAGAAACAATGTTTTTTCTTTAATGATGATGATAAGGAAAAATCATAAAATAGCTCATGAATATTTACCACATGATCCAGACAAGAATACAAAATCCTTTTCTTACAAATTATCTACAGTGCATACAGTTTGGTTACCATGAAACACATAAATTCAAATTATCAATGACTAGATTCTTTTAAAATTGCATGAGTGTTCTTGAATGTTTCTTTCCCAGAGACGGTACTGTATACCACTGTGTGTCATCATAGTCTATTAATGTCTGTGTCCAAATCAAATATTAAAGAGCTGGAAAAGGAATTGTTACTTTCCTTGCCTTAAGTCATTATATTCATCCAAACAAGTGATAACATCGATGGTAATAAAAATGTTCAGCATTTTTTTAAGATTCAACATTTTTTCAGTCACAAAGGAAAGCCATATCAGTGGGCTAGGATTAATTGCAGTAGACCACAACAAAACAGAGAGGTCAGGACTAGAAAATCTGGCTGTGAATCATGTGAACTGGCAAAGGTTTGGAGAAGTTTAGAGCTGCTTCATGAACTGTTTGGAGTCTGCAGGTCAAATGCAACATTGGACCTGATGCCACATTCTCCTTTCCCTGTTTACTCTGGAAGACGATCTCTTCTTTGCTACCCCTGATATTAACTAGCACAGGGCCCATGGTTTCATCCCTGCTCTCTTGGAGAGACTCATCTAAACACCATGATGCCACACAGACTGTAACAGCAGAAGTTATGATATCAAAACTGGATGGTTTTTAGGGGTCAGAATAAAAAGGTCTGTGCATAGAGGCCCAGAAACTAGGTTTAGGCTGAGGATGCCTCTCAGCCCACCTACCTTCATGCTGTATTAATTTATGGTTCAGTAAATGGAAGCTGCAGTATCTTGGTGAAGAGTGTGTTTTAAGTAATATCACTCACATATATCTTTTTTAGCAGGAAGTCTTCAACGAAAGCCTAGGAAGACTAGCTATGCCTTTGTGAGTGTTAACACAGATGCCTTTATGAGTGTTTCTTTTCTTAAGGAAACCTCAGTTAATGCTGCCTCAATAAAGAAGCTTAAATTTTCCTTTTTGTATTCTGTCAGTGAAATAGAGAAAAGGCCATGACAATATCCTTAACTAAGTTTATAGATGCATACTAGATTTGCCCCGAGATTACTGTTTAATGAATAGCCCATACAAATATTTGAGAGGGATTTTTTCAACACGAGGGTGAGTATTTTCTTTAGGTTATTACAACTGTTACATGCCAGATTGATTGACAGAGGCTATTCCTTTATCTCCCTGTAGTTTTTGTGTTTCTTTTCAGCTTATGTTCTTTTAAACTTGTAGCTTTCTTGACTCCAGAGGCATGTGACTTTGAAGAACAGGAGTTAAGCAAAAACAACACTAATTTGATTTCATTTTGCAACTGAGAACTAGGAAGATCTTCAGACAATCAAGGTACAGAAATCTGAAATTCCAACCATACAGAGCAACAGCCTCTGTAGTGATGCCACAGATAAAAGTCTCCTTCTGGAAGCCATTATAACATGACCTCCTAAAAAACTGATTATCAAAATCCTTCTAGCCAGTATATCAACATAAAAAATAGGCAACCGAAATATAGAAGAAGAAAAGGGCTTCAGCTCGCTATAGCCTTTATAACAGTCAACATTTTGTAATCTTTATGTGGTTATCAAACCGACAGCATGCACATTTACTTCATCTTTTACCAAATCACAGTTGCCCTTGCCAAAGTCTGTTAGAACAAAGTGTTTGTGTGAACATACACACTGGAAAAACAAAAGAAGGAGAAAGCCAAACCTGAAAAACCTCCATCTCTTCCAAAATGAGTTCTCCACTTGCAGAGAAGTTGGTGGGTAGGACAACAACTTTTTGTACAGTTCCTTGATCTGTAATAGGTGAGAATAAGTGAGACCACGTAACACAGAGAGGGAGAAATAAACCAGCAGATTAACCTTCATTAATTATAAAAGGAAACCATCAAAGCAAGCACTGTGAGACAGAGAAAGGCAAGAAATGTTCAGTAATTTCTATGGTTTGGCATCAGTAAGAATGATGAGATGATTCCTTATACAGGAATACTATTATAGTATTATTCTCATATATGAACATAAGTCATGGTAAGATTGGAGTTATTACCATTACTGTTACCATTCTACACAAAAAGATCAATCAAAATCAGTATATTCTGTTGCTGTACAGACACACAGAGGCAGAATTTATCCTAGTGATCTTAAAGTAAAACACAATATAAACAGGTAAAAGGGAGCTACTGCAGGATATGATATATTCATATTCAATAATAAAATGCTAGGATAACTGATGACATGAAAGGTATACCTTCCAAAGAATAACTCTATCTAGACACAAACACAGTAAGATGAAAGCTTTTTTTCTGTGAAATTAAAACAATAATCAAGTACATTATCGGTTGGTAGGAGTTAATATTTTGTTCTGTAAGATAAAAAGAAAAAGCAAGGTGAAGATATTTTAGCTATCGTATCATGGCTCTCCTCTCAAAATACAGTTTCAAGCCTCACAAATCCACTCAGAACAAAGGAGTAAGAAGTAGAAATATGTGGAAATGACAGTGTTTTTGCAGGGTAGATGTGAGGAGTGAAACTAAAGGGAAATTTGTGATTAGTTTTCCAAATTTCTTATGTGGAAAGTATACGTGTGATAAAGGAGTCCATCTGGGAAGGCTCTTACAGGCTGAGACAGCCACTGAAGTATTTCTGATGTGGCAGAAAAGGCACACTGTGGGATAATCAAAGAATGAGCATTTTAACTTGGAAAAAGCACATGGAATTCCTCTTACCTGAAAGACCTAGAAATTAGACTGAGTAGAATAAATCTATCTGCTTAATACTGATTCTGAGGAATGAGAACACATGCTGCAGTTTCTGTTCAGCCTTCACAAGTTTTAAGAGCAACGTCGAGTTGTGCAGATGACAGAACATTAGCATAGCACAAAATAGGCAAGTATCTACATTTATTAGGAAATTTCAGTTTCCTGTTTGGCAATTCACAATGAAAACAATGTAAGCTGAAAAAGTTCAATTTAAATTTTGCTTTAAGCCCAGTGACTGAATTCTCTAGCTAGAGCTGCAGGGTAAGATGATTACTGTAAGTAATTTACATCTCCTTATTTCACTCGATGAAGCCAGACACTACTACTACTACTGCTACTACTTCTACTACTTGTTGTTGTTGCTATTATTACTACAAAAAAAAGGTTTAAAGCCAGAATATTGATACTTAATCATTGTCCACACACAGAGAGCACATTGCAGTATTTCGTCTTTAAAAAAGAAGGAAAAGAGAAACTGAAAGCTGACAAGACTTAAAAATGTGTAGCTATCAATGGTACATGCTCAGGGCACGTTAGGCATGAATTTTTCATGAGAATTTTCTACTGAGACATTTATTCTCATTATACAGTGGCATGATAAAACAGTTCCTTCTGAAGAAACTTTACTGAAACTAAATCTTGTGATAGCACAGCTGTGGTCTAGCCTGGGTGCCAGTATTAGCTAAGCTATGAGAATCTGAGAGAGATTTACTGCCTGCCAGGACCCACCGAAGTGTTAAACTGCTGCAGATGCCTCCCTCAGAGCAAAGGAGAAAGGACTTGTGTGTATTTCTTCTCCCACTTAAGAGAATAACCTGCTCACACATGCACATGGCTTCAGTCCAGTCTACCTCTGCTTCTTTGCATTCTTTTATCAATTCTCTCTCTCTGACATTAGACTCTGCCTTACAAAATACTCAATCAGAAGTGCAGGAAGGAATCGCAGCCTTTTGTGGTGTTTTTTTTTTGAAGCTCCTGCAAAGTGTCAAGTACCTGTAACCCTGACATGTGGGGCACTAAGCATGTTGACAGTGACCTTACCTGCAAAGGAATGTAAGGCTGCTGAGCCTCTGAAGAACCGGTTTATGTCAATGATCCATTAGCAAATGCCACACATTTCAAATTCCTACACTGTCTAGAGTCCTCAAACATTGCCCCAAACTGAAATCAGAACCTGAAGGGAGATTTTATCCTGGACATGGGCACAGAAAATACTGATAATGCCTGACGCCAAGTCCTTGTGTCCTAATAACCTTTCCTATTTGTAAAGCAGGTTCCTATCTACCTTTTTGTCACACCCCAGAAGAACACACAGAGTGAAGGACTGTTTACCTTCGAATTTATTCCCTTTGACTCAGTATTTTACCATTTGCTTTGACTCAGTATTGTGCCATGATGGACAAATCCTTGTAGAAAGGAATGTTCCATTGTTTTAACGGAGACCTAATACAATGTTTAAATAAATATTCAAGTAGGCAATAGAAAGCTATTGATGAAATAAAATTTCTTAAAGCAAGGGATTCTATTAATCTGTACATATATATTAATATCTATACCCCTGTATATAAACACTTCCAATAATACACAGCTTATAGGCTATAGTGCTCCCATTGCTTCTAAAAATCATCTTGCTACTGCTGCTCAGCCTTTTCCTTAATAAATGAAAAGCAAATATTTGTCCCCAAATCCCACGTTTTATTTCTTTCTCAGCAGTACTGCTGCCTCCACTATAAACACAAACTTGTATCTGACAAATCAATTCACTTACATATGTTCACACAGAAAGCTTATGGTATATTTGAGTTTTGTCAAAAATCTTGTTTGATTATTTCTGCTAATGGCAAAAAAGTGAATCAAATTTCCTGGGTCAGAGGAAAGGATGAAGCACTGTGCACTCCAGGACATTTAAGCAAAGCAATGCCCGAGTTGTTTCCCAATGGATAATATTTTATGCTGTAAATCAGGCATAAGAGATCATCAAGCAAGTGCAAGTGAAATTTTTTCAGGTTTGGCCAATGTATGAAATTAGAAGGTAAACCTCTAAAATTCATAAAAATAAGAAACATGGTTTCCTTTGCCGTTTACTTGTTCCTTTTAGAAATCCACTTGAAAACAGCTCGCCATTGCTATGATTTTACATAGTCAAGAAAAAGCTACTATGTCTCCAGAATGTCAATCTGCCACTAGAAACAAAGAGGCAGATTTTTGCCCACCACTTTCCTAATTCTTCACTGGGAGCTGTTTGCAGCCTGGCATCAGCTCAGCAGTCTGTGAGACAAGGGGAGATGGACAAACAAAAGGGAATCTCCCTCAAGCTGACAGCAAGAGGACAGGAAAGACTCAAAATGCTTTTCCATCTCAAATCTGCTTAACAAATGCAGGTGTCCTAGCTTGACATTAAAGACAATGGCACTGAGATCACATTCCCTCTGAGAGGACTGAGAAACTGGGAACAGCAAGAGAGGAAAGAGCAGGCTAAAAAAAAAAGCTGTAGAATGTATTCAGAGTGGGAAATAAATGAAGAAGACATTCCAATAAATGGAATGGAAGCATAAGAGGCAAATCATCATCATAATTATGATAATATTTCTTAAAATGCAAGGCATGATTCTGGACTGATATTAATCAGCTAAGCTTCATTAATATCAGTTAGACTGTGCCTGGTTACATTAATTCTTGGTCTGCCTGACCACGAGCAATGGAAAAAGCAAAGCTTAATGAACAGACATCAAAAATACAGAGGGTTTTGGCTGAATCAGAAGGTCTGAGTGAAAAACTCGTTCTCTGAATTTTGACTAATTTTTATTTCTGCAGTTCTAAGTGAACACTGCAGCTGTCAGTAATGTGAGCCTCAAAGAGAGCCGGGACCCATTTACCCCTGAGCCACATCACATGGACAAACTGAACTACAAATAAAACCCCCAAATTTTCCACATCATAAAAAAATGACTGCAATAGGCACCAACTTCTACTTTGACATGAGTTTTGAGAGGCTTCCCTCAGTAATCCCCACTCCTGATGTGTCTGATACTGCTGGAGACCTCTAAAAACTTTTGCTCCATGTTTACCTGTCAGCCTAATGGCAGCTAATTATTTCTGGTCTCTTATCTGAGTTGAACCTGATGTATACAAATAACCTTATAAAGAAAAAAGAAAGCAAAAAGTTCATAGAATGTTTGAAACCTGTCTGTTTGAGCAAATGTTGAGGCTCAGCAGAGCACCTGAGAGGGTGGCAGGTTAGTAGCCAGGGCTGACAGCCACATTCCCACGCTCTGGGTCTGCTGTAACTCAGAGCTCCCATCACAGCCACTAACCTCTCTGTGCTTAGTTCACTCATCTGTCAAACGGAGGTAATTTTTTGCAGCTCATAATATCTCTGTGAAACTTCATAAAATTCAAGCTGCATCAAAGAACAAAAAGACAGATACAAATGCTCACACCTGAGGGTGAAGTTTTTGCATAGCCCCCGCTCAGTCACAGTGGGACACAGTTGTGAGCTTGCTTGAATAAAACCTGAACAAGGGAAATGAAGCAGGTGGAGCTACACCCTCTTAACTTACACATCACCTTAAAAGTCTGTGAAAAATCTTTGGAAGAACAGGTCAACATAAGGTTATGAATGACTCAGGCACTGTGACCAAGAGGAAGAAGGAAATTGTGTCTGACGCCTGTTGTGGCACTGTTGTGTAACATCATCCCCCCAAGCTCACAGATCCAAAGCTGCAGCCAGGAAAACTATGGGAGGCAAGCTTGCTCTTTTGACCAGATTATCTCTCTCTTAGAATCTGTAGATAATTTGGCTGTTTCATTACTGGAGGCTACTGTTGTCAGCAAGGGTTAGTTTTCCAAAAAGACAGCCATCATACAACACCATGAAAATGAATATTACAAACTTATGCTCTGGAGGCACTTAATGCATCTAGACTTTGAAAACAAATGTTTCATCAGAGAAGAAAAGATAATAAGAAACATTGATCAACCTCATGCCACATCAGATGCATGTGGTTGACATTAATCATCTCAATAAGCCACACTGAAGTCTGTAGTGTCTTTTTATGACAGTAACTTAGATCTCTTTCCAGAAAAACATATCATATCTTGATAGTAAGGAGCTGAAAAAAATCCCAGTGATGCCCATAGCTGTTTAATGTGCTCAAGTTTGACCCAGACATTTAAATATTTTCATAACACCAAGAGCAATAAAAAACCCCATGAATAATCTTTTGATTGTGCAATCTGTGTGTACTTTGACCAAAGGCTTTTGTGCTGCAAGCAGTAGGTGGCATGCTTAATAAATGAATATTAATCTCACTAATATATTCTTATGGTGTTTTACTGCTGTCTTAAAACTCAGATAGAAAACAATCTCCCAAAGGATGAACACAAAACATTGAAAGCTTGGGTTCTTTAGCTATAACTGAAATGAGTAAACAAATTACAGTACAACTCTTGGGTAAATCTAAAAAACTCAGGTCTGAGTCCTGCCCCGTCATAGAAATGGAATAATTGAAACAGAACTCTAGTCTGAAATTCTTGAACTGAATATGTTATTTCTCATTGCATATGGAAAAAATACCATCAGCATTGCTCTAGTCAAATATGCAAATGAGTGATTATATTCTTTCCAAGTAAATTACCTCTTGGGTTTCTGTTTGGGAAGACAAGGTAGGTAGACAGCACTCTTCTCTTGCTGCACTGCTCTCTACCAGTCCAGACCTGCTCCTTACTCCAAGTCAGCTCATGCCAGACAGGGGTGAAGAGATCCCTTAGGGCAGACCTAACAAAACTAGCAAGTTTTGTGAAGTGCTTTGGCAGTCTTCGTGTTTAAAAGCATAGGAAAAACAGGAGATTGCAATAATTTGAAAAACATGGAATGCCACATGAACAATGTCTGTCCCTGGGATTTATTGCCACATGAAAAATGTCTGCCCCGGGATTTATTTTGTTTGCTATGCAGGTAAGCAAGGGAGAAAAGCAGTGCATTAACTCTGGGTATGGACCAGCCCTGTGAACACAGCACTTCTGTCTGAGGGAGCAAAGGAAACACTACATTTAGTTCACACCAAGGTGAAAAAATTACAGAGCTGCCTATACCCTCCTGTGCCATGGCTACATGATGAAAACCACTGGGGCTGTCGGAGCTCTGCACTTCTGTTATTCTTCACTTGCATTCAGGAACTGATTTATTACTAAGGCTACAGAGGAGGAAGAGAGGAAAAGCTAAACATTTTGTGTGCTTTGCATCTGGCAAGACATAAAACACTCTGATTTCAAGCATGAGACAGGTCACTGACAGTGACAGACATGGCTGGAAACATCTCAGTTCAGCAGCAGTAACTCATCATTTGAGCTGAGTGTAATTGTCACCAGGTGTCAAGTCCCATTGTCTCCGGCTGTGGGGCTCCAGGCTCCCGAGGAAATTATCACATGAAATTCTCCTATACAATGTGGTTTTTGCATTTGCTGGGATGAACTGACACCAAAGCAAATCCCCTCTGCATTCCTTTTGACACTCAATATCTCTATCAAATCCTCCTGAGTCTCACAGAAAGCAGAGAATAAAGAAAACAAGTTTCTCCTCTCAGTGGCTGAAACTTGATCACTTTTATTTGAAAGGGCTGAGAAATGCAGTAACTCACATTGCAACGATTTCTTTGGAGGAAGACCTTGGAAGGTATTAATGTCCTGTGCCCCCTCTCAGGAAGAATAATGCCTGGCCTCCATCTCACTAGAAAGCAGAAAATGACCCTTGTCTCCAGTGTAATGAAGAAGATAAAGCAATGAATATAAAGTATCAAGAGCTGCACTTTCTGTATCTGATCCATAATGGGTTGGTCCTGTACACTAAGGAGGATTAACATAAGAACAACCTGAGGTATTTTAGTTTTTAACAGCTCACGTGTGTGTATGAGGCCACATTGATCAGCTAAAAACAGTCAGATGGTCATCAAAGGATAAAATGAAATTACCTATGTTTACCTCTTGCAGAGTTATTAAAATGCTTACTATCAAATTGTGATTTCAAGGACATTTCAGCTTTTCAATAGTTTTCCAGCTTTAAGTATCACTGCTACATTAACAATCTATATGGTCTGGGAACTTATGTCTCAATCTTTTCCACTAAGCTTTAGTAGAATTTACCTCCAAATAATATTAGGTGCTGACAGAGCATTTTAAAACTATGGCACCACTATACATTGAAAAAAAAATAATTTGAAAGATCTTCACTAGCATACCAATCTATTACTTTGACTAAACACAGTGATTTGTAAAGGAAGAAAACTAATAGTAGAGTAAAATTTCTCTTTTACCAAGTTTTCCTATGCAGTTGTGTAACAAGAGTAGGGATGCTCTCTATGAACACTTCTGATATTTCTATAGTAGAAGACTTCTGCAGTAAAGGAGAAAAAATATCCTAACAGCTCACAAAGTCAAAAATTGTATCTGCATTAATTAAACTAAACAGAAAATGTGGGTTTATGTTAGTGCTGGGGAGAGGGAAAAGAGAGGAAGAACTCACCTTGTAGAAAGCCCTGTCTGAATTAGGTAAATTTAGTATTTTCCAACAGCTGCAGATAAGATTCAAGAATACCTTAAAACTCATTTTTCAATTTCCAGCCAAGTAAACAAAAAATACCTAGATCAAAAACTTATTAAATTCTTTGAATAATTCATTGCCCTGACCATGCCTTATCATATACTAAGCATTCACCCTATATCAGATGGAGACTTGGTAAAGGTTTGGTGGAAAAACATGGAATCATAGAATTGTTTAGGTTGGGAAAGACCTGAAGAACACCAGTTGGGACCAGCCACCAGCTGTATTTAACTCCATCCCCTCCACTCTCTGGGCCCAGCTCCCAGCCAGTTTTATCCCCAATGAACAGTGTTCCCATCCAGGCCATGATCAGCCAGTTTCTCCAGGAGAATGCTGTGGGAAATGGTGTCAAAGGCTTTACTAAAGTCCAGGCAGGCAACACCCAGAGCTCTCCCTCATCCACTGTGTGGGTCACCGGTCACAGAAGGAGCTCAGGCTGGTCAAGCAGGACCTGCCTTTCACAAACCCATGTTGGCTGGGTCTGATCCCCTGGTTGTCCTACACATGCCATGTGATGGCACTCAAGATGATCTGCTCCATAAGCTTCCCCAGCCATGAGGTCTGGCTGACAGGTCTGTAGTTCTAGTTCTCCTTGTGGCCCTTTTTGTGGACGGGCATCACATGACTTCAATCAGCTGGGTCCTCCCCACTTAGCCAGGACTGCTGCTAAATGATGGGAGTGGCTTGGTGAGCAATCTGCCAGCTCCCTCAGTGTCCCTGGGTGGATCCCATCCGGCCCCAAGGACTCGTGTGTGTCTAAGGGGTGTAGTAGGTCACTGACCATTTCTCCTTGGATTACGGATTTCTCCTTGGAATATGGAATCTTTATTCTGCTTCTTATTCCTGTTTTACAACTCAGGGGCTGGTAGCCTGCAGAAATGGTCTTGCTACTACAGACTGAGGACAAGAAGGCATTAAGCACTTCAGCCTTTTTACTGTTTCCCAAAAATAATGGAAATTCTCCTTAACTCTCTTTTTGCTGCTTATGTATTTATAGAAACATTTTTATTGCCTTTTACAGCAGTAGCCAGATTGAATTCTTGTTGGGCTTTAGCCCTTCTCATTTTCTCCATCCATAACCTCACATGAATTAAGTGGTTTTGTTTGCCTTTAACTGAACTGCAGAAACCTGTAGCCTGTAGAAGACATCTGGTGCAGTCCCACAATCAAAGCAAGTCCTATTAGACCAGGTTGCTCAATGCTGTGTTTGTTGGGTTTTGAATCTTGAGTCTCTTAAGATGGAGAATTCATAACCTCTCTGGATCCTTTTTCCACTGTTTGATCATGTTGATGGTAAAAACTTTTTCTATTTATTAGCACTGTCCCACATTGCAACTTGTGTGAAATCCTTCAACCTGGCACTGAGCATCTTGAGGTGTTTTTTTCCATCTGTTTTTTTCCCACTAGGTAGTTGTACTCACCCATTTGATAGCTGTCAACAGCATCGAGCTCTCCCCTTAGCTTCCTCTGAATAAACCTATTTTCTCAGCTTTTCCTCATACATCACATCACACAGTCCCTGAACTGATCTTGCTCCATTAGGTCAATGTTTTCTTTCTACTGGTGAGCCCACAGATGGGCACAATACTCCCAAAAGGAGCCAAATACATGGAAAAAATCCTTTCCATCAACCTATTTGCTGGATACACTTCTGCACACACAGCACAGTATGCAGTTGGTCTCCTTTGGCACGTATGTACCCTGCTGATTTTGATAATTAGAGAGGTTTTTCTAAGAGTGAACAGAGTTACTTTTAATCCTTTCCTATAGAAGCCTGACATTCTTAAGAGATTTTTTAGCACCCACTTCCTAAATCTAATATAACAATGTGGTTATTCCCAGCCCCATGCGAGTTTGTTGGCAGACAGTTACTCTACAAGCAGAAAATAACCAGGGCCCCAATAATATGTGAACCATATAAGCAATGCAAGCCATTTCTGTAATCATTTTCTGATGTTCAGAAATATATTTGTTCTCCTAGAGTTCTTTTCCTTTGTTCTACTTGAAAGTAAAAAGAGTAAAAAAAGTAAAAAGTGCCTATTGACCTCTAATGCCCTGTTAAACCAGTGGGAGTTTCAGATGTGAATCCATCCTAGGGTCTAGTCAGAGTACCTCTCTACCAGTCTGATTCCATCTAAAGGGTGTGATTCATATCAGAATATTAAAAAATAACTAAATTGATCAGTGCACGAATCACTTAACCTGCAGACTTCAGATGCATAACACCAGATTCAAATTTGATGTAAGTAAAAACAAAATATAGGTTATATTAGACAGAAATTATTTTGGAATACTTGGATCAAGTTCTCTGTGTCCACTACTGCTAGGACTCCAACCAATTGCTTCTTTTTCTCTGCTAAGTACTTCCATATTACTACTGTTTTCTGCCTTTGCAACATCTTGATCAGACTGTGCTTTTCTTCAGAAGTCGCTTACACAGCATATATTAAATAATGATGATGAGAGTATAAAAAAATTATAAAACTAGATTTTGGTATTTTTTTCTTGTGTTAGATCATCAAAATCTAATGTGTAGCCATATTGCAGACAAACCCTATTCAAGCAAAGTATTATAATTTAGATCCAATAAAATATACACTGGTGGTATTTGTCTCAAAATTAAGATCAATACATTGTATCTCTTGCACATAATGATGTCTATAGTAAAAAGAAAATGGAAAGTAAAGAGAACATAATTCATGGATTTCTATAACACTTCTGTAGATTGCAAACATTCAAACAATATTTCTGAAAGCTGTAAACTGTAAAAATCAGAGTTGATTTCAGATTACATTTCAGCAGAGGAAAATGAACACTGGCAAATTTGTCTTACCTGTTCCAAGAAATAAGACATGGTATCTTCCATCAGCAGCATTCACTCTGTCCACAGCAATCTTTGTATACTTGTAGTCAGCTCCTATCCGGATGATCAGTGGCCTCTTGTGTATTGGGTAGATGGGATTGAACATCAGAGGGTGATTCCTAATGAAGGTCACAACGTCGTCTGGGAACTCTTTGGTCGTCCGCACGTTGGGCGTGAAGGCTCCTCCCGGACACTGCGAGAAACGCGCACAGAAATGATGAACATCTTTCAGAGAGTTTTCATCCCCAGATCATTTACAAATATGGGCAGATAGCTGACAAAGGAAATTCCCAAAAATCACTTCGGACTTGGGCCAAGACTTACTATATTCCAGTAAGGGGTATGAAGTGTTGAATAGCTACACTTTGAACTCCCATCTCTTCTGATAAAACAAGCCAAACTGTATTTTTGCACTTTCAAAATCCAGCCTGATGGCAAAGATCTGTACTTCTGAACCTACTTCTACATGTTTTATGCTTCTAAACTGCCTGTTGGAAAAAAAAATTCCAAGAGATTCATATGGGAAGATACCAAACGTTCGCATCTGTTTTTTTACAGAATTAGTGCAAAGGCAGAAGTCAAAGTCTGATACTTAATTGCAATTTTGCCAATATCCCTCTTGTCATTTTGTTGATTAGAAGATGATGAAAGGGCCTGCGACTCATCTTCAGTTGAAAGAGAAATAATATGGAGTTGATGAGGGAGTCCCATAACAACTTATTTTTATCTGAAAAGGTTGTCTATACATTCCCCTATGCCTTAGAAGTAACTGAAGTACATGAATACTTTGGATGCTTCTTTAAACATAATGAAGAACCATCCAAATAATCATCCCTGGGGCATTCTGGGCCTCATGAGAAAATAAAAGCCATCTTACTCAACTCTTTACTGAGTTTGAAACTAAAAGGAAACTGTAAAGAAATCAGAGCCATGTCAGTAATTAGTACAAAGTTCTTGATTCACTTATGTTAATTTACTTGATTTTTTTTTTTCAGCTACCACTACCTCACTTCTTATTGCTGCTCCTGTGCTTTTATTTTTTCCCCTTACTGTATTCTGAGCTGTGAAACTCTCCTCAGAGTACTGGAGATATTCAGAAGTGTTTCAACGCAGTATTTTTCCAATTGGAAAATGATTTGTTCAATAAAAAGCACTTGATGGAAATTTGTTTATTTTGATGAGGGCCATTCTTACATCTAGGATGGAATTTCTGGTCAAAACCACAAACACAAATAGCCAGTAGCTTAGGGAGAGATTTACCTCACCTGACTCCTACTCAAAGTCAGGCACTTATTCTTAGGTTTCCTCTGTAGTCAGTAATTCAGACTAAACACCCTGCTTTTAGATGGCTAAAATTACATAAAATGAATCATATTCTGAGACACTTGGAATCTGTCTGGGGATATGTGAGTCATGTGTCCAACCTACCTGATGAGATGCAATTTGGGTTTTCACCTCCCAGGGCATCCCCGTAACCACAGGCAGGAGTGCCTGTTCTACTCTCACTGCTAAAAGCTGTTCCATATTGCACCCAATAAACTATTCATTGGGTATACCAGAAAACAAGTAGAGAGGGCACTTCAGCCTAATCACAGGCTTTAGAGTTGTCTTCTGGCTCAATCAGAGTTAATTATTTATCCAAAGTAGAACAGCTCTGGTAGGAACTCTAAAAGAAATTGCTCTGGCATCAGTTCCCTCCAGGAAGAAGAACCAGAACTCAGCTCAGACATGGGCTGTTTCTCTCATCTGACATCCTTGCTGATTTATTTCTCTGGGCTCATATTTATCCTAAGGATTTTGTTTTGGCTCTCATTAGAAATGATGCCCTATGTTAATGCTCTAAGACTGCTCATGAAATTGAATTCTTATTATCTTACTTGTTCTATCCTCCCTGGCATGTTCATCCACATTCCAGAAAAGGTATGGAACTATCTGTTAAGATTAGCAATAAATGCTTAAGAAAGAACTGCATTCATCATTAGCAAGATTATTCTACTTGGTAGTGCTCTGCCAGACTCCATTTCCTTTCAAGAGGGATTTTGTTTCACAAACAGTTCAACTTCAACTTTCCTGTCTCATATAGCTCAATTAAAAGTCTTTGATACTTTCAGCCCTTCCATTATTGACTTGGAGTCATAAGACTTTTGTCTGTGACTTTGTGCAAAAATGTCTGTGCTATGATTCACACCAGCATGACCCTAAAAACTTACATTGTATCATTGTTCCCAGCAAAGCCTTAACAAACATGTTTAATCAATTAATTCTTTTGCTAAACCAGTGACAAGCAAAAGATGATACTGAAGAAACCCATAAGCTCTCCCTTTCCTGGAGGGATTGAATGGGCATCCTTCACAGCTCATTCAAGAACCTGTCTACACAATTTGATGTTCACACTTGATTATCAGAATTCTTTGATTTACAGCATATTCCCCAATATGCTGTAGGTACAAAAACTATTTCTGTAAACTCTGAAAAATGGAAACTACCCGCAAACATCACTGAGTTTAGTTGCAAGCTGCCAATTATGTATTTCTTTTTCCATAAGTAAGTTTTGCTTGTGGAGAAATAAGAAACCATTGGTCTTTAGTGAAGGCCAGCCAAACACTGCCGAGTTGATCATGGCCAAAAGAATGTATTGCTTCATTTAATCCTACTGAAGCTACACTGAAGCCTTTCCATTGTTTATCCAGTGTACTGCAACACGATGAACTTTCATTTCTATCCAGAAGTTTAGTATGAATATCTCTTTAGGCAACTGAAAAGTAGGATTTTCCATGTCATATAAAAAAACATCTCTGTCTAGTCCAGAATCCCAGAAGTTACAAAAAAAGCACATTCCAGAGAAAAGAAGATCAAACCCCACAGACTGCAAATATGGCTAATCATGTTAACTCTTTGAACACAAATTCTGAGCAGCGAAAAATCACCATGTCCCTACTTTTGTAAATGCTTTGATTTAAGTGAAAAATAAAGTTTGTGCCACACACTGAAAATGGAATTTTTTTGGCAGTGAAATAAAAGCAAAGCCAAAGAAATTCCATCTGAGAAAATATGACTTAGGAGTACTGTGTTGTGGCTGAATCATAAGGAAGCACACCAAAGTCAGTGATCCAAAAACCAGCAATGGTTTTTGGCTCCAAAAACCAGCAAAGGAATCTCTATGAGCTATGATCTAAGAATTTATCTTCAGATTCAGAGCCCATCGCCATATCTGGAAAGTGTGTAATTTCTGTCACTATGTTAAATCCAAATCTGATTTTTTCCCCTTTCTGTTGTGTTTCCCAATTTCTTTAGGCCCATCTGGAATACTTCAGAAGCCTCCATAGGGTGAACCAAGAAAAATATGGCAGTGGTTGAGGAAACGCATACAAACAAAATACTCTGAAGCTGCAAGAAACTTTGAAATGTGACTAATCACAAGAGTATGAGACTTCCTGTTTAAATGGGTCTCTTTTTTAAAGCCTCAGTGAACTCGTGAGATTAGAGCTGTATGAATTAATTGCAAGGAAAGACTAATGCTAGCATTAGACCTTAGTGGAATGTCAGGTATTGATTAGTTAATTCTAGAGATCTGGGAATGTAAAGTCCTAACTCTTACAGCCAGCAACAACTGCACTAAAATGTCATGAAGAATTGTGTGAACAGGGAGAGCTATTCCATGTATCTGAGCTATTCCATGTACCAGAGAGAAAGAGAGAAAAAGAACAAGATTTTGCAGTATAAAGACAAATCAGACTGAAATAGTGATATGGTTAAAGGTTCTGACAGGGACTGGCAAAATTAAAATAAAATTCAATTTCCTGTGATGAATGGAAAAGCAACAAAGTATCAATGTAAAAAAAAATAACTGTATTGTTGAGAGATGATTTATGGTTCTCCGCATATTTATTTCATTCTGATACTTGAGAAACTGTAAGACCTCATAGGAGTCACACACCCACATTACCATAATTCATTTAGCAAATATGGATTGAGAGAGGATTCAGAAAGTTCATACATTCTTCATTAAAGCTTGAAATATCAGATGTTACATTTCTGCTAAATATAAATTAAGAATAGTTAAAATAAATAAGTAAATAAAGAAAGAAAAAAGTGAATTAACAGAAATTTGTATACATCATGAAGATGAAAAGTAAGAAGAAACAATAGTTTTATTTAAAATATCTCATGAGATTACTTTTATACAACTTGGAAACAGAGCTAGCTCTAATTGTGTACAGAATTTATTGGAAGATTATTACTACCCCGATACAGTGAAAGAAAGTCCTGAAAGCAAGGCATACAAAAAGCATTCTTACAAGGAAGACCATGGTGAACTGAATGGCAAGAAAATGCTTTTATTTCTAGGTGTCTCTCCTAAGATTCAGAACGTGGCAGGGTATGACTTAGTCCAGGGACAAGTCCCAGAAACCTTGATCTCTAAATCTCCTACTACATCTCCTAAACATCTGAGTAAAGGTGCAAGACTCTGGAGAGATAAAGAAAATTCATACAGACAGAAGACAGACTTACAGACATTTGGATCCAGGCTGTGGAACACACTAACAATGCTGTCTTTGCCTGCTTGTTTATTTAGCTACATTTTGCTCACATGTACCCACAAAATGGAAATGTGCATGCAAACAAGAAGACTATCACCTAATGAACTAATTCTTGTCACCTTTGAAGCAGAATGCAACTAACATTTTACATGACTTTTAATTCTTTCTAGAAGATTTATCAATGTAACATGATTTGCAGTTGGATTTGCAGGCAACTGAAAAGCAAATAAAATAGTCCTGAATTGTAACTGTCACAGTCACATACAGCCTTTTCTCCTGGAATAAATACTATTTATTTATGTATTAAACAAAGACAAGCAATTGGCAAGACTGAATAAACATCTTTGTACTTACAGTGCCAGGTCGTGGGTATGGAATTCTGCCCTGATATGGAATCAGCTGGTGGTTTGGGCCCTCCTTGTGAGCAAATGGTCCATTGAACACAGTCTGGATGTCAGACAGATGATACACACACACGGCTGAGCCTTTAAATATGGAGCTGGAAGACAAGACAAAGTTAGCATTGCAACCTACCAACTCTTTTACAGCTTTTCTGTAATTTTGCATGGTCCAATGATGAAAGATACCTCTAACACAATATTTTATACAATTTATTGCTTTTATATGGATTTAAAACATTTAAAATAAACTGATCTAGCTGCCCAATATACGCCACTACTTCTTAAGACTTAGCACCTTTCTGAACAGTGAACTGAAAAAAGAGAGAGGCAGGCACTACCCTACTGGTGCAATAAGAAGATTTCCTAATGCTAAATATAGAAGTAAAATAATCTGGCTCCAGTTGAAATCCATGGCAAAAATACTGCTGACTTCAGTGAGGCAGGAGTTTTATAAACTTTGTACTGCCAAGCTCAGCACAGGTTTCCGGAACTCCCTACCACTATATCAACCACAAGACCTCCATGAGCCTCCTAAAATACATGGCTAAAATATTAATCAAAACATCCAGAGCAATTACAATTGGTTGGATTATTATAACCAGTTTCCAGCTTTTTTGCAAAAAATGAATGGACACGATGTGGCTGTCAAGGAATTACTCCTATAAAGTCTTCAATCTGCCCATAAAACTGGTCTTATGAAGACCCAAGTCTGAAGCTTCCTGAGGGGAACGCAGGGATTCACCTAAGTAAAGGGCATGTTCTTCCCACTGCTCTAGATTCAGTCCAGAGAGCACAAACCCTGAATGATGATGATGAAAGGCATTAGGGAAAAAATTTCCAGACTGATACTAAGGCTGACTACAGTGAATAAAACCCCTCATTTTTCCTCTTACTGCATGCAAGGTTTGCGATATTTTTGTTTTAAAGTGGAAAATCCAGACAGTCTAAAATATGCCTAGTGTTAACTGTAGGATGAAAATAATCCAAGTAACTGTTTCCATTTGAAGAAGAAAAAACACTCCAGAAAAAAACCTGGAAACATTACACATAGTGTCTAAACAACAAAAGTAAATCCACGTTGCTCTCAGCTATATATGGATTAGTAGATGAACCTTTTAGATGGATTATGGTATTTGTGGAAATTTTACTAAGTATTAATAGACTCTGACAAATGCATTTAGTCTTTCCAGATGTTTTATGTTATATTTGCAGCACATTATGACACTAAAATAATTTAGCTCAGTATTAATCCTTTTTTTTCTGTATGATTTAGATAAAAATACTAGTAGTTATTACTTCCTGTGATGTTTCTCTCTTGCTACTCTTATGAGTTGGAAGTCTACAGAGATGAAGATACAGGAACTATTAAAGAATAAAAATCCTCATGGTTTTTGTATTTAACTAGGTAACATATTCAACCTATAGTCAAACAAAAATAAAGCAAGAATAGACCATGTGGTTCACAATAACAGAAATGCATATGTAAAAACTTTAGTAGAGAGAGAAAAGAGCTTGAGAGCCAGGAAAAAGTAAACTTTTCTCTTTTTTGTCACCTTGTATGGTCCCGTGATTCAAACTTCATTTCCACTGACAAATACCAGAATTTGGTAGAAGTGTTTCCAGTTTACTCATGTTCCACCCCCAACCTAATGATAAGTGTGGTTTTACTAGTAAACATAAGCTCATAATTTTCTCTTTTTGTGAAGCAGGAATTATAGACAGTACCTAAGTTTACAAGTTATGTGAAGCTTTTGTTTCCAATTAAATATTATAGAATCATATTCTCCTATCATATTTACACACTGGAGTAAGCAGACCCTCATATCCTGGTGAAAAAAGCCTGTTGGAGAAAAAAAAAATCCCAAAGGATTCTTTTACTAAAATTTTTCATTAAAGGAATTATTAATAATAAATTACATAATTTTCTAGTTTGATAAAATAAATGAAAATTAAAAAAAAAACCCAAACCCAGAAGAAATTTTGAACATAAGAAATAACAGCTAAATAATAAAGGGTAGCATATCAGAAATCAGGGGGTAGTAACCAATTTTACTCTGTGTTAGCACTATGTAGTGAGGGCAAGAGGAAAAACAAAAAAAATAAAGGTAGAGGTGGAAGAATCTGTTGGTCCACCTGCTAGTTTATCTTTGTGGAGAGTTTCACCACAGTAAGCCATATGTAGTGCTTCCAGCACCCTTGGGAGCTCAGTAAATGCTTTCTAAACCAGACAGCAAGTGAATACAACTGGCTGGTAACAGGGAGCTGCACAGAGGTGACCAAATGCCATGTAAGCTTGTCCTTTTGTAGCCAGCTGAAGCCAATATGGTTATTTGCCATCTCTGTGATCATCAGCCAGCTGAGAGACTGGAAATGATTTGTATGAATTCATGTAAGATATCCTGGTTTGATCCTTCAGGGCGCTGGATGTTCTTCAGGAGGTGTTAAGTGCTCTCAGATGCCACATGAGTTCACTGCGTTGAGGTCATTCAGCTTTCCACTGCTGAGCAGTGACAAGTGGCCCTCCACGGAAATGTTTTCCCAGTGGCAGCTGACAGCATGTCAGGAAGCAGTTTGCTCCAAGAAGCACAGCTCTGACATAGATACCAACAGCAATGGCACTGAGACTCCTGCATGCAAACCACAGCCACAGCAGACAAACAAAATTGCCCAGCATAGCCTCATCCACAAAACATCAGTTTCAGTTTTCATGCAGAAAATCAGGCAGTTCTGGTAATTTTTTTTCGAATTTCCATGTTTACCTTGATGTTGTAAAAATTCCATATACGAGTGTTGTTCTGGGGTTATCTGTCTCTAGGAGAAACACATCCTCTGTAAGAAACAGAAAGAAAAACATTTGGAATAGTAAGAAAAACTTTATTTTCCAGTTTAATTGATGATTTTATTCCTCCTAAACTCAACAGTAGTTTTATCTCAGACTTGAAGGGGAAGAAGGAGACTTACCACATGAACAGATCATATATGCATAAATCTAGCATTTGAACATTTAGAAACAAATTTGGAAATTAACTCCATGCCCTCTAGCCTTATGGAGCCAGAAGGCAAAGATTGTTAAATACATTCAGGATCTATGTCACATATTTTTCTCAGCTGTATCTTGTTTCAGCAGGTTGTTTAGCAGTAGGAAAACATTTAAGTTGCAGTAAGTTAAAGACAACGAGTTCCCATAGATGGATGTAATCAAAACCAGGGAAATTAGGTGTTTTATTGTCCAGAACACACTGGAGTGCCCTCACTAGAGCATTTTCAATATGATATGACTGTCAGACAGCTTTGCAATAAAGAATGTGAGAGATGTAAACCTCCCTCCTCCTGTTGTGTAGTGATTTATTGACTGCACTGTGCAAAACTGTACTTGCCCACTGAAATGAATTTACCCACTATACCTCTGATCTCTAGATTTTTTTTTACACTTCAGTGAAAACTACTTTAATCTCTGACAGTTTCTCCTTACAAATGTTTTTAATAACTATAATCATGCTACCTCTTAATTTACAGCTCAAAAAAGACTGAACTGTGTGAGCTTTTTATCACAGAATATGTTCTTTAACTTTCCATTAATTTATGTGGCTCTTTCATTTAACCCAGTGAATTTTTTAAATATTCTTTTCAATACGTCGAAAGCAAAAGACTTCACCATGCAGAACTGGAAGTGTTATACTCTCCTGAATTATACATGAACACAGAAGCATGTCTTTGCTCTCTCCCAGTTTTCTGAATTTCCAGCTGTGATTGCATTCTTCCTCTTTGCTAGAGAACTGTGCTGGGAGCCCATGCTGAGAGTATTGTCTCCTATTCACTATGGTCCTACATATTGTCATACAAGAAACTAAAAGCAGTTATCCTACTGCTTTGTTGAAGAGGAGAGGGTTGGTAAATCACAGTTCTGAAAGATGAGCTGCTGTGCTGAGGCACTGTAAACTTCAGAAAATCAGCCCTGCAAGCACCTTGCACATTCCGAGCTAGACCAAGTTAGGATCTGCTCCTAGGCCCAATCACGTTCCACTGGAACCTTGAACTGAAGCAAGTACACCAGAATGTTGTAAATATATAAACCCAAAACTACTCCAAACCCCATTTCCTATGGTGGGAATCAGGAATAACAATCACGAAAAGAGAGAGGACACAATGGGGAGAAGATCAGATCCAGATGCAGACCCAGTGCAGGGCACATTAACTACTTATATTATTTATATGTATAGTAAAGCACATAGCAAATCTTCCAATACCTGAATTTAGAACTATGATTTTGCACATCTCAGCTATGGAAAGCATAGAATTTGAAACTCTGGTAATGTTGTTTGCCATGTAGGTATCAAGACATGCATTTATTAATTCCTTCATGAAAAGAAACCTCTTGTGACTGCTGTACAGATTATGCATTGCATATTTACAGTATTTCACATGTTGAAACAAAAATTTATGTGACTGAATGATTCCTGAAGGATTATATTTATGGGTAGTGGTATTGCTGGTGCCAGTAACAGGATTTATTAGCATTATCTTGAATTACCAAACTGAGGACTCTACCCTGTGATCAAAAAAATAGAAAAAAATTCTTTATGGAAAAGCTGTGTGTTACACAGTGGTATAAGAAACAGTTTCAAAGGAATGTTAAAAACCCTCTATTACAATCCAAGCTAGTAGCAAAACAGTAAGAGAGGCACTTAGATGTTTCCTTACAAGTATTAATTCTTTACATATATCATTGTTTTACATAGTCAAGATTAATTACCTTTATTTCAATAGTAATGATAATTACGCAAAGAGACTTACAAAGAATTTTTTTCTTTTGCTGTCATAAAACTGCAAGGGGAATTTTGTCATGGACAAAATTGCTAAGATTTCACTGTTAACAACTTGACTAAGAAATTGAATGAAAATCAGTCATTAAATACGCACAAGGCACAGCACTTAGATGAAATTTTAAGGAATGTTTTTGTGATACCTAATTCATCAAAGTAGGTTTCTGTTCCATCTTCATCCATTACTGAGCACACAAGTCTTGCTTTCAAGAATGTTGTCCACTTGTTCACAAGACTGCGCTGACCTCCTGTGTCATTCTGGAAAGGAATATTATTTTCAGAAAAGAAGAAATAAAACACAGCTAACATTTTACTGGGTTTTCCCACATTTTTCTCAGGTTAATTAATTATCTCGATAATTATCTGGTAAATTTAATATTAAAAATACATAGGTCTAAGCCAAATCCCCTCATCTAAGCATTCTACACGCAGAACAAACCAAGAACTAGTTTTCTGAGTGGACTTGCCTCTGCTGGGCTAGCAAGGTTGGAGAGTTGGACAGTAGATTTTGTGCACCAGCAGTGTATGCTGTTATGACTGGAAATGACTGTGGAGCTCTGCATCACTCATTGACACCCAGGATAAAGTCCATGCTATCTCTAAAAGGTCTCGTGGCTCTATGGAGGGATGTTTCTTCTAGTTCTGGCAGCAGCAGAGCTGCACCTGACCGAGTAAGCCACGCTAGCACATGAGATGGGTGCTCTAAACAGTATTCAGAAACGATGGCCAGTGTGGGTCAAGCTAGTTATGCTCTGTTGCAAGTCCTGCTAGCTTGGTCCAGAGATGGCTTGGTCACAGCTCACTCACAGATGTTTCCAATTTCCCGTGGTTCAGGCTGGGAACTGTAACTGCCAGACCAGGGGATGCAGCACTGAGGTGACAGATCCTGACTAACTGTGCTGGTGAATGCCTTACATAAAAGCAGTGTCCTCCAAACTGCATGACATGATGTCACCCAAGGAAACAGAAAAACCAACATGCAGAAGCTACTGAAATGGGATTTCAATAATATGCTGTGCATGTTTCACTGATGTTGCTGGAGCTGGTAATCCAACATTTTGGGTGACTTACAAGGAGTCTTTTCAGTCTTTCAGAATCTTTCACTATTTTGCCAGTCTCAAAGGTGTTTATACATGAATATGATGGTATGTACACATCTACACAAATATACTCAGACATTTTAACTGGTCTTGGGATTCTGTCACTTGCTTCAGTGTAAGTCTAAAAAGGCTTAGGCCTTTCAAAAATCATCTGGGCTTCATTATAACAGTAAAAAACCTAATACAGCTGTAATTCTGTGAAACATCTTCTTGCAAAATATCCAAAAAGGCCTTTAGGCACTCTCACTAAAATACAGAGAATGGGGATTATAAAAGAGATCACATGCCTCATCATATTGCCACAGAAGGACAAACACCTTCACATCCAGGCACGACAACATCACAAAGCATCAAATTCTAAAGAAAACCCAAATTAAAGGCAGGGAATATATAAACACAATTAACTTCCTGAAGCCTTCCAAAAGAAGGAATGAATAGGCTAGCAGCAATTCTGCATTTATAATTTTTCTCTCATTTAAAAAAATTGATTTCACCAGAGATATTAATAGCTGCTTCAATCATTTTTCATCTACAGTTGATTAGAGATACAAAAAAAAAAAAAAAGGGAAATAGAGATAATGAGGAGTGCTGTGAAAAAAAATTAATTATTGCCCAGGAATAGCCACAACTCCTGAATTTAAATTTCCTGTGCACATTTTTAAAGTTAGGCTCACACATGCATCAATACAAGCAAGCAGAAAGAACAGATGTTGCAATAATGAAAACAGCATTTGAAAGTTAAATCCACCAATTTAAAAGTTTGATATTTCTGATGTGCTTTAACTATTTTGAGTGTGTATGTGTGAAAGCCTTCATTGCCTGAAGTTCATTTTTGTTAAGAAAATAATGTGCCTTGTTTGTGTTAAGGACAGTAAGTTTGAAAATTCAACACTGGTAACTATTCTGACTCAGTCAGAGAAATACACAAATCCCTGACCCTGCATATTTCCATATTATTACACATATAGTCAGATACATATAACCTGTTCAGACCCTAGCTGTGAGTTCAATAACAGCTCTTAATTATGAATTATGACACAGAAACAGGAAATTTTGTCAAATCAAAGGCTTTTCAAACACTTAGTCTTTTAGATTATCATGTCACACTATCAGTTTATCCCAGCAACCTGGTAAACAAAATAGCTCTTACTGGGCATACTCTTGCAATCATTGAATGAATTTGCTTTGTGCTGCCGCTGTTGTCTGTGAGTCTTTCTTTGAAGAAGAAGTAGATTTTGGCATCATTGGGGTCAGTGCCATCTGGGATAACATGAGCATCCACAAAAATAGGCTCTGAAATGAAAAAGTTTACCGAAAGGATGAAACCAAAAGATGTATAAGCAACAGAATGATTTGACATTTACTGACTGCTTCAAGGAAGTGCTGAATACACCAAATATCAACAGGTAAATGGCTCTGTGCTTGCATCCTCAAACTTTATTTCACAGCAAATTTTCAGAGGAGCAGTCCAGAAGCAATGGTATTAGATTACTGCAGAGACTCAAAGACCTTGAGGCATAAGGAAGAATCAGTGTGTTATCTTGGGCACCTAAGGGAAGTCTCATTGAGACAAAACATAAAAGTAAGCTGGAAGAGTTTAGAAATGTGACAAATAAGGTTCACAAATAAGAGAGGAAAACAATTCGTATAACCCAGAAAAGGAAAGCAGGGTAGGCAAATGCTTGAGCAGCATTTGACTTCACATCAGAGGCTGGTAAACATAATCAAATGTATGTGCAAAACACTACAAAGGAGAAATACGGAGAAAGCAAAATTGTTTATAACCTTAACATCAAACATGTAATGGACAGTGCAGGAGCCCTCAGAATATCTCCTTTGACTGAAGGAAGAAGTGGCCCTTGTTCCTGCATGAAGGCTTTCTCTTTTCAATGATCATGCAAGATTGCTTGTTTGGTTGAAGTACAGTACAAAGTTTGAAACAATCTGATACAAATTAATGTCTGAGAGAAAACTCTTTTTAGACTGCACCCTTTTTCTCTTCACATAAGTCTATTCTTGATATAATTAATATAACAAATGTCATGACACTGGCTCCAAAAGAACAAGGAAACAAATCATACTTTCAAATACCTGTTTTGAACAGGTAGATTTTCCAGAAATTAGGCATTTTTAAACTTTCTTTTTCTCTGATTCATTTTAGGATACACATGTTAGGGTGTGCAGGTAAGTGTAAGAATGTATAACAAACAGAAAAAAAATTTAGAGAGCAGATATAGTTTCGCTTTCACAGTGAAATTAATTTGTGAATGAAATCTTGTGACTTCACTGTAGTCACAGCCAGACAGGAATAATAAGTCACCATAAAAAATATCAAGGCAAAACCACAGTAACTTTACTTCAACATACCTGAAGGCTTTTTAAAACTCTAACTGCTGTCTTAGTTGCTCCATAACCTTTCACACCTACCTCTGCTCAGAGGGTAGACCACCATTTTAAATTAAATTGGTTTCATTGGAAGGAGTCTTTCTCCCAGTAAAGACAGGGAGAATTTTCCCAGTGATGTCAGTGAATCAAAGAGTTACGTGATTTCACTAAGAAATGAGTTTTTTCTACTGTGTTTAGGTGACCAATTCCTCACCACTGAAATAAGTGGCAATCATCCTCACTGACTTCTCTGACAGTGGGACACTCTTCTGCACACATTGTGATTGCAAGTGGTGGTGAATCTTCTGTGCAGAGATGGATCACCTTGAATTAACTGAAGCTGGTGGCTTAGAATCAAACATTGATTTAAGGCAACACCTGATTCATTAGAGGTGAAGGCACTTTTCTAGAAACCAAACTGTCTCCAGTTGCCATTGGAAAGGTTTCCATACTTACCCCCAAAGAGCTTGGTTCAACCTTAATGCAAAAAAGGCCCTCAGGCAGGGAGACCTAGGAGCTTGGTTCATGCAGGGATGAACCTGTGCTGTCTACAATTTGTATTTACACACATTTCTTCACGGTTCAGCTTCCTAAATTAAATTCAGAGACAAGCTCTTTAAAAGATAAGGTCTTAAGCAAAGGAAAGCAGAATCTCTGTGACACCCACTAAAACTCTGGTAAATTAAAGGCATCTCACCACTCAGCCACTTGGAGTTGTGCTGGTCAGTCCTCACTGCATTCCTCCTGGTCAGACTGCGAAAAATGGCTGCATCCGTCCCCATGAAATCAATATACATTCCTGAAAAGAGCTCTTCATCTGAAAAGAATTGAAATGGGGGGAGAATTGTTATGGCTTTTGGGAAAACAGAAGTTTATTTTAAATTCGTCAGCTCTTTATTTACACAGGAGTCTATACAGATAAATAGTGCGTCATGGCAATGAGGTTTTCTCTGATTTACAAAGACTCAACCTAGAATGCATGAGAGTCATCAGATTTTTCTTAGAGACTTTATGGAACTGCACCATTAAATGCCACAGCAGAGCTGCATACACAGGAATCCATTCTTGATAGGAAGTTTAGTTGCCCTGTTCGCACTGCTAAGGACTACTGGAGAACAAGGCTAGTGTTATCAAAAAGCATCACATTCAATATCTTAAGTATGCACTTCAAAGATTTTTTTTTGTTGTTACGAAAGTAGATTAAGTGACTGGGTTGAATTTATTGCTGCTGTAAACTGGCACAACATCTATTGCAGTCAGTGGATCAGTGCCAATTTTTACAGCAGCATTGTTACGGCTGCCCCAGGCAGCCTCAAGCTGACTTCAGTATTGCAGAGGCCAGACTATCATACTATTGAACTCTACTCAGAGTAATATGGAGCAAGAGTTCTCCCCTTCTGTGTACTTGGTTCTAAGTATAGGGTCATTATACTTGAGCAGAATGAGACATGCAAGTCCTACATGAACAGAACTATGAGCTTCTGCTCCCTGTGCAGGGCTGAAAACTCAGCCCATCAGTCAGGACGTCTATCTGTGTTTATGTATGTGTGCACAAACACATGTATACATAATTACAATTATAATTACATAAACTATCATTTTCTACTCTGTGAATAACCAAGCAATTTCCACTGACTAATGACAATGAAATCCCAGAGTAGAAAACAGTAGCTAAAATAAACTCTAACTCTCAGAGTGGGAGTGGTGGCTGAATACATTCCAGTACAGCTGGGTCCTTTGATTGATGTTTTTGTCTGTACTCCTGGACTACCCAGAGAGTGTGGTCAAGCTGGCAAGAGTCACAGGCTCAGAAATACTTGAGGCTATTTTCATGCTGTGTGTATGTGTGTGTGTGTGTGTGTGTGTGTGTGTTTATAATCAGCATGGAAAACTATTGAGAAGCTCATGAGAGGATCAAAACTCTGGAGACTTTGCTTTCCTGCTGCTAACTGGAGCCTGAACTGAACCCTGGCAGGGCATCCAGCAGCCACTCTTCTGCTCTCACCTCTCCCTGTGATGACAAGATTTGTACACAGGGATTTAAGCAATGCATTTGCTGCATGTTGCTGAAGCTTTTACTTCTGGAGCAGGTATTCACAGAATGATGTTAGATCTGGACAAATTTATACGTGATTTTGTATATTTGCCTCCTTGCCTCAATCCATCATAACTTTATTCTTATTATGAAATAAATTGGCTGAAAGAGATCAGGTTTATGGTTCTCACTAAATGTTATGTACAGTCCTGTGCATGCACACATACATACACACTTCAGCAACAGTACTATACTATGTAATTTTAATCCTATTATATATCAATGGCATTACTTGTGACTTAAGCATTCCTAGTGTCTGTTTGCTAATCGTGTATCAGAGGAGATCCATCAGTTCCACTTCCTTCTGGTAAAATCCTTAAATTCCACACCGTATTTGGTCTGCACAGCACAATGAGTTCACTCTGCTTCACTTTGTTACTGGGGGGAATTACTGAATTGATGAGGTATTTAATGCTTTTATAAATATCTCACAGTCTTGGTGGGGAGAGAGACAGGCATCCTGCACACTAGTCATGCCAAGCTGCTTCAAAGCACATTTTTCATTGCTTTGATGCAAATGCATCTCTGTACAATGGCAAACTGTACAAAGTTCAAATTTATTTTTATAGTGCCATTTTCTTCTGAAGGGTGAATCAGCTTTTCTGCTGTATTCTAGGTCAGTGATGCCCAAAGTGGTCAAGAAATTGCATCTATATTTAAAAAGGATTCTTTTATTGTGGAAGAGTTATAGTTAGTCTGTGGTATTTACTATCTTCTGAAGCAATGGGAGGAAATCCCTCCTGCAGAAGCTCAAAGGTGAGTCCAGTACATTGACTGCATCCCTCATTACAACATGAGCTGAGACTTTGAAAATGTTCATGTTTCTGGCATGGATACTGAGGCCCAATTCACTAGAGCTTAAGGTTTTGAAGTGACTGGACTTTGCAACAGAAAGTATAAAACCCAATCTGGGGACTCTTTTTAAAAGGACTTTGACCTTTGCGGAATAATTTAAACTTCGTAGATGAACCATGTCATGAAAGATAAGTCAAACTCTAGGGAAGGTCTCCTTAGTCACATAACAGAGATCAAAGAAGATAACAAAAAGTTCATTAAGATAAATAAAGCTGCCACAGATCTACTGCAGAAAAAAACCAGCTTACTGTACAAACAGTAATTCAGAAACAATGTTCTTTAATGTTGCTATATAAAACCCAGAAGGAACAAGGAAAGGAAACAGTCTCTTCACTTAACAACACCAGAATGGCAACGAGTAGCAGTGGACTCATCTATCACTGACTTTGAACAAACATTTTCTTTACACAGTGAGTGTCTGTAAACACTGTCCCTAGATCACTGTTGAGATAAAATGTATGGGCAGCCAAGGTTCAGAGAAATGTCTAGGTAGCATTTACCTGTTCTCTACAGGTGTTCAGTTCATATCACTGTGAATAGATATACTTGTCCTTCGTACTAACTATATATACAATGAGGAATAAAAAAAAAAAAAGGCAGTTTATATTTTGAACTGGCTATGTAGGACCGACTCTATTACACTTTCCTTAAGTTCTATAGGACTTTAAAGAAAATATCTCACACAATATGTAATTGATGTAACTGATTTCAGAGGAAGCTGAATAGCAGAAACATGGCACGCTGCTCCCTTGCAAACCTTAGGTGAAATACACAGTACCTGTGTGCAATAAGTTTTATTTACTAAGAAAGTCTCAAAAATCTGTGCAACTGCTGCTCCTTTCACAGCCAAAAATACAGCAAGGAGCAGGCACATGTCAAAAAATCAGGGCTTTGGCACTAGAAGTGTGTGAACATACTGCAAATGTGAAAGGTCGGGTTATGCTGAGTATATATTTCCAGCTCTTCCTGGTTGAAAAAAAAGAAAAGTATATTTTACAGATGAGTTAAGCTGCACAAAGTGTATTCCCCCTTTGAGTTTTCTCATAGGTGTGCAACAAGCACAGCAGAAATCCTTTATTGTTTCACTTTCTGGCCTTTCAGATAGAAGAAAATTGCAAAATTGGTTGGGTATAAAGCCAATTTAAGAATGAAGAGCTTTACAATAGTTGGTGGGCTCTACAGCAGTGATGACAAAAAAAATGAAATTCAAAGCATCTGAAGTCTTCAGGCTTCCTTTCCCTGGCTACTCTGAGATTTTAAAAATAATTAAATAAGACACAAGTACTGTCTAGGATGAACAAGGTCAGAAACCATTCAAATATAAATGCTAGACAGGGTTATGCAAAGCTGAAACTATTCCTGGGAAAAAATGCATAATCTGGAAAATCTTTTGTTTCCTGTGTCTCTCTCCCAGTTTCAATAACTTATTCCTGCATTTCATTTGTCCACCCACCTTAAGCTTCATACAAGCCTTGAAACACGGATGGACCCACCCTGGTGTCCATCAGCCAGACAAAAGGCTCTGCTCCTGGGAGGCTGAACTCTGTGTCCAGCTCCCTTGGGGTATTCCACCAACCCACCCTACCCATGACCACATGGGTTTAGACCCCAGCAACCTGGAGTATCTTTACTTACTGATCATAACAGACACCGTGTTCACGTTAGGGTTGAAAGAACAGCGTCCCTTTCCTGATTCGCACTTGGAGTCGATCTTGAAGATTTGTTCCTGCAAAGTAGATCTGTGTGTCACTTCTCATGTCAGAAACCATTAGATCTAAGCTGATTTTCATGCCTGGCTGTTTGCAGCATTAGCAATGCTCTATTAACAGTGCTCTATTGGGCACTTTTACTGTAGTTTAGCTCTTCTATTCAGAATTCCATCATCTTGTTAGATAACACTGACACACGGTTATTTTCAAGACTCTTGTTATAAATTCAAGCCACTGAAACAAGAAAATGTTCCCTCTGTCTCTGTTAAGGATAGGTTGACTGATCTCTGCAATAATATCAGTGGAGACTGCTTCTGTGGTTTTGAAGTTATTTATCATTTATTTTCTGAATATATTGGTGTACTTATGCCTGTCTAGGACGTTATAATAAAGCTACTAGAACAATAATAAATATAAAATAAAATCTCTTATGACAACTGTCATTATGTTATAGCATAAATCATTTGGTCTTTACTGAGTTATCAGACCTCCAAAAGTCCCACAAATGACACTTACTTTCTTCTTCTTCAATACCATCTCTTGGATTACTTGTAGAGCTCCAAATCCACAGTGATAACTGATTTATCTATACCTCTTACCATAGCCTGAAATGTCCAGATTTTTTTTTTTAAGAAATCATGGTACAGGAATTTTTTTATATGTTATGTACTTTATGAACAGGAAATACATTCAGCAAAGTAGAAGCAAATTGGACTACAGCTTAAAATACAAACAATCTGAGTATCTTTAGAAAATCTGCCCATTTTGGTTCAACTCTTCAGTTCTCGTTTCCCAGCAATACTAGCACAGTGTGCTCAGCAAGAAATGACTCAGGCCCAAGCTCATTCCTTAAAAACTGCAGTCAGCAATGGCAGATATAAGCTGACCCAACACACACTGACTCTCACACTCTTGTTTGTATACCAAACATCTTGTTCTTAGGCTCCTACAACAAACTTCCAATCTTCCATAAAAAGCCAAAAGACACAATTGCAAGAAAAAACCACCAACAACAAATAACCAAACAAACATTTCAAAAGAAAAATGTAGCTGACAAAAATTCCAAAGAAAGACTTCTGTGCAGTAGATGCCAACAATTAGTTACTTCAGAAAGGACAACAACTCCTTATATTCCCTTTAATAATTAATGCAAATCACAGGAGAGTGGGGATGCCACACAAGTCCCTAAGCAGCTATTTGGCAGCAGCAAATTGAAGATTACACCAAGCTTAAATGCACAGCTGCAGCAGGAAGTTTTCATATGATTGTTCCCTCTCTTTTCCCCCTTCTTCTGTTTTGCCTAATTTAATCTCAGAGATCTTATCTATTGCTTCAGTAATAAACTCTCTAAACAATGTTAAAATATAAGTATGAAGTTTCTAATGTGATCTTGGGTGGTTTCTTTGTTGTTTTTTTTACTTCTAGATTATATGCAGCTTGATGCTAATCCATATTTACTATACTAAACCACTATTTACCAATTCAAAATGCCCATTACTCTTCTACTAAACTAGCTTCAGGATTACAGTTGATTTTCATATATATTAAACAGCTATTTAGTCTATAATTATTTCACATAGGGATTACACTTCCTTCTGTTTGCATTTACTTTGTCATTAGAATATATATGGGTGACTAAAGGAGCAATCACCAAAGACTAAAGTATCAAGTGTGCCAAGGAAGAAAACTAATCATTTTATAACCTCTGTTTCAGGGAAAAGGGCAAAATTTTGCCTCATCAATGAAACCCCCATTTTTTGTGAGTTTATGTGGAATCCTGGAGACAGAAAAGCAAAACCAGGCTCAGTTCCTATGACTGTTGGATATGACTCTGACAGGCTTTGTAGCTTCTAGAGAAAAACAGATGTGCTTTGTGAAATATTCATTTTGCACGTGCAAAAACAACCTTTTCTGCATAGAAAACTGTATCAAATTGGAAGTGAAACGATAAAAGCAGAGGAAAAAATGAATTTTCACTAGTCTCATCAGCACTACATAGTTCCTCATTCTGCTCTATCAATTAGTCATGCACAGATATTTGCAATGAGTTCAGAAGGAAATTCTTGGATTTAAACTGTTGTGCTATTGTTGGCCTGTACAGTAATGGCTTTGAGCATGAAGTGCCTACAGTCAAGTGTCTCACAGACTCCAGACGTCTGAAACAGCAGTTTATTTAATCAATTGATCATAGGCATGCAGCTATACAGACAGGCTCAGTGAAGCTTTTCCAAGTCATGTATCTTTACTTTTCATTTAAGAAATTTAACATCTTGCATCATCTGGAGATGTCATTTCCTGCTCTCCCCTCTGTCCCAATCTCATTTACAAGCAGTCTAAAAGAATGAGATTCAAACTTCTCTGGGCTGCAATATCAGTACTTAAGATGATAAAGAGTATTACATTAATTAAAGACAAATGAGATCACTGCTCATGTTTAAATGATTTTTCAAGAAATAGAAACAGGGGAAAGGTGACCCCTGTTTCAAAATACATCAAAATAAGTTAATGCAGAATTTTTTAACCAGAAGGATGGTTACTTACTTAGTTCTGCTTCCTTCTGCTTTTAAATCCAGGCCTACAATCCCTACTTTTAGAGAATTTAGTGGGACTGAAAGTGCAGCGATTCCGAGTGCGTGCTCTGTTAAGGAAGCTGGAGCCAGGTAGGGATCTACCAGAAGTCACTGAGACCACACCATGCAAAGTGACCTGGAGAAACGTTGGCTAATCACCTCCCTGGCAACCTCTGCAGCAATGCTGGGGCTCGGCCAGAATTCCCATCCCACTCCCAATTAAATCAGTGATGAATTTCTCAGTGTCTTCCCGAGAAGCCAGCCCAGCTTTTAAAGCTGCCCTCACATGGCAAAGCTCCAGGCAGCATGCTCTGATCTTCCTTCCCAACACATCTGCTTCCACATTGTTCTGGAAAATACACTGCACACCTCTGTGCCTGCAGACATGAATCTGACCCAAAAGCTACTGAGGTGCTGCCTCCTGCTTAAGCGCCTTTCTTTTTCTTTCTGGTTGCTTAATTTATTACCTTTATTACCTTTGCACATAAACAAACATTTCACTTTCAAATCAGGAAACTTGGACCATATACTTCTGGAACATCTGGTACTTATACTGAAAATACTCCGTGAAACTGAACGTAGAAAAACTCGAGACCTATCTAGAAAAAGAAAGATCTTACAGCGAAGAGAAACTTACCAACTTCATCTGGGCACCATCTAGTGCAGCAAAACTTGCGCAGTAGATACAGTTTCTGTACTGGGATTGCAACTAGATGGTGTCAAGCTGAATTCCAGCAAACCTAACCTGAATTGTTAGCCAAATTAAGGGCTTCTCCAGGGAACCAGTAACACACAGAAGTTATAGAAAGTGGACTTTGTATTTTACTTTTCATCTAACTGGCTATTTCCTTTCAAGTATTTCTTGGGCATTTTTCCACCAAATAGTAGGAATGAATTCACCAGACAACGTCAAATAAAAAGTACTATCAAAGGTATCCCGGCACTTGGTATGACAGTGGAATTTTGGACAACCATCATATTTGAGGCATGGCTTTTGATCATGGCTTTGCTTCCAGCTGGTATCAGGTCAGAAAACTACTGACCTTTGCTCCTTTGCTATTTAACACCAGTGAAGGAACCTACTGGGACAACTGAACTTGCATTTTCAAAACTTTGAGATTTCGCACCCCACCAGCAGGGTGGACCACAAAATGAGTGGATAGAACGAAAAGAGAGTTGCCTTTTGCATCACACCAGCAGGGACAAGTGGGCAGAATGAAAAGAGAGTTACCTCAGACCTGCGTCCCCTGTTGACGTAGACGCAGACGGGGCTGAAGGCGCCGCTGCCGCAGACGTACAGGTGGGTGCGGTTGTACGACTGGATCACGCGCACGAAATTCCCACAGCCGTGCTGCAGGAAACACAGAGAACAGTCACCCCACAGCGGCAAACGCCATGAGATGTTGGGAACTCCAGGGAACACACATGACATGTAATTTTAACAGCATCATGAAAACAGCTACCAAGTTTGTTAGTCTCTGGATTTGGACAGCTGTTTCTTGTCACGTCATTTTGCCTGCTCTGGGAGCTGGGCTCTCTCTGATTGAGCACCACAGATGAGTTATGAAGGAGTCCCTGTAGCACTCCCACTTCCACACAGCAATCCAATTTTCATTCGCATATTTCTCTTGCATGAGAAGAAGCAGGATCTCTACAGGAAACCAAGGCATAACCTTAGGAAGTTTCCTTAAGGACACCTCATTTTCCCTCTGATTTGTTCAACACAAATGGAGATAATTAAAGCAAGTCTAAATATCGGATTTTGCTGTTTGTATAAACAACTGAGGTTTGCAGTCAATTTTTGCTTTGTATTGAAGACTTACAGTAATATTTTCCAATCAGCATGAAAATTAAACCAGAATGCTAAGGGCCACACAGTTCACAGCATTGGATTTACAGTTTTTTCCCTCTCTTTTTTCTCTAACTCTTTCATTTTTTACTGTGATCAAGTGTTAATGCACTTTAGGTTGATAATAGATATTTTTAATGAATATTTTTTCTTACCCAGATCCCAGAACTGCTTTCATATTCAATCATCCAAACCTGACCCAAGACAGCAAGAACTGCCTATGTTTTATGAGCACAGGGTTGGAAACTGTGCCATCAGTCATCTTCATGAAAATCAGTACAGTTAATCCTTGTTTAGCAGACTGCACTGGTTTATTTACTTTTAAGGGCATTCACATTTTTGGTTCTGCAGAAGCCAGCACCATACAATATCATCTCAAAATTGGTGCACAACTGGGGTCTTCAGACTGCAAACAGTGGGTACCACCCACCTTCACAGTGTGCTCCTGGGGGCAGCAGCCAGCCAGAGAACTTCCCCACTGGGAAGAGCAGCTCAACAGGCTGTGCAGCACCACCACCCCCAGACATATCTGGAAAAGTACTGTCACCTGGTTTGATTAGTAACAACCAAAAAAGGCAAGGAAATGGACACTGCATATCTTCTCCCATCTCCCAGAGTCTGGAGTGCATTCTGTTTACATCGCCTGATTTTCCAGAATTTCACTTCATAGATTGGCTTGCAGAGCATTTCAGAAGAAAACCAAACACTTCTTTCATTCTGCTTTGGCTGCACTCAAGGTGCTCTTACTTAATTGCCAAGTACCTAATTTGTGTGTATGTGTGCATGTGGATTATAACTTACTGTAGGATCCTTGCCAGCCATTTTGCACTCTTCAACCTTGTTTGCTGAGGCTGGCCAGAAAATCTGTAAGGAAAGAAGTATTGTTCAAGTAGTATATTTATTGCATAATTAAAAAAATAAATTTCATTGCCTAAGTACACTAATAGATTGATATTTAGATATAATTTACATTTTGATTACAAGGAAAGAAAGGATTTTTGTTGATTAATAAAACTATCTTTGCCTTAGCATGCACTAAACAAAATCAAGGTCCAGGTCTTTGGCTGATATATATGAAGTTTATTGCAAATTTTTAAGGCAAATTAATCAATTTATTTAGATTTGTTTCTTCTATATAAGAGAGATTCTTCACCACTATTGCCTAAATTACTACCCATCTTTACTTTTTTACTTCTACTGAAGTTGTAGAAATTATTCACACTAGAAACCAGAAGACTAGAATACTGAAAGAAGGGTTCTTGTAACAATGTTTCAATTTTATCATCAAAGGTTTAGCTAGATTATGATAAAACCTGCCTGAAATCTTAAGATTTCACATTGATTTCTTTCAGACAGGTTTTCAAGAAATACCTCAATGTCTGAATGTTATCTGTTTATCTCAGACTGTAAATATTTTGAACTTCTTCCATTATTTATTTTGATTTTGAAATAGGAAAGACACCCATTATGAATTTATCCCCAGAAATCTAGTATGTGACAGAGGCTGATAACATTTAGCCTCAAGATAACATAAACAATATCATTAAAAGATCTCTGTGTATATATGTACACATGTATTTATATTTGAAGAATTGTGGATTTGAATGTATATGTATATAGGATTTCTACAGATATATATGATCAGCAAAGTGAATCTGTTGTTAAATAAACATAAGGAAAAACTGTGTGGAATTGCAGAGATTCATTCTGAGCCTAATACTGGGTGATCACATTCACTGCCAGAAAGCTTTGTGTGTTTTTCCTTTCTGTTGACTTTTTTTTTATTCTTTATTCTTCAGGCCTACATAAACTGTTGAAATGCTTCACATTTTATCCTGCAGAAAATATTTAATGCGACAGAGGCCCTCCTATCTAACTAAACTCAGCACAGGATCAAACCCAACCTGCCAAGAACAGGAGGGGGCACAGCTCCTGCCAGTCCAGGAAGGCTGGATCACTGTGAGATGGAAACTGGCAAAAAGGTCACAGAAGATATTTCAGATCCTAGAAGGCAGCCCCACTTCAGAGGGAGGTTTGGGTACCACCAGAAGGAGAGAAGGATGCATTCACACCACTGAACGAGAGGCATTTAATTTAAATGTGTAAGTTAGAACGAGCCTCCCTGGGCTCCCTGAGAAATCAATTCAGGTGGACAGGCATGTCCAGAGGGTGATTCAGAGCAAAGCCTAATTTAACTGTGCTCAATCACTCCCTGGCAGGGCCCCTCTCTCTCCCTTGACACATTAAAAGCCTTGTCTCTTAAGGAAGGCATTTATCTTCCCTGCTGCAAGCCAGGTATCACTGCCCCTCAGTCCTGAGGTACTGTAATAAAGCCCACAGATGGAAGGACTGGATGGATTTGGTGGAACAAGGCCTTTAAGGTACACTTTCAGGCAGGGTAGTAGCTGTGATAGCCTAAAGACAGGCAGACAAGTCTGTGGACAGGTAACAGCTCAACAGCCAAGCTTCTGGGCACACAAGAACTTCTGCAGGTCACCTACTGCAAAAGCAGAGAGGCTGAATTTCAACTGGCTTTGGAGCTAAGAGAGGAATTTGTAAGCATTTGATAAAATTATTGTTTTCACACAGAGGCTGCCTACTACTGTTTGGTGAGGGAACACCAAGTCCATCTCAGTAAGTGAGAGAAGCCAGAAAACAGGAGGTTTCAAGGGGCAGATGTGGGTCACAGTGCCCAAAAACTCCAAAGAAGGTGTCTCAGCTACCCAACTGAAGGGCAAAGGCTGACAGAGACATAACAAGAGATTGGAGAATAGTTCAGTGATTAGGGTCCAGAGCACAAAACATAAAAAATGTAGTATAAGGTTAAGGACAACTCTGTCCTTGCTTTTTTCCTGTATGGCCTGAGAATGATAGTGTGCATCCTTTCTTCCTTGAGGATTCTTCTAAAAGGGCATCTCTGAACCTTCTTATCTTGGAGAGAGGTGGAAAATGTCAAACCACACAGATTTTCCTTGTGAGGCCAGGCCAAGCAGAATATTGTTTCTAAGTTAGTAAATAGGTCAGTTTTAAGCAGTGTTTGAGGACCAGCATATAGCTACATCTGCATTACACATAAAACAAGGAATAAAAATTCAATGTGGGCATGGACTTCCATGCAAAATAATCAAATTCTATTTTTTGTCTTAAAAGGAGTAAAGCAACCTCAGATTCTCAAAATAAAACTTGAACTTACACTGAGGGGGTCTTGGCTTATATTGTTAATATTCAGAGACAGAATATGATCTTTACTCCCCACATAGATCCGATCCTGATCTTCATCCATCAATAATATCCTGTAATCCAGGGGGCTGGGGGATATCCTGTGATACTCAGAGGTCTTAGTTTCTTGCAGCTCTGAAACAGTAAAAACAGTAGCATGGTAAAGCAGTTCACCCACGTTGCTTGCTTCTCAGCTGCAATTCTTTCTAAATAAAGATATCTTTGGGCACAAATGGGGTCAGAGAGGGAAGAAAAAGCCTCACTGGACACTAGATAATAATACAGTGGTTGAGGTAAAACATGTTTTCTTTTCCCAGTTTGAATACAATTATTTTGTACATTAAGTAGATAGACATAGATCACAAAAATCAGGCAGTGCTGTTATTCATTCATCTAATTAATTCTTATTTTAATGGATATTATTATTTACGGCTTTGGCTTTTAAGGAAGATAATTTATTAAATTAATCAATGTGTTCAATACATTCTGAAGTTTATGACTACAGAAAATCCACAAGATCAATGAGAACTACATAAGAACATTTTACTTCTTTTTACTAACAAAGGGTTCACTAAGAATAGGTTTTTTATCATTTTCAAGGTCCAATTTTACTTTGTTCTTCATCACCATGCATGGCTTACTTAAAAGAAAACCAAAATTACTCAGTCAAGCCTAAATGTGTCTGTTCAGCTGTTTGTTTATGGGTTTGGACCAAACTAACAGAACTGTAGAAGGAGCTCTATTTTTCTGTATAAAACTTTTTTCAACAAAGTGAAGTGAGAAGATCCTTTGATCTCAGCAGTGCAGGATCAGGCCTGTTACAGCATAAGCAACTGCAATATAAGGATTATTTGCTGCCCTCAAGAAAGGTCAGCCTACCCACCTTTGTTTGGCCAATATATTTTGGTCCCCAGTCAGATTGTTTTACTTTTCAGTAATTACAGAAGAGAGATTTCTCAAGAGCTAAGAGTGGAAAAATAAAACCTTAATAATCAATTTGTCTTTGTTAAAATATTTAATATATAATTATGCTTTCTTTCTTCATGAATATTAGGACTGAATTGTGTTCCCTATGATTCTAAAAGGGTGGCAAATACACAGTACTTATGAAAATGAAGCTGTGCTTTAATGTATATTCATAAATGTAAGATCTGGGCCCACAGTTTTCAGTGACAAACTTTGTCTGGGACAATGTGGCTTGTCACTGTTGCTAAAGGTTTTTTAAAAGCAAACTATTTTGCTCACTCATTCCCTATGGAAAACAGTAAATGTCTTATACAAAATTAGTTGTCTAAAGCTATTGATATTTTATAAAACAAAACTCTCAAAACAGAAATATTTCTGTATATGTGCTCTATTAAAAAAAAATGCACCAAAAGAAGTGTGTCTAAAGTATGCACCTTCTGCAAAACACATTTAGCTGAAAGCAATTTTTTTTTAATTACTTGGAGAGCCATTTTTAATAGCAGGCAAAAGTTGAAGTCCTAGGATGCATACCTGTCTAGTAGAGAACTAATGATTGAAAGAACACTTAACAGAATCTAATTTGCATTGATAAATTTGATACATAACTCCAATTAATTTTTTATCATCGTTAACTAGTTTCACAGGAAGATGAAAAATATCCCCAGTTACTGAAAGATAATTGTGTTTTGATTAATTTAGATATGAGACAGCTTTCAGGAGCTGAGTTTCCTACATGCCTTTATTCATGGTAATATTAAAAAAAAAGCCCAAATAGTATTTATTTAACAGATAAACATACAATCAAGATTTACAATCTGTGCCTAAAAACTGAAAAAGGACTTGTTAAGTATATATGAAAATTGTTCACAGTACTTTCAGAAGTCTTTTTTAGTGCTTGAAAAATCAGCTGTTTTTCTTCACTTTAGAAAACTCCTCCCTGTAAGCTGTTAGCTAGGATTGTCCCAGGCACGTGGGAGACACCAGCACAATGGCATTAACACCCAGGCCCTCCGAAATTCTCACAACCAGTCCCAGAACTCGTGCTCATCCCTTTTCCTGGGGCATTATTAACTTTACCATAACATTTACCACAACTGAACCTTCTCCTGGCTGTACATTTGCTACACCAGGAAAGCACAGGTAAACTGGGAGGGTTCCCACCCAGCACGGGGTAAATGTGAGCACAGTGACTGCACAACACCATGTCCCTCCTCATTGTCTCTGACTGACACTGGGTGACAATGAGAACACCGTGGCTGATGGAAAAGATAATCATGGTCATGATGACTGCTTTCAAACAAGAGACAGAACAACAGATTTCCACAACTTTCATTTATCAAAATCCATTATTTTATTTGAATTTTAACCTCTTTGAAATGATATCATTCTTTCCAAGGCTCCTGAAGAGTAATCTGCCTCCATTGAGCTGCTGATGAGAAGAACACCTTATGCCAGGTAACTAGACTATGGAAACTCAACACCATTCATAAGAGGGAGGAAGGCTGTGAAACAAATACTCTCACACTGATTTATTAGTTTTATTTCTTTTCATGCTGAAGCTTACCGCTTATTACACTCTCTGGGCTACTCAAGCAAGTAGAGAGGGAATTTATAACTAATCAATTTTTATTTTCATTCAATAAAATTTACCACACAATCACCCAAGAAAATTTGTTTTTTTAAAGATTAAATATCTGGTTGTTGTTGCTTGGAGAAAGCAGTGGCTGCAAAGATGCTGTATGGTCTTTCACATTCTCTTTCCTCACTTTCAAACAAAAGCTTTTGGCAAAAAATGAAGTAGACATTTATTGACATTCAGAGCAATTCTATTCCATGCTTTGAGAATTTAACCAAACATTGAAAGCAGTAAAACCTATATAGAGAATGACGCTACCGACAGCTCCCTAAATATTAAAAAATTTATTTGACAATAAAACAATACACAAGTAACTTTCATTTTTAATGATACTAAAATAATCTTTGCTCACAGTTTTTCTTCATCAGTTGCTGAATTCTGCCTTTCCTCAGGGATAAAACCAATACCAACTTGATCCCTACTGTAAGAAATCTGATCTTACAGGACAGGTTGCTTTAATGAAGAAACAAAAGCTTCAGTGAATTCTCTTTCCAGAATTATGCTTATTATTGAACTGCACATTTTGGAGATCCCAACGACTGGGAGTTTCCTCTGTACACAGTGCACAACTTACTGACAATTAGACAGTTTAAGTCCTACTTTTTAATTATCCTTCTAATCCACCACCAAAAAAAAAAAATTAAAAAGTCATATTCTCACCGAAGAAGTAACAAAATACATTTGTGTAATATCTATTACTGACACCACAAAAGTCTTTGTAACAAACCTAAATATTCTCACCAGAACAAAACAATTTCAGCTATTAGAGGCAGGGAGGTGTAGTTATCTCACACAGCCTATTATAACCAAATTGTCCAGCCTGCATAAGGATAAATGAGCTAGATCCACCAGGTAGTCCTCTGAATGTGGTATTTAATCACTCAACCTCAAATATTCTTCATTCTTTAATTCAAATTCACTGGAAGCACAGTGTTGAAAACAGCCTGACTCTCCAAGACTACAGAATATAACAATCTCTAATATGCAGAGGCAAGAGCCTAAGTGACTTCTTTGGCTGACATCTTATAAGGATGTTTGATCCATTTGTTACTGAAATTTATGCAATTTTTAGTAGGACCTTCCCAAAATATAACTTTCTTTTTGCAGACTCACATAACCACTTATTACTGAACGTTCAACATAATCAAGAATGATATCAACATAATCAAGAATTATCTCTATGTTTCAGGGATTGGTAAGCTACAGCCATGGTATGCAAGCATCCCTAGCCTAAGTTCAAAGCACTGAACTGATCCCCTGTTAAACTGTGGATAAACTGTGAGAGACTGCATGCAGCCATGCCTGCACTCTACCATCCCTGGATTTCCAGCCTGGCAGGGCTTCTTTGAGCAAGCCTAGGATGGTCTGTCAAGCTTTTAATTTAGGATCCCCTGTGGGAGAGTGCAAGAAATAATATGCTTTCCTTCTCTTTCCTGCTGGCATAAGGACTCAGTCTCAGAAGGCTGTTTATGGGGAAGTTCAGAGCAAAAGCAGAGGTTTGGTGTCTGTGCTTGAGAAACAAGCAGGGAGTAAAGCAGAGCCATCCATTCACACCGTGATGGGCACAAACACAGCTTTCCAGGAGGATGGGCTCCATCTCCCCAGGGAACCTCTGCTGCCCACACTGGCATGGATTTTACGTAGCCTTAGCAGTGTGCAAGTCAGCAATACAATGCTGTTTTATTTTCTGTTCTCATGGGGTGTGGGGTGCACAATTCACACGCCCCGTGTACATCTAGCAGCAAGCTCAATGTTAGCCTCTGGTTATGGAGGCTGTAAAACTCTCTTAAGCCTCATTAAGCCTTGAGTTTGTGCCAACAAATATGCCAGCCCATGCCAAACGTGAGACTGCAATGTAAAATCTCACCTTCTAGGAACTGGAATGAAACCAATTTTCTTTTTCTTTCCCTTTTTTTTTTTTTTTTCCCCCTAGAAATAAATATTTAAGTAGAACAATGTTTTTGCTTGTAACATCAAATGGAAATGGTCTCCTTTTGCCCACAGGTCATGTTTAAACAGGTGAAAAAGTAATCTGGACATACAGGCACTATGCATAATGTTGCTACCATTGAATGAAATGGTTATGTATTTTAAGAATTTTATGTGAGTGAAATCTGAGGCATTTGCAAAGTTACCAAAAATCATTTAAAAACCCAAAACCAAAAAACTGCAGCCAGAAGAAAAGGTCTGTTTTATTTTAGTTTAAATATTTTCCTTTCTACTTTGTATTTACAAATCTCTCTGTTTTGTAACATTTTAGTAGAAATGACTGGAAAAGATTTAGTTAAATGGTATCAGATTTCATAAGAATCTAACAATTTTAATTTTTGCTCTCTTGGCTTTATTTTTAATTTTTTAGTGTAAAGACATGGAAGATATAAATGCATCATTTTTATAATTTACACAAAACTTGTGGAAATAGTCTGCTATAATACTGCAAGTCTGAGAACACCAGTGACTACTTTAGCAATTTTATGTATGGAAAGAGAATGAGTAAAGCCAGAATATTTCTTTTCAAAACTTCAGAATGAGTCACCCTTGCACTATCAACATTCCTTTTGCTGAAGATATATATATATTGATTCCTTCTGCTTAAGGGGTTGATGTAAGGGAGCTGCTGAAGCATTTTGCCACTGCTCATGCAGTGTTCAAACTAAAACCCACCCCTCAGCCATTCTCAAGTGAATCTCATTGTGAGTAGGGGACACATACTACATAAGTAGCCAGATGTGCCACTGCTCAGTCCCTTGTGTACCTTAACCACACAGGGCCCAAAAAAAGCTCAGGAGCACCTCTGAACTTTTCTTTATCCCTTCATCTCTTCTTCATCTCTTCTTCATGCATGAGAGTTTTTACTCTTTTCTTCAATGGCATTACAATGAACTCTGGCTTTTTACATAGGAGGTAACAGCTTTGTAAGAACTAGAAATCACAGATTGCTTCTGAATCTATCTGAAAGGGGTTTAATTGTATTTTTATTTAAAAAAAAAAACAAGTGGAAGGGGAGAAAATAGATTTACAAGTGCTCATGAAATCACAGGCTAACTAATTAACAAGATCATTGGAACAAGAGAGAAGAAGGGAGTTCAGCTAGTACAGGCTGAAACAGAACAGTCTTTTTGCCCAGAGCTAAAATATATAATCTGCTAGAAGGAAACTTAATTGCTGCATTTGGAATGAGAGTAAATAACAAGGAAATGTCAATGACATCTAAATATGATCTGGTTTAAATATGCACCTTGAATACTTTTGGGTGTATTTGCTACGTGAGTTGAGAGTGGAATTTAAACATTACTGAACTGAGATCGTGCAGTCTTTTATAAAGGGAAATCAGAGCACCAAGGTGAAGTCTTTGGAGAGTCAGGCCCAGAGGTGGCTCTAGCATGTCTGAAGAACAATTTGTCACCTTGAGCAGCTCAACATATACATTTGGAGCAGTAAAACACTCAATAGCTCTTTGTGAAGGGGACCATGTGTTGATAGGAAGAGACATACCAGTTTAACAGTTGACCTTAAGCAGAGCGTTCACATATGTCAGTAGATGGGTCTTTTTTTTTTTTTTCTTTTTTTCCACAATTTGCAAGATACACAAAACTCCTGAAATCCTGGTAACTCACAGACCTTAAAAAAATATGATCGAGTATTAACTGGCTTTTAACATTGTGCCTTTTAAAAAGCTGCACCAAAAGGGAAATAATTCATGACAGAGTGCTGTTTTATTAAAATTACCAAAATCTGTAACAGAATTTTTCATCTTTTATTTAGTACTTTGAAGGAAAAAGGAGGGGCAGATCCTCTGAGGTGTGGGCAGCTGCCAGTTTTGTGCAGAAGGAATGTGCTTTCTAAGCAAAAGCAAACACACAAGAAGAGAAAGCCACTTACTCGTGTGTGGCAAAATGTATTAACATGGCTTTGTGGCACACTTATCAACCCAAGACACCCCACGACGTTCCATGCCTCTTTATTGAAGCTTTAAGTCATGAAGAAGAGATAGAATTTCTTTTTTCATTTTCACAGATATCGTCATGTGAAATCATACCACATTCCACAACAGAAAAACCACCCCAAAACAAAAAGGAAAAATGTGTCAATGTTTTTCAAACTGCAGTAGCACAGCTATCCTAAGTCTTGCCAAATATTCCAGTACTGAGATTCCTTCATGGAGCATTATGCAAGACCACCCACACCCTCCAGCCATCGAGCCTCACTAGGCTGTAGACACTTCCGGGCCTAATAACTTCAGGTTATTTCTCAGTTTACCTCACTGCAAACCTTGAATAACTCCTCTGAAATCTGTATAGGCATTCAATAAAAACATTGAAAAGTAGGCTTCCTTTTTTTCACCAAGTAGCGTGCAATTATAATTTTATATAAATCCAATTTGCATGCTTTATTTCAGAAGATGCTACAAATACTGCCATTGTACAGAACTTTCCAGAAGATATCCTATTTTTCAAATATCACCTTGTTCTTTTCTGCTCATTATTATCTCGTCCAGGCCTTGTTCTCATTTTTGGTCCCAAAATAAAAGGGACAACTTTGGCAAGCATGGAGAGCCATAAAGACAGGCCAACTGGGTTTAAGATTACTGCAGCTGAGTTATCCATGTCAGATGGGAGCCAGTCTTCTCCAAGCCCTGTGTGTAACAAGCTTGTGTACAACAGCTCTGCAGCATGTAAGCTGCTCTCCAAGAGCTGCATACTTCAAAGTCTGCAGAGTTACTCAGAGTTTACTCTTTGGTTGCTTTCCAAAACCCATGGAGAGAGAGGGCCCTTGCCACACTGCCCGAAGGCTGCAGAAGGCTCAGCCTGGGAGCACGCAGTGGCTTTGCCATTGGCACTAGGGATGTTTTTGTTTTCCAGATGCAGGAGTGAGAAGCTTTTGGTTGCCAAGTATGACATTACTTTTGAGACAGGATGAGGAAAAAAAAAGCCGCACCCCTGGAGAAGTCAGACAGATTCCACATAGTTTTACTTCTTCTGGGAGAAGTATATCTCTTCATTGTAAACTCTTATGTTTTCTCTCTTCTCTTTTTTTCTAATGGGCCACCAATCACAGCACTGGAAGAACGGCTGTGCTTCTTCCTGTGATGCTCAGGCACACAGGGAAATGTTCCAAGCAGCGATCAGACTAACTGGACAGCTAAACCCCCGGCTGCATGCAGACACTGAAACTCTTTGATACAAATTTACAGAGATATGAGAAATGGAAGAAAGTGAATTATTATAACTGTCTGCCCAAAAAATTAATTAAGATTGAAGCTTGTGTTAGTCTCCAAGTCAGAACTGGGCAACAACATGAGATCTGGGAGATATTTTTTTAAATCATACATCTTCATCCATTTGCTACTGATGGGGTGGCCACTGGGAGAGCAAGGTCTGAGTGGACTTCTCTTTAGTTTTGCATCTCAATCAAGCTATTTCTTTTGTGATAAAAGCAAACCTTTTAAGGCTTAGGTTTAAGTACCTGACTATTTGCTCCCCACAAACAGATGGGTCAGACGATGTCAGCTGAGACATTGAATATTGGGAAGGGAGAGAGAGGAACAGGGAGAGTACAAGCAAGGTTGGGTGAAAGATAGGTTGTTTTACTGCTAGAATTGTCTTTCTTTGCAAATTTATCTTTCTGTTCAATCTAAATGAGTACTTTGCAGATGTATCGAGGTAGTCTGTAGACAATGAAGACAGAATTTGGCTTTTGCAAAACTGACAGCTACTGGGGAGTAGCCGTGTGCAGTATTGAGATGTTAATACATCTTCACTGATGTACCAACAACTGTGATGCTGAATTGTAGTGAAGATCTACCAAATTTTTCAGAATAATCAACACCTGAAATAATGAAACTATGATAGCAGTCTCCTAACTTCTTTTCAGACTGAAAAAGCTCTTAACATCAGCTCATGCAGTCCTTTTCTCTCTGAGCATGTTTTCACTAAGCTGCTGAATTATTTGTTACCAGACCTAATAAAAACTCATTGAGAAAACACAGCTCATCCACTGAAAAATTTAATTATGGTTTCTGCAATAAAGTAAGAACCCACTTCACCGTGGCAAGGCAGAGGAACCCTTTCCATCATATTCCTTTCTCTCTCTCAAAGAGCAACCTCCCCAGAGATCCAGCAAATCTCTCTATGTCTTCAATCGGCAATATTGCCCTTGCTGCAATAATCCTTGCCTTTATTGATGTTACCAACTGTACTGCAACTTTAGCCATGCTACTCTATCCACAGATCTCCTTAAAACATATTGTTCCTATCTTCACCAGTCACTTCTCACCAGTACTCTGTACAAAGTAGGGTAATTTAATATATGCAGGCTTGGTTACATTTCATTATTATTATTATTATCAATTTAATCAAATTAGGATTAGCTCTCAGGCAAACATCAGGCATAAAGAGATCAAGCTAAATCCCAGTGCTTAGCTTTGATTCATTCTTCATTAAAATAATGTAAAATTTACGCAGTTATGAGCTGAAAAAACTTCAGAAGGAGGTATTTCTCATTCAAAAGAATTGCAGTAATAAATTTGTCTCAGTTGACTGCTGAAATAAAGGGTAGAATTTTTATACATAAAAAATTTTAAATTTAGTGGGATACTCATGAAAACAGCCAAGTTGCCCATAGCAAAACCAAGCAAACAAGTATGTGGCATTGTGAGTATCACACACAAATAGGTAAAGTAAACCACTGCTTCTTTTTTGGTGTCTTTTCTTGTTTCCTCAATATCACTATGTCAATAGGATGCATATACCTGGTGTCTACATGCTCTTGTCTATATACCAGATAATCATCTCTATATACCGAGTCAAGATAGATAGCAAGCTCTGCTTTACATCTGGGAAGGATAAAAGAAACACTTATTCTCACTCGACTGTGTGAGAAAACAAAGCAGCTGGAGGTCAACAAATGGCATCCCCTGCTCAGTGAACCTTCCATGAACCCCTAGTTCAACATGATGCCAGAAGGGTCACAATATTGGAGATAACAAATTTCACCAAAAGCAACAGCCATGCTCGATTCCACAGTCATGTCACAACTGCACTTATCCAAATCTTCCACTGTTATTTCTATTTACAGAAATTTTAGAATAATAGAATACTTTTCCACAATATTTGTAATTCCTTTTCCTCTATTTATTTGTTGTTCTGTATGCTTTAGTAGAGTACCCACTGTACTACCCCTTGTAGCCTAATTTGAGCTCTTGGATTAAATTTTATTTTGCAGCTGCAAGGCCACAAAACGTTTTCCATTGACAGGAAGCAAGTTGCTTTCTGGATGTGGGTGTTTTCTGAACATTCCTTGGGATGCTTTCTGAACCCAAGGAAAGTTTGGTTTGGGAGAAAAGCAAAGGTCAAGCCCATCTTTAAATGTCTGGGCAGTTGGTTCTTTTTTTCTCTTGAAATAGATTTTTCTGGTATATGAAATGCATTCAATCCTATTGGAGGAACAGCCATGTGGTTTCATCAGATTGCACATTAAGGTTATTTTTTTTTCAAATGACTGTTATGACCTGCTTCATTGAATACAGGGTTTGGCCACATCCCCCAGAGGACTTCAGTGGTTGGATACAACTGGAAATTATTAATTTCATCATCAGTGTTTTCTGCTTGTGCCACTGAACATCACGGACTGTTATGAGTTTCATATTAAATTCAATATTTTTCAGTATTAAATTAATTAAGACATAGGGTGAGTTTTGTTTAAATGTCAATGTTAAAAATTAAATATTTTCAAGCATGTGTGCTGTGAATAGTATTTTATCTAAACTTAATATTTTTCTGTATGGATTTGGCTCTGTCACTGCTAGGTGTCATTTCTAGGATGTGGCTGTCCCTACTGCTGGCTCCTGGCAGCCATGCTCAGTGGGCAGCACAACTGCTGTTTAAACACACAGGACACAAACGTTTTTCACTCTTTTTCACACCATGAAGACTGACACAAAGAGTGAATTTAGGAGCACATTCCAGAGCTGCATGCTACCATCAATCTTCAAGTGATCACCAGCTGGTATTTGGGTGCACAATAAAAGTCATGTTCAGTGGGCTGAGCACAGCCTGGTGGATTAGAGTCTGCTCAGCTCTAAATCCTGTTCTGTGGTATTTTGCTTTTTGACTTTAGACATGTCATAATCTCTCTGACTTACATATGTAAAGTCAAGGTAACAGTTTGGTGCTTATTTGACCAGGTTGTTTTTTGGATTGCACTTTGTAATGTACAAAAAAGCCTTTGAAATGAAAATGAAATAGCTGGAGGAAGTTATTTCAAATGTATTTCATATGCAAAAGGAGATATTTTTGTTTGTTTGTTTGAAGTCCAGATGCTTTAGACTTAATAAGCTCCGCCAAAACTCTGGTTTGGATTTAAGAGATAACTTTTATGCTTTTCTGTTTATATTTAATCTGAACGGAAAGCCATTAAAATAAATAAACCTTCTGCAGTCACTCACTCCATGTTTAAACTAGACTTGCCATATTTATTCATCAAGATGACCATTTAGAACTTGGCCAAAAGTGGGGAAAAAAAGTATAGGAATTCTTTCGTTTGCATTTAGACAGGGAAAAAAATAGATAAAACCTACTTGTTTATATTCAACTTTCAGTTATGAAACATCTCATGATTACAACACTATCTCTTTCAGATAATGGGAGGCTGTAACAGAACTGAGCAGTTAATGTATTTGGATACGCTGAACAACAGCAAAGAGAAAAAAGAAGAGAAATCTTTGCTTCCAGGTGAAAAGGCAGAAGAGTCAAGATGAGTAACATAATCAATAAAATACTGTGTCAGCCTCCTATAGGTCCAGTATAGAAACTGGAGGTTCAAGGAAGGAAGGACTCAATCAGCAAACTACACCTGAAGGGTATTTAGATTCCCAACAGATTTAAACTGGCACACTGCAGGTACAGGACAGGAAGTGGCAACAGGATAGAAATCAACCACAGTAATCCACTTATCTCTACAGCAAACTACTCCCTGTAGCAGAGGAGTTAGTGCCCTCAGTAAGTGCCCTCAGAATATAACTGTGCCCTTAATCCTTAAACAAAAATTGCATTAATTTAAAGGCAAAAATCATAGATTGTGTCTCTTCTGTATGCCCTGTACTTGTATTTTGGAAGCACAAGCGAAATAATATGGCTATTCATTTAAAGTGCAATGTGCAATATGTAGAACAAAGGAGATTTGTTTCATGATCAGAACAGTGAAGTAACTATATGTCAGAACTCCTGGGCACTTGCTCTCTGACCTTGAACAAATCTCTCACCCTCCATTTATGTCAGTTTAACCATCTGCTATATGTTTATAACAACACTTACCTGTCTTTCAGAATTACTATCAAGTTCAGTTAATGTATGTTTGTTAAAAAAAACCAAACAAATTAAAGGCATTTTTATGTTCAAGGTAGTACTCTAATTCAAGTTCCTGCTAACCATTTAGGCTTATTGCATAATACATTTAAATCACTCTATTTTACAGGTACACATGCTTTAGTGTTTCTCTATTGTATAAAGCAACGCTGCCTAATGCACAATCCATTTTAGCTCCATTAAATAGATGGCATGAATTTGACTGCTGTAGAAAGAAAATATCTACAATGTGATTGTGACAAAGCAAATAGAGACAGTTCTGAATAGCTTTTAATCAGAATTTGTTTACTAAAGGCATGTTAACTTCAGTAGATTTGGCTGTGAGAAGGAATGCCAAACAGTGACCTTTTGAACTCACATTGAATGAAAAATATTTTCAACAGGTTTAAGTCTTTTAGCTGGTGTTTATTAAATAGGGCTTTCACTATTATATAAGATATATTTTGGCTAGTTTCCTTAAATAGCTTCACCTTCACAGCATTTCACAGTATATTTTCATCTCTATATTTTTACTAACTGTTTATCAGTTATAAAAACGAACATTTATTCTAATAACTTCTAGCTTTGCTAAATGATCTCTCATAGCTGCTCCTCTTGCTCGGCTCTGTTTGCTATTCCATGCTGGGTTTCTGGGTGGTTTAGTGGCACTGAAAGTTCCTAGAAGAAAGGGTCTCTCACATCAGATGCATATTTAGTGTAGAATAAATAATTTAAACTTATTTTTATGTATTTTTGATGGCAATCTATTATAACACCTAAATATTATCACTGAAGACACTACAATCTGATCTTTTCCATTTGGGCTACAAAAGTTATCAAATCTATTCTTGCAATGTGAATATCATTACCCTGAGAATTAAAACACTTTACACAGCACTGGATTTTATTGTCACTGACCAGTGTCTGTGGACCAGATTTTTCACTGCATTGCTCTGAATGTTCATGTCTCAACACCAATAAAACGAACAGAGAACCACTGGCACAAAATATATCATTAAAGCATTAAGAATCAATTCTCAACTTTTCATACAACTATCAGAAATGAAGCGTCCAAATTTATCATATTTACCAGTTGGCTGCAGGTAAAATTTCAAAAACTGTTAAAATATTAGCTCAGGGTGAGAAATGACCTGGAAGTTCAGATGCTTGGGCTCTAGTCTTGGTATCAGAAACTAACCTAGAGTGTGGACAATTATCTTCAGAAATGTCATCCTCAGTTTGGCAATATTAGTCAGACTCTCCTGGTACAGCAATCCTAAGGCAGAACTGAGGAAAGCACAAATATCCAGCTACTTTTGAGAGTATTTCAGGAATTATCCTTCTGTCTCTTTTTACAGCTAGCACAGACAATTTGGTGCAGGTTGGTAAGGCCTGGCCATGCATATCAGGCTCATCAAAGAACTTAGGCAGAGAAATGATTTTGTTCTGCATGCCAATACACCTTAGGCAGCCAAACCAACGCAGAGAGACACTAAGAAAACTGTGCAAGGTTTTCTACATAGTACAGTTTACATCTGTGAAAATATTTGAATATGAGTTTGGCTTAATTTTCCTGAATTAATATTCTGAATTTAGGCTCTTAATTCCCACTTCCCTGCCATACTGCACTTCCTTTACTCTAGCTTTGGTCATGTCATAACTACTTTCATCTCTTCTACAGTTAAATTCTGTACAGCGCTGCCACTTTATGTTCCAAAGTATGTCCTCCAGAAGAATTCTCAACATATTTCATAAGAAAGGAAATCTGCTGGAATCTGGGGAACTATGCAGTCCCTTCAGCACTTTATTCTGTTTCCCATGTGCCTCATATCTGCATCATGCTATGCTCAGAGGTTTAATTCCTGAGTCTAGTCACAAGAGGCAAAGTGGGCTGTCCCAGACTTGCCATTGCCTATCGATGGCCTGCCCCTTTACCATGAAAAATCAGTGCATGCTTGTCTAGAAACAGAACAATGCCCAGGAAATGATTAATGATTTACAGCTTCTGAGATAAAGTACACGCAGTGAAGTCCATCCCTCAGTGTTCCTCATACCAAATGAAATGGTCACAAATCCTGACAGAAAGTGCATCAACTTCTTCAGGCTTAAAACATGACAATATGATGAGGGCAGTGTACTTCAGCCTTGGGCATGACAAAAGGGAAACCTTAACAGTCAATGACCACTCTGGGGAGAAACATTCTGGTGAATGTGGGAGAAAGAACAGTAACACAAAAACCTAAGTCATCCAAACCAACATAATTTTCTCCTTTCTTACTAATTTCAACCTTCTTCTGCAGGTGCCTGTTTTGTTTTGTTTTTCTCTAATGACTACAAAAGAAGCCTGAATGATTAACTCAGACTAGATATCAAATATTTACATGATGACAGAAGAATTTCCTGAGTATGAAAAGTTTGAACTTTCTCAATATGATAAAAACACAACTCTGCCTCATCTGGTACCTCAAGGGACAAATGTAACAGACAGCAAAAAAAAAAAAATCCAAAACCAGTTAACTAAAGGTTTGTTTGGTTCAATGATTGACTTTGGGCCACTGAAATAAAAAAGATCTAGTTCTCTTTAACTGTAGTGAACTCAAATGTAATTGTATCAAAAACCTCCAAGCAGGACAAAAACCACACAGCCAGGAGCGTGACAAATTAACTTCTTGGCTTTATCATCTTAGAAAGTAAGTGACATATGAGAAGCAGAAGGAAGGGAGGGCAATAAAGTATCTCCAATATGAATACATTTGCATTAATTTCCTGATAACATTAGTACTGTCTAGTATCTCCCTGCCCCTTGCACACTAAGCCAAAGCAAACCTGCATTATTTGTCCTGAAAACGCTATTCATAGAAGCAATCAGAAGGTGATTTTTCATAGATGCCAAAATATAGTCATGCAAGTAAATGTTTTCAGGTTCTGTCAGGCTGCACATATTTAGATGCTGCTCACAGATAAATGATCACTGTCCAGATCATGTGATTAATACTGGTTTTCTCCTTCAGTTCTGATTCCCTTTCTCCTGCTCTCTAACAAGGTAAAGGACTATCCTTTCAGCTAGTATGAACTTATGCATACCAAGTGAGATGGTAGAGAGCCCAGGTCCAAGTGATAACATTTCTTTTTCAAAATTATAAAATGCTGCTGCTAGAAGACAGTTTTTGTTCTGTGTCTTGGCCCCCAAATTATTCATACACTGCAAAAATTCTGCTTCAAGTAGCTGATACCAAAAATCACTTTAGTTGTTCACATAGGGCATTTTAAATATCTTGCAAAGTTATTTATAACTATTGTATTATTGTAATTAAAATAAAACCTATCAATTACATTAATTAATAAAGTTAGTGTGTGGATGTCTGCCTAGCAAGTGAGTATAGAGTGCAATTTTTTTGAACTGTTTTCTCTGCTGCAATGATACTGTTACTCAGGAAATATTAGTACTTAGCTAGATTTAATTGAACAAAGAAAACTATGTCAATAGCCTTGGGGAAAAATTCTGATCAGAAATGAGCAAGTAGTTAAACAAGCTTGCCTCCATACTGAGGAAAAAATAAGGATATAAAAGGCATAAAATAACTGTTGATGATTAGATATGAGGACGTAAAAATATGCATTACCAGTCAGGAATAGATAAAATATTACAATATTCCCAGAACCTCATCTCTTTTGCTATACTGATGCCATTCAGGTTTTGCCTTTTTTCTATGTTCTCTGTATTCTTCACACGTATACTTGTAGCTCTGTAGTCTATTGTATTAGTGACTAGTTTTCCCAGTACTTTTCCATGGCCTTTCCTTAAGCAGAAAGACAAAACAAATTCCAGAGCTCCAAGGCCCAGGAGGTACAAGGCTCTGTGCTATCTTGGCTCTTCCTGGAAACCAAGGCCAAGAGCAATTCTTCCAGATCCATCCTCATGGACAAAGTACAGCCAGGAACAAAAGGGGGGGCTCTTGGGGGGGGGGAACTGCATCACCACTTCTCCTCCTAATTGGTGCTTTTTATCCATTATGCTATTTTCCTAAAACATATAAAAAATGTACTCACCCCTGGGCGGGGGAGGGCTTTTGTGGACATTTTGGATAACTGCTCCTGAAGGCCTTCAAATAAAAACCCTCTTTTATATTACCTCCTTACTAAAATGATCTTGAGTTTCATTTCCATTTGGGCAAAAGGCAACAAACACTATGGCAAGGTAAAGAACTCTTAATTATTGTGGGTGTGTATGCCAGCATATCCCACTGTGATAAGGGCCACGTTATTTCAGATTCCATTTCATGACACGGTAGATGATGCTCTTACTTCTTTTGTCCCAGTTTGTGAATTCATTAAATCAACACATTTTTCCTATGTTTTGCCTCTGAAATTATAGTGACTGGTTATAAAAGTGATTTGACTCAGCTTGTAGCTGGCATCAACCAGGTTTTTCTCACTGAAACAACGTATTTCTTGTGACAAACACCTCTTAGATTAACTTGAGCCAGATGCAGAACCATAGGTGCATCATTACATCTGTCCACTTCTCCTTCTGGCTTAGGTCTGTCTTGTTTATTTGGGTCATAAACTTCTCAAGATGGGGCCACAGACAGCAGCTTCTGAATGCCTGTGCAGAAGGACAGGGGTGGCATATTACACAAATTCAGTTTACTGAAATATCGATTTAAAAAAAAAAAGTTGTATAGTGGCTTAAATACTTTGAAAGCGGGTTCATATAAACACCTCTTCCTTTTTAATTAGTTTTTTAAAAGTGCTTCTGGCAGAAAGATTTTATATCCCCAGTTTGCATTTTGAACTACCTGAGCAATGTTCTTACTGGAAACTTTGGTTGCCTCCTGTCTGCTTCACTCTGTTGGGAGGGCCAGGGTAAATACATTATCATTGCTATTGAGTCACTCAACCACAGTAACAACCCAAACCAACACCAAATCCTCTCTGGCTGTCAGGATGGCAAGTAATCTAAGCATCATCTTCTGGAGCAAATCAGCAGGCAAGAAAAACACAGGAAAGTGATATTTAACAACTGGCTTTGAATATTAAGCAAGGAAGGTCAGTAGAAAATCAAAAATATCTTTTATGGCAGCACAAACCACAGCCCAAAGTCAGGACTGCCACTAAGTTACAACAGACCTGCAAACATTCTAGGAGGAGGAAAGCAAGGGTATTCTTCCAAAACAAATGGCTCCATCACCCTTTCTGACTCAGGGAAACATAATTAAGAATGGCTGAAAACATACAAGAATTTCTGCTAGGACTTTTTACTAATGCAAACTAAGCATCTTCAAATGCTCTCTTGGACCAATTTTTAATTTGAGGTAAAAAAGAAAGTGAAGAAAGACAATCACTTTTGAGGGAAAAGAGAACGCAAGGAAATGAAAATATTGGGTTATTTATTACAAATGGCAATAGTTATTTCAAGGTTTTAAAATACACAGCAATCTTACTGGAAGATAGGAAGCTAAATTTCATCTGGTTGTACAGAAACATTGGGCTGCCACAATAATGAACTGCTATCCCAGCAGAAGAAACAATCAACAAGAAATAAGAGTTATGGGAAAAAACCCTCAAAGAAACATTAAAGCAGAAAGAGAGCAAGAAGAGAATAAAATACCATTCTAGAAATAAGATTGTCAATACAGCTGAAAATTGGTTTGCACACAGTTTTCTTCTTCTTACCTCAATACAATACCTCAAAACACATCCATGCTTGAACATGTTTAATAGCAGCTGACCTCAAGAATTATCCCTAAACTCTAGGTTAGAGATACGAAGAGGGATTGGGGGAAGATACTTATCATAAACCAAAGATGCTAATGTATCTATCTGATAATTTATTTGCCAGCATCAATTTACTTCAGATTAAAGTATAATTGCAACTCTGCACAGCAAAACATAGGGATGAACACAAACATCTGTCAGAAGCAGCTGCACCTTTGTAAACAACTCAAAGAGAAAACAGAAACGTGAAGAGTGACAGCGACTTGCCAAAAGTCATCCAAGACCAGAACTGGGAAGGGCAATCCCTGCCAAGGCCCACTCTCAGGTCCTGTTAGATCAAAGGTAGCATCTTGGCCTCTCATTCTACAGAGGAACAAATCATTTGGGAACAGTCATCCCTAAGGAGGTTGTAGGAGGCAGAGACAGGATCCCTTCCTAGAGCTTTAGTGCAACTTGACAACTCTGAAGCCTTTCCAGTGGCCTTGGAGAGACCAAGTGCTCTGGCTGTGTATTTGCACAGGCAGGAAGTAAGCAGCACATGCTTGAGGAGAAAAATGCAGAACCCTCTACTTTAAACAGCCATTAATGGTTTGTGGCTTAAATAAAAATAACAATGGCTGCAAACACAATCTGAATTTGTTTTTTTCTTTGCGGGTTCAAATTATGCTGTGCAGTGACCAAGACATTTAATGAGACTGAGTGCCATGAGGTTCACATTTTACTGTCCTGGGAGGATGGGTTGGTTGTTCATCCCTGGAAAACTTGTCAGAAGGAAGTTTTTATTATAAAGCCCACACTAATAAACTTCACTCCTAGCCTCCCACATTACAGAAAATTGAGTTAAGAGATCATTCAGCCCATCTGCCTCTCCCACCTCCTAAACATGCCTCCCTTGGGTTTTAATGGTATATATTTCACTTAGTTAACGGCTACTAATGATAATTTTTTGAGGAACAATAGAAAGTTTTATGTAGGCAAAAAGAAACATCTTTTCTCCTGTAAAGGAAAAAGGAAAAGAAAATTCCCAAATGGAGATATTCTAGAGAGAAATAAGCATGCAATCTAGGACTTTTCAGCACACAACAGCCTCCAAGTAGGGCAGATGAAACAGCAAAGCCTTTTTACTCCACACTTTTTCACTGACATCCAAGTGCACTGACAACTCTTCCAGGTTGTTTTATTTGACATTTGTTACTCTATACCTCATGTGCTTTGCACTGAAGGTATATGCAGATATTTGTTATTTCTGTTTCCTAGTAGCAAGGGATTTATGTCACTACATTAGAATGCTATTACAATGAATAAGCTCATCACCACCCTGAAAACAAAAAAAAACAGGGAGAATAGGAAGACAAAGAAAACCCAGATGCACAACCAGAGAGAAAAAAGTTCTAAAGTTCCCTAAAAATATATATATGTTTTGGCCAAGTATCTTGATGAGCCAATGTCCCAAATGTAAGGGCTTTGGCCCAAAAAGTAGAAGAATTTTTGAAACAGTCCCTGACACATCCAATAGCAGAGATGTGCTTCAAAGCAGATTCAAGGAGTGAAAAGGAATGTATGTTTGCCACCATGTGATCAGAAGGAAGCAGTAGGATCTGCTGGTCTCTACTTAACCCTGCCATCCTCTTCCATGTTGTCAAAGGAAGGTGCAAATTTTCATTACTCTTATAAGTATCACTGCCTTGAGGAATATTACACAAGTCCAAAGCTCAGAGACTTCATTTTTTTAACAACAAATACAGTTGGCTTGTGCCAACTTGCTTGAAGCAATCTGAATAGTGAGACAAATACAGTAATTTTTTGCCAAACATTGGCCTACACAGCAGGAGTATAACTAAACCTGGTTCAAGATAATTTCTGTTAAGAGAGCTCAGGAATTGAAGATATAAGAAAACAAAGTCACTGGTAACATGAAGATCATAAAGCAATAATGAAAATTAGCAAACTATTTCTGTCTTATAATAACGGAAGATGACTCTACATGAAATAAAACAGTAAAAATTTTGCTATTCCTCTAAAATAAGGCCAGTTACTAAGGTTCCAAGAAAACTGAATTCCTTCATTGAAATCTTACTGAAGTTGCTTCCTACTGTTCTACTGAAAGAAGAGCTGAAGTCTCATGGGAAATGTGGCAGCACTTCCAGTTTGCATGGAAGTGGTTTGATACTTCCTGAAGTCCTGTAATTTTCTGAGTGAGTTTTTTAGTTTCTCTCTTCGACATGAACCTAAGCATGATGTCAGACACAGAGACAGTCAATTATCAACACTGAGTCTGACACGGAGCTTGGTCCAAGGCCATTAGAGACCTCCCAAGTTCCTGTTCCTGGACCCTCCACACGCGGGGTCGTGCGAACGGGCTCAGCCCCACCTCAGGGCACTCTCAGAGGGCGCGCAGGACACGCCGGCTGGGGCTGCAGCCAAGGGCTTCTGCAAGGCAGCACGCTTTCCAGGATGGAAAAGCTCCATCTCCTGAGCTCCTCCTAGCCTGATCTCTCTGCCCCGAGAGCTCATTTTCCCAGTGCAGCAGCCAGTCAGTGAGTCCTGGCACACACTGCTCCAGAAAACTGTGACATCAAAGGAAGGGATGTGAGGACATGCATGGATCATCTGTATAAAGCATCTGCCTGATCAGGTGTGGAAAAGAAAAACTTTACAGAAAACTCATATATATCATATATATTATAACACATACTATATGTTATAATATATAAAAAATACATATATTACATACTTATTATTCTTACATACTATGTAAGCTTTAATATATATACTATATATATTATATACTTATTATTCTTATATTATTATAATATGTTATTCTTATTTATATAAGAAAACTTATAAATACTATATAAGTTTTAATATATATACTATATATATAAGTATAATATATATATACTATATTGCAACTCAACAGAAGACTTTGTTTTCAATAGGTCATGGAGACAGTGAACTGATGCACACTTAATTAAACTAGAGTCCAGGAGAAGAAACCAGTCAGAAAGTACTGAGTACAATCAGCATGAGAGGTGGCCTTCAAACTTCTTGTGTTTATCATCTGGAAACTATATCTTGACTCTACTGAGGCTCTACTCATCCCTGTAACTGACTGAACTGTAAAAATAAGCCACACAATAATGGGATATAGTTTCCCAGCACAAATGTTTCACAGAAGCTTCATTTGTTGCCTAACACTACACAGGGAAATAATAAATCCTAGTTAGAAATACACCAGTGTTTACGGACTCATATTTGTATCTGTTACAACTAGGATTAAGCTGAATAAGCTATACCTGCAGGCTAAATAGTAGAAATTTTAATTAATTTCTTAAGCCATATAAAGTATTCAGCTTCCTAAGTACAACAATTCTATTCATCCAGTCTGACTGGATACCAATAACTGCCTAACAGCAAATCTAGCTATGAGACAATGCAAGCATTCAAATTGCAAAATCTACACATAGCAATTAATTAATACGTTTAGACTAATAAAGCAAGTGTTCACAGTGAAAAAAAAAGTGAAAGAATATAGTATACAAAAAAAATACACGTATTATTGCATTTGGTAAACAAACTTTGGTAAACAAAATTATTTCCTTCTCCCTCAAGGGAAGCACACAGCCTCACATGCCTTGTCCAGAAAGAGCTCTACTCCAGCTTGCCACACACATCCAGGGGAAAAGCAATGGAATTTCTTACTTTCTGCAGGTTTTCAACTCGACTAGGAGTGGCCCAGGTGACCAGACAGAAGGACCTTTCTTTGACTAAGTCAGCTGCTTTGGCACAAAACTTTGTATCTTTTCTTTTGACTCTTACTTAGGAAGATAATAGGATGTGAACTATTTATTTGGATACTATTAATTTAGTTTTAGTATAGTTCCATGAGGCTATCTGGTGGAAGGTCAGAAACTGGACCATAACATACCATGTCTCCAAATAAACAGGTCTATGGTCTCAACCTTCTAACACACCATTTTGAGTATTAGATTTACAAATTTAGGTCATGCATACAAAGCAATTTAAAATATAGTACCTAACAACAGGTCTAAAAGACTAAACATGCAGTAACACTGCCCCAAGGATCTCAAACCACTTTAACTAACCCTTAAAACATAGCCCAGAGAAGAATGAACACAGTATAGAGAACACATCTCTCAACAACCAGCTCCAGGTTAAAGGGAACAGCTGTTTCACACCACATGGCAAACAACACTCAAGCTTGAGGATAAGAATAAAAGTGATACTGAAATCAAAAAAGATGGTAGGTCAAACACAAAAATCAGAGGCTTAGACTTTACACAGCTATATATGGGCTCACATTTTATGTCTGAGTCTCCAAACTTTAGTAACTTGATTTCTGTTTAACATTTCACCTAAGGGACAGCCCCTCCAACAGCACACAGAATCCAGCTATAATCTGGCTGTGCTGGTGGTCAGTCACTGAACCACCAGCCAAACTGCAGCTGGGTACCAATCCAGCTCCCATTAACTTCACAGCCTCAACAGCTGTCCAGCTCCTCTGAGAAAACCAGAGCAGCTGCAAAACCTAGGTGCAGTGATGTGTTCAAGGTGTGCTCAAAACAAAAGTTGAATCTTCACAAAGTCAAAAACCTGAATGTTTAGAAAAGGTTTTTCTGGTCTTTAAAAGCTTTAGTTCAATAAAACAAAACATACTCATCAGTCTTGAAAAATATCACGTCCTTAAAAACCTTTTTAAACCTTCTATTGGAAACAACGATGACAGAGAAGTAACATATTTGTTACTATTCACTTCTCCTTTGTAAAGAATTAGACCGAAAATAGCAAGTTAAACCTCTCCAGCTACTGAGCACAGAGAACCCACAATAATCTTGGGAATATTATTTCTCAGTGTCAGCAAAAAAGACAAACAAACAAAGAGAAAACTGCACAAAGAAGCTAGGAAGTCTATTGTTGTGCACTTGACTACATTGAAAATGTCCTACATTCGTTGGTGGAGCTTCTTTAATACTGCATCAACACTGAGGAACATTGAATGATTTAATGACCACGTGAGTTTTTTTCTGTCACATCCATGTAGTTGACCAAAGCCGTATTGCCTGGCTTATAAAATTGGCCTGCAGAAATAAAAAACCTAATTGTCACCTGCCAGTCCTCACTGCTAAGTCACAATACTTGCTAATTAACTGCACAAAAAAGGTCAAAGAAGGAAGCATCAGAAATGAGATTCCTGTGGTGAGGTCCTACGTATGACTCAGTTTGACCAAAAGAACTTACATCTGGACAAAATTAACACTCATGCTGCATATTCTTTGAACTCTGAGATAGTGGCCAAAGTGGCTTGGACACAGCTCTATGCATGTCTGTACACAGACACACACAGCTCACTGAGGCTGCCAACCCAGCCTTCTGCAGGGAGAGCCACCAAGCCATAGGAGGAACTGTGTCACAGCTGTCAGTGCTACACTTGGGACTTCAACCACAGGCAGAGTGAAAGAATGCAACATGATTAAGGGGAAGATGCACACGTGGAAACAAAAAACGAAAAAAAAAAGGACATCTGATCACTGACAGCACATTAAACAGTGAAGAGAACTGAACTTTCAGATGTAAAACACATGGCTAAGGCTCATAAGTTACAATACAGGAGTCTAAAAAAGTAAAGAATCTCCTTATAGCCACCAGGTTAAGCATTTGAATTCAAATATGAAAATTTATCCTGTTGCCATTTTTCTTCTGAGCACTGGTTCTGTTAACTCTTGTATTCCCTCCTTGACTCAGAATTGCCACGACCACATACACCAAGGGAGAGAAAGCATGTTCTTAAAACAGCTTTCCACCAGTTGCATAAATGTTCTTTCACTGATTTTAAAATTTTCTGGTTGACACCATCTAGAACTTCAATTAAATGCTAAATGTAAAACTCTCTTCAATATCAATGGAATAAAGCCAGAACAATGTAACATTACCGCAAAACTGGCATGGTTTCATAGTAACTCTATATAGCTTTCTAAATCCAAAATTTAGGTTTGCAACCAGCAAAAGACTTACTGTGAAAGTGCTGGAACACATTTGTTGCTTCCCACAAAAGTGTGCAAAGGAAGGACATATGGGACACGTGCTTGGATTTCTTGTTTCCATACCCTTTCTTCAAAATATTCTTGCAAAATATGCCACCAACAGCACGATGCCAAGTGCCTTAAGGGTCACATTGGGCTTGCTTCACAGGATACAATGATTATATCGTGGTGGCGTTGACACACAGCCACGTCCAAACAGCTGCTAAAGAGATGACAGGATACCATCTGTCAGGAAAAACCATGCCAGCTGCTGTCTGAGCTGAAGATTACTTTGCTGACATGATGCAGATGGCATGAAAGGCTTGCCTACCAGGTTAGTTAACCAAGTCAAGAAATCCAATGTTACAACAGCAAAAGCCTTTCTCCAGCTATGACAAAGCCTGAAGTAAGTGTTGTGCACACCAGGACACAGCAGAAGGCACTGCAACCCCCAGACAGAAGATAAAAGCCAGCAAGATACCAAAAGACCTGACACCCTCTGTTCTAAGGCTGCTAACACTCCCTGGCAGGACAACTGTTTTTATAAACAAACCATGGCTGTGCACTAAGTTTATCCTCCTCCAAGGCTCCCCAGTGATGCAGAGGCTTATCACAGACCTCCAAGCAGGGAAACCAGGGTTCCTCTGTCCAGAGGGCACCTCCAGCACTGGCCCATGGTGCAAACTTAATTCTACAAGAGAATTCACCCAAAACACATGAGAGAACATTTTTGTAGGTAGATTGGTCACCCAGGTGAGAAAGGAAAAGGTTTTGTTTTCTGGAACATCACCTTTCTCTTTCTTACTATTGAATTGGAATTAATTTTTTTCACTGCTTTGAAAGGAGTGAAAGAGTCTTCAAAGGGCACACTTGCTAACATCAAAAAGCCCCACTGCTTTTCTCTCTGGTGCTTCCAAGAAAAAAAAAAGTTTGCTGTGAGCAAAAAGATGCTGAAGTTCCACTTTCAATATGTTTATAGCTTTATATTACTCTGATCTTGTTTTCTTTGTGATTCACATTGCATATCTGCTGATTGGAATAATTACACAGATTTCACTGTTGTAATCTGAAAAGTATGAGAGGAATTTTCCATCTAAAAGATTTAGCAATCCACGTACTTTCAGTAAGATTTGTCCTGTCAGGCCATAATTGCTTCTGAGCGCCCCACCCTCTAGTAATTTTAGAAAAAAGAATATGTCATTTCAAAATACAGGCATTCAGTATACTGTGTTTCACAAATATGTATGATCCTGTAGTCTCTGCCAAAATTTACAAAATGAGAAAGATAAGAAGTAATGCCAAATGTACAAAAGGAACTTTGTTTTAATTATGTACTTAGTTTACAATTAGCAAATGCAGTAATTCCATTTAAGGTTGCAAACTGAGGATGCAGAACTCATAAAAAGTACAATAGTAAAAAAAGCTGAATGAGTAATATCGTCTTTCCATGCTTTTTCATTTCTTAGGGGAGAGTTTTTAAATTACAAAGGATACAGGGACAATATCAAAATGGTTGCTTTACAACTGGTAACATCTAGATTTTTTCTCTCTAAGAATTATGGTAAGACTATATGAAATATCAAGTAAATAACTGTAAACTGTTCCTTCTCTTCCAATACACACTGTGTTGCTCTAAACAAGTTGTGCATGAGTATACAAGAACTCACTTGGTAAGTGATCAGCAAAGTCAAATTTAAACTACATTCCCTTTAGATGTTTATATAAAGTATAACTGCATCAGCCTTAGGTTGAAAATAAATAATGGAAATAAAGTATTGATTATGCACTCTCTGTGGACTGCACTGACCCAGGTTTTCCACTACTGAATCCCTGTTGAAATGACTCTAAGTCCAGGCATGCACAATAATAAATGATGTTCTTGTTCTGCCTTTCACACCTATGGCTATCATAATAAAAGTCAAATTGGTAAGTGTCTTTATTCTCATGATGTATCTGTGACATGGTGCCAATGCTGACCCACTGATGGGAAATCACAGACAGAAGACAAGGTACTTGCCCAAAGCTTGTTAGGCAGAAGGAAGTGAACTTCCACCTGCAGGAGGCACTCCAGCTGCTTGGTCAGCCTCCTGCCAAAACAGATCTAGGCAAAATTGGCAAAAACGTGATTCTGCTTGGTTTAGTATTAAAACCTTGATCAGGGTATGTAACACTTGTAGAAAAGCAGTGGAGGTGCTGTATCCTGCTCATGCCTGTGTCTAAAGGAGCAATGTAGATCTCTTGGACTTGGACAATCAAGACAACTTCTCTATCCTTCAGTTTATCTATCAGATCATGTGCCTTGCAAAGCTTTTGATGCTTTCTTCTTGAAAAACATTATTTAAATACTATTACTAAATATTATTAGCAATATTATTAGCTAAATACTATTACTGTTGCTACCATACAAGTTTTCGAGTCAGTAGAACAGATCTAAATATCTTACAACCAACCAATGTGTTGAAATTCTTTACATACTTTTGTTGTGCAGGCTGATTAGATCACTGTAAGTGTAATGGTTTTGTACACCCTGCTTTATAGAAAATGGAAAAATGTGTGCAGGAAAGTACATTTTATAATTTCCAAACCAGTTATTTTCGTTTTGAGGATAATTATAAAATCATAAAACATATAATAAGCTCTCCACTATGTTTTATATAAAAGCTAGAACTACTGCTTCATTCACATATTAAAAACATATTGCTTATACTGCTAGTCTCAGTGAAAACTCTCCTTTCTTTTCTAACACTGCTGTACCAACAACAAAATCAACCAAAAGTGAGAAAATGCACTGCCCACCCAGGACTCAATGCATCAAAGTCCAGACAGTGTTGGTTGTTGTCCCTACAACATCCTTAAATGTAGGAGTGAAAAGCTGCCAGTAGCTAGACCTCCTTTCCTTTTTTTTTTCCTCTTTTTTTGTTTCTTTTTTTTTTTTTTTTTTTTTTTCTTTTTGGTTCCCTCTGCATTTTACAAAGAAGCAGCAGCTCCAAGAACAACTTTCTGGCAGAATGCTGTACATGCTGACTTGGAAACTCATCTCTGACTCTAATCCAAACCAGCAGGCTGTGAACAAAACCATGGTCTCTGAAGTGCAGCAAACATTTCTCCCCACCTCCCCAGTCTACTGAGACACTGTGCCATCAAAGATTTTATTGTCTCAGCAGGTGGAAACCTCGTAGTTACCTACAATTTCAACTACAAGTCAATGAGGCACTGTTATTTAAAGGAACAATTTTTGTTAAATGGCATGAAAAGTGAACACTTACAAAGCTGTATCAAATAATTTAGACAGTAGAGGAGCTGGTGTGGCAGAGCAGAAAGCACATTTGCAGTCATGGGTACATTTTAGAAAGATTTCACCTTATAGCTAGAGAACAGAACAGTTATGCACACAAATGTTGAAGACATATTTGATTCAACCCCGCTGTAATGAAAACAATTATGAATCCTAAAGGCCATTGCTGCCTTCCAGTAAATCAGTTTCAAATGCTTGCACAACCAGACGATCAGTTCAGTGTTCTTACACGCCTGCTGTACCACCTCCTTACGCATTCTACATTACTGCCAAGTAATTTTCCTCTCCAGAAAATTACATCAGTATCTTAAATTCTATGAATATAGAGTTTTTATGCTTAAAACTCAGGAAGACAGAAATATCACTCATTCTATCCCTAAGAGTATAGTATGCAGTATATCACTATATTATGATGTTTATGCTGTTTTTAAAAGCATCAACCCACCTGGAAGTACAAGGCCTCTAACCTGCTGCATTTCTGGTGCAACAATCATATCTGACATAACCTAGAAATCATTAACTACTGATGCAAAAACCTTGAGCTCTTCTGGAGCAGAGCAGAGGACTGAGATACCAAAAAAATGATGGTGCTTTACAGAGCTTGAACACTCTCAATATAGAAACCCCTAGATTACAGACTCTCCCATTTACTCATAATGGGTAACTTCAGTCTGGCACCTACATTCATAATTGCAAGAGCTTCCCTACATTTCAGCACTTTTTAGAAGTTCATTCAATTCTCAGTTCCAGGGATGCATCCTGGACCATCATAATGTTATCGGAACTATGGCTTCTGTTTCAAACAGTTTAATAAATGCATTCCTCCGAGGTTCCTAATATTTAATCATGGAAATATTATTTTACAGCTGGAATCTCACCAAAAAGCAGATACTGCATACATTCAACATATCAAATACTCATCTTTCCTTGTGGGAATAGTTGATAAGAAATGCTAACAGGCAAGTGGGTTTGTCATATGTGTGAGGTAAGGTTGACCTTCACAAATGTGATTGACCAAAAAAATGCAGTTAGAGCTTACACTGGGGCTACCTCCCCTTAGTGCAGATCCAGCACTGTTTTTAACTCACTAATGTTTTAACCACATGTAGCATTTACCTTATACCTCTACTAGTTAAAGCCACATAATTATTACTAGCTCCCTGTGCCCTTTCTTTTTCTTTATCAACAGAGTGAATCACTATGTTGATAAAGAAAAAGAGAGGGCACAGGGCACTATGACAAACACATTTAGCTTCCAGTTCTGCTGTGCTTACCTCAGGTGTGGCAGCAGAGACGGCTCAGTCCAAGCAAAACATTCAGGCTGAACCTCAAACAAAAAGCAAACAAACCCTAACTACAAACCATCAAAAGATCAAGTTCTGACCTCAGCCCAAAGCTCTCAAACCCTTCCTGTCCTTCCTTTCTACTGCTGCTCAATGAGAAATGGTGGCTCACCTTGGCTTATTCGTTCAAAATCAGCTTCATCAGTTGTTTATTCTCTGCATCCTGTCTGGATATCACTAATTCACACCAATCTTGCCCTAAAAAATTGTAACTTTTCAGTCTAACATATGGGTGCAGTAACACTTTCACACAAATATATTCTGTACTCTGTGAGTTAGGTTGGCTTAATGCCTCTTGTAGTATTGTAGTATTTATCTTCAAATCTTGGCAGATCTAGGCTAGGCTAGCTCAGCTCTATTTGCATGTGCAAAGGAGTCAAATGCAACCAGTTGGTAAATACCAACCACATTTCTATGGCCTTTCAAGACAACTTAACTGAACCAAATAATTCTTTTTTGTTGTACATTCATATGTTTGATGCAAATTGGTGTATAACAAAACTATTTACGACTATCGCTGACTTTTTTTTTTTGTAAAAGTGAAATGCTTTGAAATACTACCAAAATGCTACTACAGCTTTTAGAGTAAAAAACCAATTTTTTGTCCTGGATTTCATGGCTCATGATTTGTTTGTTTGAAGACCTAGTACATCAAGGCAAAAAATTCCTTTTGCATGTATAGACTACACAAACAATAGAAGAGTCCTCTGGTTGCAGTTCTAATTAAATAGCTATTGCATTAATCCCAGTTAAGGGTGAAAAGGGAATAACACAAAATTAAGCTATTTTTCTTTGCACTTCCCAGATGGAAAATGTGATCCATCCACTTATTTTATGGTAAACTTCACAGAAGACCATATTCACTATGTAGCAAAATGAGGCTGCTTGTTTATTCATTTGCAGAATAGTAACACATACTGCTAGGATTCAAAATCTGATAATGTTACTCATTTTAGGAAGGATTGCAGAATCCACGGGAATCAACGAACTTCAGAAGAAGCCAAGGTGGAAAATTTCTATTTCTTCCTTTATATGCTGCACTCTCTTCCTCTCCTGCCCTTTGTCACTTCATTTTTATTCACCCCCAAAGTGCTGTGGCTCCATCCTCAGCAGCCCCTACTTCCTTCCTTTTCCCTCAGGGTGTCTGCTGGTGTCTGCTTCCTTTGCTGAACGTGCCCAGGGAGCTCCCAGGCCCCTACATCTCACTTCCAGTGCTGAAGGTGGACTGGCACACTTTTACAAATGCATCTACGGTAGTTCAATACTGAAGTTCATTTAATATTGATGACCAAAGGCACTCCAGAAGCAGAGAGCAGCAACTAAAGGTGAGCGCACACTTGAGATCACAAAGAACACTCTGATGCACAAAAGCAAGGTGAAAAACACAAAACCAAGAGAACTGCCATGTCAAAACCTATTGGCAATAACAACAGAATAATATATTTTGATTTACATTTTTCCTTTCTGGTATATATGACTCATTCCAATAGCTTGGGCTTTATTTTCTTTGAGCATACCATGCCATTCTGCTTCAATTTCTTACTCAGTCAAAGTTAGGGTAGGAACATGGGGCATCCCTGGAAGGATTCCAGAAATGTTAATAGATATCTTCAGTACAGGAGACTTAACTCAGCAAAGTATGATATGGAAGGAAAAAAAAAAAAGAAAGGCTTGAAAAATTATGAAAGAGGAAACATGAATGAAAAATGTGGGAAATGCCAGGCTTGTAACACTATGTACCACAACCCAAATGATGGCATCACTCAGAGATGGCAGCCATCCCAGAGCTGAATCAGGAAATATGCAATTTTGTAAAGGCAACTGAAAAGTGGATTTTGAAGTTACCTTTAGCCTATTTAAAATATGTCATATTTCCACTGAAGCTGGTGGCAAAATATTGTATGATTTTATGGATCCCAGACAGTAAATTTAGATTTGCTCATTTTAGTTTTGAAAAATGAAATCTGTACTGGAGCCAAAATTTATGACCACTACCACCATTTTGGAGCAAAGGGTTTATTTGTAACTTTGGGTGGATGCTGACCTCTAGACATTTCATTATTTAATAAGCAGTCTATAAGTTCTAGCATACTGTGATGGAAAGACCATGAAAACAAGATAACTTTATTATGGAAATATATAGAATATATGAAATATACAGAAATGTGTGAAATAAACCAGTAATGTCAAATATTAAGTTATTAAATGCTGATACATGGAAAATATATAATTAATTACCACCAAACACCAGCATCTTTTCCTTCTAAAAAAACTACTGGAGAAATAAGTTTTCATTTTAAAAATGTAAAGGTTGTGGATTACTGCAAATCACTTGGCTAATTTATGCTTCAGCAAAGGCAAGAATTGCATGTTTTATTTATTATACCACAGACATGAAAACTAAAGTAATGGACCAAATCAAAATGAAGAACCAGAACTGGTAAGGATCACAATGCTATCATACCTTCCTGCTAAACTGAAGAAGGATCAATACATGTAGACAGATTCACAATGGTTTTTTTGTGACAAATGTCCAATTCTCTGCAGACCATCACTCCCATTCTTCCAATACAACTTCTGTTTAAGTCTGCCCAGGGAAGTTTTTCTTTTCAATCCCTATTACAAATTAAGCCAGTAGCTGCCTGTCTTGTCCTCCATGGATCTGGGGAACAACTGATAACCCCTGTGCATGTAATGGTTTTGAAGACTCTTATCAAGTTCCCTTCTCCCACACCATGAGTCTTCTTCTTTCCAGACTAAACAAACCCAGTTATTTCAAGCTTTCTTTGCAGGTCATATCTTTTATACCTCTTATCAGCCCTGCTGCTGTCCTCCAGACTCCCTTCCCTTTGTCTACATCTTTGCTAAATGCAGTGAGCAAAACTGCACTCATCAGTGTGAAGTAGAGTAATTGCCTCCTGTTCCTGACAAGGACATTTCCATAAATTTATCTGAAACACTTATGCTGTTCATTTCTTAGTCTGCAAGGTAGACTAAATCCAGGTCTAGCTCCATTTCTCTGATGTTGCTGCACAATTTTATTCCTTTTGTTATTTGACCATTTAATCTTCTCTCCTTAATTGCATACACAGACTTTGCAGTTCTCCTTGTTGAATTTTTTTCTATTGGTTTCAATTAAGTGAAATTATTTTGAGCTCTGACCTTATCCTCCAAAAATCTTGAAATTCCTCTCAGATTACTCTCATGTTCAAATGTGGAAATTCTATTCCATTATCCAAACTGCTGCTGAAAAATGTGCAATAGAAATAGATTCCAGACAGACATTTTGTAATCACACTAGAGAAGTCTTTCCAGTTTGACAGCAAAACAGTATTCTTAAATTATTTTCCACTCACTAAGAATACATTAAAATAATCTACACCTTAACTCCATAGTTTACTTAAATGAATTTGAAATGGGACAATGTCAAGTTGTAACAGATGCACTTTCTCACATCCATAAAAGCAGACACTCTATCAAAGAAGGAATTTGGATCAGACTAAAATCTACTTTAGTCTTTATAAATCTACTTTGTTTCATTCAATCCACATCTCTATCCTTCCAATGCACTTGAACTGACTTCCACAGCATTTTAGTCAATTTGGAAGCTTTTTGGTTCCCATATTATTGACTTGTCTGTACTTTTTTAAACCCTCTGTTTGCCTTTTTGCAAAAAGCAGCCTCATGTTTGCTGATCCTCTGTGCTCTGACCCACTTGGATATTATCATCCTTGAAGGGCTCTTGAAAAGACTCACTAACGCTGCACTTGGCAAGTCAGAGAAAGTCCCTCCTATGTGGGTAACACTGAAGACACAAGTCTGTACTGTTGAACAGTGGTAACAGGGACCTGCCTTTGCCTGGTAGCACTTTCCCAACCAAATGCTGAGGTCAGGTCAAGGATGGAAATTTCCAGGATATATGATTACTAGCAAATGGATTGGATGCAGATTCCCTGTTTTGAAGGCAAAGGTAATTTTTAGTGGAGACCTGGGCTGTTTCATGCCCCGTGGCATCAGTACCCAGGAAAGCTCCTAGAAAGTTGCATTTGTTATAAAATAGCCTTGGAACTGAGGAACTTACACTTCCCTCACATTTGTCTAGGATAATCAGCCACACATTTGAAATTATCTAGCTTGGATAAATATCCCTTAACTTGTTCTTCTTGAATTAAGAACAGTGTTTCTCTCTTCCTCCACACTAAACTGTTAAACTTGTACCCACAATATGTTTATTTACTCCTTCTTCATTCAGCTACACAATGTATACATATATTGTACTTTCCACCTAAATTTCCTACTCATTTTAAGACCTGCAAGATAAAAAAATAAAATAAATCTTTGCATTACTTGCACAATTCAGAATCAAGTTTACAGTAAATGATCTTACACCTTTTACCTTACCTTCCAATACGAGGTCAGGCAGGATATGGAGGGAGCACCCACCAAATATAATGTGTAACACCAGGAGGGAGGCTGCACTATGGATAACAAATGATTTCTCCTCTGGGTTTCATCAATAAGGGTCATCTCAGTGCCACTGCTACTTCAGTGGGAGAAGACTGAACGACCTCAAAAATCATACGTGGTTTATAATTTTATGAGCATGGGTATTATTGTAGAATTTCAAGGAAGCACTCAGAATGCTTTCAAAACACTGTTGTTTTTTATTAATTCCTTCAGCTTTACTTTGAAACAAAACTAATGCTGCAAATTTAAGCACTCAGGAGATGCAAACTGCTTGAATAAAATCTAATTTGACCCCTGTGTTATCGTGAATTATAATACCATGAATTGTAACATGTTTCTATAATTATATCAGCACATTTTTCCTTAGTACTCCAATTAGCTCCTTCGGTGTATTGAATAACCTTGAAGCAATTTCTTCCCTTTTTTTTCTCTTCATTCCTCAGTTCTAGGAATCATCCTGAAAAGAATATTCTTTATTTATTATAATTCTTTTTTTATTCTTTTTGAAAAATGGGTTTTTCAATGCTGCTCAAATTAGCATCTGAGTGTCTTTAGAAATCTTAACTAAATTACTACTATAACATGTCTAGTAACTTACAGATGGAAAATGGAAAGTTTAACTGTTTGGCACTACACAATCAAACAGAAATCTCAGCCCCGCTAAAAGCACTTTGTGACCATCTGAAAACACTAATTAGAATTGTCAATGAAAATTGTGGAATAGGCAAGGAGAAGACACAACTTCCTCAGAAACACCGAGTTGAGATGTTTCACTTCCACTTTGCACCTTCTGCAAATGATGAGAGAGATCCAGGAATCCTATCTCAGGCCTTCATAAATTCTAAAGATAAAGGCCTACAAAAAACTGGAATAGTAATTTCAATACATGATCACAAAGCAGATGAGTTAAATTTAGGTTGGCTATTTTCTAGTCTTTTAGTGATTGACTTGATCCTTCAGTAACATTCTCTTCACAGGATTGGATTTTTGAAGACTTTTGTAATGAGTCTGATTCTCATCCATGCTCTTTCATCAATTCTATTTCCAGGCTGATGTGAAGGGGGAGCTCTGTGAATAGCTGACCTAATATATGGAAAGGCTTCACATTTCACAAGCTCTTATGTTTCCTGATATTTGATAATACAGTTTGTCAGTTTTTCATTTTCTATCCAACCTGGGATGCTCTCGGAGAATGCAGACAGGCTCCCTCTGAGGACACAGACTCCACAGCCCTGTTTAGGTCATGGGAATCTTTCAACTGACTTTAAGGGACAGTGCATCAGATTTTAAAAAGATGCCAAAAGTGAGGTTCTCTCTGTATTTTCTAGGGCTTCAGACCACCATTCAGACAAAAGGAGACACGCTAATGTGTACACTGAATTGTTGCATTGAGTTTAGTCTGCCAGGCTGATGTCTGTATGTCTGTAGGAGTTCTTGACCTCCTCGTGCATCGCAAGAGAGATTCCACGGCTCAGAGCTAAGGTAACTAAAATCTTTGAAGTAGGCTATAAACATGCATAATGCACAAATAATCTGGTGGTTTTGCTTCTTGCTAGAGGAAATTTTCAGTGCATTTATAATGTCTTTTGATGCACACTGTAAATTTGCAAACAAGAGGCCACATGTCCTTTCGATGAAACTTCACTTATAAATATATGTAAAACAAGCTGCTGGAAGAGTTTGGAAGAGTTTGAAATAAATAAATAGAACGAGTTACCATACATCACCAAAATACAGCTTAGTGAGATTTTAAAGGCTCGACAAGAAAAGCTCTTGCTCCCACAAGTTACAAAGGGTTGTTAAATAGCTCTTTTTGACTACATATTTAAAAGCTAGGAACACCATGTCTGAACATGAGATTAAGATATACACAGCCTTATGTGCTGCAACTCTTTTGAAATAAGCCCCCACAAGCCATGCATGTAAGAATTAAACAGACACAATTAGGAGTTACTTTCCTTTCCCTTGCACAAAATTTCACTCAGTTCTAGAGCTGAACCCAAGTAATGTTGAGAATGTGAATTATTCAGACAAGTCATTTTATCCTAAATAATACAAAAGGAGTGGAAAGGACTGCCTCAGGACTTCCTGTATTAGATGGAAGCAAATCTAGAGAGGCAACTTATCTTGAAAAGGTATTGATGGAAATGAGAAGTAGGTTTCATAAAATGGGCTATGTACTGCATGATACAATCTGGAATTCTGGATATCTTGCTGGTCACCACTCATAATGAGAGGACAGAAGTCTTGGCTGACTTGATGAACTTGTATTTTTTAGCCAAAACCCTGCTCCTTTCTTTGATAACTCAAACACATATTTTAGGTGAAAAACCATGCTGTGGTCATCCCAAGCAAGAGAAAGAAATGAGACTGAGCATTACCGTATAGCATATGAAAAGGGAACTAAAAAAATGAAGGCAGAATTATTTTATAAAACCCCTAATTTTAGGCCTTTCTCTTTTCAAAATATACATTAAATCCAGGCCTTGATGATTTCTAGGTGGCTTTGTAAAAACCTATCTGAATTTCAAAAACATATTTACAATTTTGGTTTTCTGCAGATTTCTTCCAGTTTATCCAAATCCAGAGGGGTTGATGTTCGTGCATTAAAAAAAAACCCAAACAATTTCAACTATATTGTTTCATTCCAGCTGATAGGGTAGTGAAAGTCTTTACAAATATGAAAACATCTTGCAGAAATAACCTCATGGACTAGTGTACGCTCTATTCCTTGGTAGGATCTCCAGTGTAGCAAGTATAGACAGGCTGCTTGTCAGTGAACAAATTACCATTTTGATCAGCTTTTACAGACATTCATCTTTTGCTGCCCCAAACATTTGAATGAGACTAGGCAACCCTTTCATCTAAATGAGCTGCTGTTGCACAGAGTACCATTAGCTTATATAAACCTGCTGCTGTAAGCATCTATTACCACAGCCTGGTAGTGACATATTGATTTTCAAGCTGGAACTAGTTCCCTTGAGACTAGAGAGCATATGGCTGTTTGTTAGACCTGCTGGGTAAAACATGTTGATGGCTAGAAGGAAAAGGATGGAAAAAAGTGGGTGTTAGTCTTTGCAATTTTTTTAATTATTGATTTTAATTCTTAAAATAAGAATAATAATTCAGTCTTATTAACTGTCTCTTTTTTTTAAAAACCAAATGAGCTGAAGAATTGGGTCTTCCATTGTGTTTATTGTGGACAGGCATTCATGATCAATGGACTTACAATCAATAGTGATATCAAGTTGAAACTACTAGATTTTGAGGAAAACAAAGTATTGAAAGGCAGCACCAGAGACTATTGGTATATGTGTAACTGAGATCACAACCAAACACCTGTTGCACGGAGCCTGGCCAGACAGCTGGACAGCCATGCAGTCTAGAAGAGTCTTCCTGTGAAATGCTTAATGGGCTTTATGTTAGAACACAAAGATTAAGCTGGTTTAGCTCACACCAGAAGTTCGTGCTGTGTCTACCCCAAAATAGCTACAAGGGTAGAATATAATGGAAATTACTTTTTAAATGAGATTCTGTCTTTTCCCCACGCAAAATACTTCCACACGTGAATTAGATCAGTACTTGGTGTACAAAACTTCTATGTTTAGCAGTATAAAAAGTCGTATTTATCAAAACTTTTTGGTCTGGACTTAAGTGGCAAAGTTCAATATTTCAAATATACTCCAGGTGAGGCACTCATAAATGAAGGGCAGAGCAGGAAGAGGCATAGCAGAAGAGCAGCACACCCTAAGCCCTTCGCAGGTGCTCATATAGGAGAAGGGTGGGTGGTCACCGAGGAGAGGCAAATCCCTGAAGACAGTAGTCACTGTGCTGTTCCTCAAAATCCTGCCCTCCCCACAAATCTCTTCAAAATACTGCTGTAATAACAAATCATGAGACAATTATGTTTCTGGACTGCTACATGAATGCTAAATCCCCCGACAAGCCAAAGAGTCCCTCGTGGGAAATACTTAGGAGCATTACAGAAAGAAAAGGTGGAACATTTGATGCAACAGGAAATTTTTATTCGTTTTTAATATGATTTAACAGTTCTTCCTTTCATGGAAGCTGGTAAAAGCCCACTGAGGTAAATTAAATTAGACTCCATGACAGAATAACCAAAGCTTTTCGTTACTTCTTTTCTAGGGGAAAGAAATAAAATAAAATAGTTCTTTCCCACTTTAATTCAGCTCAGTACTTTCTTGATGGGTCTGCTCATTCTGAAGCAGAGTCCACTTCTGTTTTTCTCCTGCCATCACTCCTCACTCTTTTTCTCCAACCTCCATCTCCCTCTGCTGCTGATCAGAGCCTGCCACTGCATCACCAGCACTGGTGCTGCTAAAGCCTGCTCAGTCCACATTATTCCATGATCAATTCCTGGATTAATTACATTCTTAAAAGCTTTCCCTTATTAGGAACCTGAAAACTTATTTTAATCATTTTTTTAAAATGTTGAGAGTTTCTATGGAGCATGTTGCAGCCCATCAGGAAACTGAAACAAACTAACCTGCAGCTGAAAGCTTTATCCTCTTAAACTGAGTTGAGGACTGTCAAACTAAGTTTTATTAACACTGTCAGGCCAGAGGGTTAGTAAGCAAGCACTCAAGTGCTCCATGTCTCCTGAACTTTTCCTAAATACTTCTGGCACATCTTTAGCTGTAAAGTTCAGAGACTTCCAAAAATACCCTGCTGAGACACAGCTGCCCGCTGGCAGTGGCATCTCTGCCAGGCAAGGCTGCTCTGCTCCCTGCCAAGAGCACGGGGGACAGCCACGACCCTGGGCAGGCTCCAGGGCAGCTCTGTCATCTGGGCAAAAAGTCAAGAGAGCTCAGCCCTGGCAGGGGCAGCAGCCCTGCAGAGCAGAGCTGGGAATCCTGTCTGGCTGGGAAGCTGTGCTGCTCGCTGGGGAGATGCGCAGGGTGCGCAGGGATGGCCAGATTTACCCCACACTCACCACCCCAGGAAAATCCAATTCCCTGCTCAGACAATTCCCTCAGTCATAAAGTGTGAGAAGCACAGGATCAAACCAAGCTCAGGAAGGATGATCACTAGAGTTGCTGTAGCATTACTACACAAAATGCATTTATCAGTGTAAAGTAGAAATAGAGATCAGCAGGAGAGAAAGTGACATAAAATACAACTGAAGATTAGAAGGACTGCTTTCTTTGATTTTCAGTTCTAATGCCTAATACACAAGGAAAAGTGATAGTAGAGTCTTATTTTCCTACCAGACTTACAGATTTTGATGCTATTTCTGTAGTTTAGTCAGTGGCTCTCCTACACAGAGCCTCCTGAAATGGTTAATATTGCACAACACTCTCATCCAGGCTTTTTGGCTTTTATGAAAAACCTCTTCACAGTAGGCAATGAAAAAAATGCTTTAAAATCCAAGGACAAATTCTAATGATCCCAGTGAAAATATAAGCATTTTGGATTTTATTTCGTATTTTTTCTGATGCTGCCTTCAAATTTTTTCATACCTTCAAGGAAGTGATAAAGCTAATGGGCTCAAAAGGTACTGCCTACATTCATTTACTCTACTTAAAGAACAGTAGCATCAAATTATTTAAACACCATTAATTGAACACCATTCCCTTTTGCATACCTAAATAGTTCTGCACTTTAAATCTATCTGCTGCCTGGCACACAGACATTTATCCATAGAGAAAGCAAGAGAGCAAACAAGAAATTCTTCTTATTTTGCATATATCATATATTACAATCCTTTGAAGCCTATGCAAGTTAAAACTGCCTTCAGGTAACTTATGCACCTGAAAAAAAAAAGAAAAAAAAAACAAACCACAACAACAAATCACCCAACCCATACAAGTCTAACTTATTTTGTTGTATTTACCTGAGTCCTATTTTGTACAGACACAATTGCTATAAAAATAGTATCTTACAAATTACAAGCTTTTCCAGAGCATCATGGTGAGTCTTTCTCGTTTTCCATTGTTCTTTAACAAAAGCCTACTCATACCCCCTAAGCACTTGTTTTTCTACACCCCTTTTATGCTCCATCCCAAGAAACTGGGTCAGCTAAACTTTTTCTTAAACTGAAAATTCCTCAGTTTCTGTTACACAGTAAACAACAGGCTTGAGGAGATGATTTTACGTGCATATTGCACAACAGCAGGAAAGACTCCAGTGCTGAACTACATTTCCATCTCCTTTCAGGGCATGCTGAGGCTGCTTTGTGCAGAGTGTGTCTTGGTGCTGAGAGAGGCCGAGGAGGCAGCAGACTGCAAAGTTGTGTAACAAGGACTGCTGGCCCCGGTGACAATTGTCTGAGTAAACAATGCTGCATCAAGCCTGAGGCTCACACAAAACTTCAGACCTAAACATCCTTCTTGGTTAAGTGTGAGGTGTTCAGAGCACAAGTTTATATGCAAGTCAAAATCCTGCTTTCAAATGAAGCCTTCGGCAGAAGAGATGCACCTACTCACTTGAAGAATGTACAAATAAAAGGTTTAGCATTGGCAGCCAGATCTTCTACGAACAAATCTGGTGAAATCTGCTTACACTGCAATGTTACAAGACCAGCAAAATACTGACAACATCAGTCACATAGTTAGACACACTGACAGGTCTGGTTCCTACATCATGAAGCTTCTATTGCAGTATTGCTGCATTATGTCTGGATCTCTCTGCAAGCAGCAGACTGCTCTGACACCGAAGTGCTGCAGGGGGAAGCGGGGAGACAAAATCCTGAGATAAGGAGCCTAATGAAGCATCACCACCTGCTCTTATCAGCAATCCAACTCCACATGGGCCTCCCCCAACACCTGACAGGGCAATCCTGTCTCAAGTGGCAATTAGGAAATTGTCTGAGTGACCTTCAGGTATCATTTCCTTTGATAGGTAAAACCTGGGATTTCTACTTCCAGTCAAGCTGACTGGCAAAATCTAGGATGAATTTGTTTGAAAACCTCTGGAAAAACATACTCTCTAATTCATGTTGCTGTTCTACTGCACACGTGTCCTTTAGAAGACAAGAATAGACTTTTGCCTGAATAAATTAAAAAGTTGGGAGTGCAGCCCTTTGCATTTGCAGCTGGTGGGTCAACAACAAAATGACAAGTTTCAGGAAACAGCATCCACATAAGCATGTAAATAGAGCTGTCCAAAGTCTTGGCTCCATTACTTCACTAGTTCTGTTTCACTGCTGATATGTGAGTGAGCCTATGGACTTGGCTCACTGAACTTCTACCACTTCAAATCTAATCCCTTAATACACAATGAGGAAGGTGATGCATATTCACCAACTTCAAGGGAGTCAGTCTGGATTTGCACACATTAAATTACCACTATAACAATGGAAGTGTATGCACCTGCAAGAAATAAATTAAAAATGCTCTGACTTGTATTTAGCATCACTTTGAACACTACCTGGAAGAATCTCATCACAGAACAGCCCTTTACCACCCTGAGTTTATCCATAGAATAATGAACTTTCTTTCCAAGTTTTCCAGTATTAATAACGTGAAGGACAACAGGCACGCGTTCAGATCACTGTAAGCATTCAAGAGACTAAAGAGACTGAATTATGAAGGAACATTAAGAAATCATGAACAAACAAACAAACAAACCTAGCATGGCCATCGAGGTAAAAAAATATTGTAAAGCAACGCAGCAACAGTTTCTGTGTGAGTACTCTGTGCTCAAACTGGATAGGATTAGTATGGTACACTGTTACAAAGAGTAAAAAAATAGAAAACAAAGGCTCACAGTTAGAAAATAATTCTTCCTCCTGAAATAAAAGCTCAGAAAAAAGTTTCTGTGCTTAAGGCATTCATTACTGAACAAGAGAAAGCACTACAAAAATGTGCTGGAGCAAACACTTTTTTCAATAAAATGAGGTGGATCAGAGGGTTAGGATTTCTAATATTTCTGTTTTTTCACATTTCTTGCATTAAAAACACATCTTTTCATTATAGTTGGATTTAAATATTTATTTGGTCTATTTCTTAAGTCAGGGGTCTCAAAGTGATATTTTGTGCCTGTGTATATGTTTATACATGTAGATAAAGGGGCAGAATATTGTGTGTACATGTGTACACTAGGAAAAGAGAGAGACTGAGATACCTTCCTTACCTGAGGCAGAAAATACAAAGTATTCTGAATTCACAAATATCTTGAATAGATATCTATCCTGTTGCTTGAGGGAGTGAGACATAAAAGCTTCAAGAAACAAGTGAAGTTAATGAAACAAAGCCAAATTCTCTGCTGCTGTAATTTCATTAGAGGTAAATGCAGCTGCCCCCACACACACAGCTGAGAAGTCTACTTGAATGATGAAGAGAGAAAAGGGAGTCAGTCCAAATGTGTGGTTTCAAACTGTATTTTTCACTGTCAGCACAAATTCTAATTGCAACACAAGGCAATTTCTATTCATTACACACTTCAGCATTGGGTTCTAAGTACATATTGCTCTGCATTTCATGGGTTTTAAATTAGTATCACCAGGATTGTTCTGATACATATATTGACTATAATGTAGGCCTTATTTTGAAGAAATGTACCATTTTCACTATGACTCATTGTACTGCTTTTTTGTAAAAATAATTTAGAAAACTTAATCCACATTTTATAGTTGCTTTCAGTGCAGCAGTTTCCTTCAAGTGATAAAGTAAATTGATCTTACAAAGTACCAAGCGACAATATAATTAACCTTATAAAGTTTTAAAGGAGTTATTCAGCAAGGCTGAAATCCATTCCAGGACACAGGCACCTCTGTATATCTGCATGCAGCTTTTGGGGACCCCTAGCAACAGAACTGACAGATTTGTTCACTCATAATAACAAGAACTTAAAAACCTCCATGCACAGGAATACCTTCTGACAACACGCACAAAATTAAAAGTTATGGCATCCTGTGAGCCAGTCTAAAGCCAGGACAAAGTGTTACCAACCTTCCAAAATTATATGTTTCCCAACATTCAGCTTGGGAGATGGTGAACAACTGATCTATGAGACCCAGTCTGTGCAGAAGACAATCAGAGAGAAGGTTTTGGGGGCAGGTGGCTAATGCCTCCTCAGCAGGCTGCAGGAATCATTTGGTGGATCTGAAGAATGAACAGTGGTTGGCCACAGCTCCAGTCTTCCACCACCCAGAAGATGCCCCTAAAGGACAATTTCTGTTTTACAGAGCTAACAGTTACTATAAAATAAAGTAGCAATTATGAAAACAAGACATTGCATTTACGACTCAGATCTAATCTGAGCCCCTTAAGCTTCCCAGTCAAATTCAGCTCATTTTGCATTATTTTTGTGGATGATGGCAGAGGCTAAAGAGAGGAGTGAAAAGTGAAACTTAATTAACTTACCTTATGTCTCCTACCTACAACATTACTTAAGAAACATGAGCAGGAATTGGAACTTCCAACTCTTTGCTTCCAAATTAATATGGAAATTAGAAATTTTTTCTCTCTCTCTTTATTATATGCAGAAAATAAAGTAGTGTCTGCTCAGTTCTTTGAATGTAAACTATGCAAGTATTTCTCTTCAGGCAATGATCCTCAGTGCAGATTCCAGGCTAATAGTTGTACCTCCCTGCAGACCTGAATAAGACAACTAAATACCAAGGTTTGTGTCCTATTCCTGTCCTCAAAGATTCTCCCCTAGATACTTCCAGGTAATGTTTAAAGAAGCCTGATGATTTTTGGAGCATTTGTTCATTCGACAGGGTTACTTCAGATCCCAGTCTGAGGTGCCTAACTCTCAAGAACAAGCACAGACACAAAGACAGTGGCTTTGCATTCCAGTCCAGGAGACAGTCCCATAATGTTTTTGCCAGGCATTTCAGCACTTCATTCTGTATTAGTCTTCACTTTGTAATATTGTTTGCATGCAGTCACTATCCAGTACATTGTGCATTCCACTGTACAGCATTTAGCAGGTAGATTGTGTCTTGAAGTTCATCCAATAAATATTAGTCACAAGTTTTCAGATAATGATGTCAGAGACCTTTGTATGGGATTGTGCCACTGCACACTAACCATTACACAGTTTGCTACTGAGTGAGAAGAACTTAAATTCTCCAATCATAGCCCATCAGTTACCATAGGAATCTGCCACTCACCTGCAATGATCCATCCTTTATCCTAGAACAACAAGGCCTGGGAATGTGTAAATATGTGAATATGAGGATGCTTGGCTGACAATTTGATGTTGCTACAGAAAGCTAATGAAATTCATTCAAACATAGAATGCAATCATTCTTGTTGATTTTAAGCTGAGCTATTAGTGCATCTACCTAAGAATACTCTGAACACATATTCTAGTTCCTGTTCTTAGCTCTTGCTCTAAGGGAAATACTTTATGGGCTTTTTTTTTTTTTTAATTTAATGAGAGATATGTGTGCTTCCAGTGAGTGCTGAAATGCTTTGAAACAGCCATGGTATGTGTCTACTAGGCTTATACAGTATGTAAACCAGACTATGAAAAGGGATGGTATTCCTGCCCAGTGGTTAAAGGCACAAAAGAGCCATGGGAACCTTGCTATGGCCTTTATTTTTGGCTTAGTAAAACAAACCCTAATTCTTTATTTGTCAAATTACTATCTGTTACAGTTTGAACTTTCCTCAAGCCTTACTCTCCTAATGAAGTTTAATCTGCCTCTGGCTTGAAGCAAAAGAGCATTGTGTGTTCATGTGTAGGCAGTGTGAATGTGGTTTTGCAGAAAAGGAAGTCTTCTGAATGTTGGGGGCTAAAATCAATGGAAAATGGAAACCAGCCTATTGCCCTTGTTTTTCCAGCTGTCAAATTTTACTCTTATAAAGCAGACAGTATTTCTTTACAACCTCATTAGTTTTTCCTAAGCAAACTGACAATACCATTCACTGTTCTGTGACTGGAATCTCCATAATTTATGCAATTCTTCTGTGAGAAATACTCTGAACACTTGTGTGCAGAAAAACGAACCTTTCAGCAATGTGTTCAGGGGCCCAAGCATCTCTTATACTTTATTTTACATTTTAACTTGGACAGGGAACTAGATACAGAAGGGAGAAAATGTGAATCAAATTGGAGGAGACAGCAAGTGTGAAAAATTGTAAGAGCGATGCATATTTTAGCTTAGCAAAATAGTATGTAGTATCATAAGGAGCTTGGAAATAAATAACAATAGGTTTTAGAGAAAGAGAAGGATATTACAGAGACTGGTTTTCCAAAATGCTTCTATATACTATTTCAAAAGCAGACAAATTGAGGATGGGGAGGGTCATTTGTTACATGAAGCCATCTATGATTTCATACGTGAACTTTACGTTAGACTTGTGTATGAAGAAATCAGATCATCAGCTTTCTGACCCCTGCTTTTGTCTTGTATGAAAACTTCTCAGATGTGGTGCACTGGTTAAGATTCAGCAGGTCAAGCTATGAACAGACATCAACATCAGAGTAGAAATAATAACTCTGCACCTATTTCAAGCTACGGGTATTGACTGTATAATCCAACACAACCTGGCAAGGCTGGCATTTGGATTTTATTTTTTCCCTTCCACTAAAGGTTTGATATGCTGGGAGAAATGGTCCTAGTCTCAGTCTATTTCCAATGAATATTATTATTATTATTATGGAAAAAAGGCAGCTTTAATCAGCTACATATGAGACATATTTAATTGACTGCAGGACAGACAGTAATGAATTATTGTTTCTAATCCACCCCCATGTTTTTCTCACTGACGAACATAAGCATTAGCACTGCTCTGCTGAAAATGAGAGTACTCTGCTTTTGATTTTGCCTTTTCTTCTCAACTGTAGTGTAACATTCTCTCAATTAGGAAAATTAAATATTCTCAAATGTGAAAATATTAGCACACTGTACAAGACAGAACAACTACAGAGAAGGTTTGTTTCTTCAACCTTTGTCTGAACTTGTAAATTACTGATTTCTTTTTGTGGTAGTCGCTTGACATGCCTCATTTCAGTTGCTGCCAATTGTCATAAGACAGCAAAGTACACAAAAATCTTTAATTCTGTTTCCACCAGACAAACCTCAAAAAAAAAAAAAGCTTGGGTGCACTTGTGTTGGATAGCGGCTAAAGAGAAGAGCAGGAAGAAACAAAACTGTAAACCAACTCAGTCTCTATAAATAATACAAAGTGGCAATTACTGGTATGGGCAGTGAGGAAGGGACAGCAGGAAACGTGTGTCCTTTTCATCATTGCCAAGAGGAGTAGCAAGGCCTGTCCCAAGACATGTAAATGCCACCTTGTGAATGCAAAGCCACATCCATGGCCCTGAAACCTCTGAACTGGATAAACGCTTCATGCTGCAGTTCAGATATATTAAAAAAATTGTAAGAACATAGAAATTGATTTTACTCTATTCTGTTTTCATTCTAAAATTCATTAGAAAATTGAATACACCCTTACAATGAAAGATATCACTGAACACTGTCATGTGTCGCTGTGCTCATAACTGCACACCCTCTTTTAGGGTGGAAAGTGATTAAATGTAGATTTCTAATTGAAATACTGCAACCACTGGAAAATACAATCATGATCCAAAGTTCGGTAACATCACTGGACTTCAGAAGGGTTTTTTTTGTCCCCACAAAGAGAAATGTCTTTTTAACTTTTTCCTTTTCTTTTGCCAAAACCTAATGGAAATGTAGAACAGAGAAAGACTCCTGCAATACAAATGATATGCTGGGCATAAACTCTGTGGACCATTTTGAAATTAAAATGTATCTGACATGAATATGGATTTTTTTCTTTGTGTTGTGCCATAAGGTTTTGTAACACACAGTTCTGTAATATAATCTTACTTTAATTTGTGTGTAACATCCATAAAATTGAAGTTGGAATGAAAGATTAAAGAAACATCCTTCCCGTATCCTTTTTCTCCCTAAGAGTTTCCTTTGGTTTTGGCATTTTGGCTTGCTTCTGTCTGGAGGCCCATTCTGCCTAGACTACTCAGGTTATGCTGGAGGAGCAGTTCCTAGTTTTTTCAACCCTGACTTAACAGTAAAAAAAACCCCAAAAAACCCACCATCGCCACCCCTCCCACCCAGCCAAAAAAATTCATAATAAAAAAGCCTGCAAGACTTATTCCTGTATTTTGGACCACCAATACATGTCACTATGTAGCCAAAACCACACCAGGAGACTGTTCTATCTTGCCTGTGCTTAAATACTAGGGTACCATTCCTCTAGGGTGGGACACACACATGGAAGCAAAAGATCTTAATCCTGTTATCACCATTTACATTAATTATGGCCTACAAGCAGAGCAGCACTAAACCTGTTATTCCCTTTACCTTGCTTTCAGCCTCTCTCTTCACACACAGGAGAAGACAAGGCAGAGGAGGTGTGGCAGCTGGGCAAACAGAGGCAGCATATTTTGTGATGAACTGTGACCCCCAAATCCTAAGCAGTATTTGTGGAAAAGAACAATCTTGTTGGTACTTTCTATCAATAAAGAAATAATCAAAGGAATTTTTTCCTAACTTAATTTAGAAAGAAAATACTTTTATTTGCTCTTCAAAAAAAAAAAAAATCCTCAGCTTATCTAGTCTTTTTTATCATTGGCATTTATTATAGTAGATAACAGCTGCTGAGAGCCTTCAATCACAGAGCATCAAGTTAATATTTTCAATAGCTCTAGGATCTGCACCCATATCCTCAGGATTAAGGCAGATCAAATGGAAATGAATATCTCTTTTCAGACAAAATCCACCTATCCTTTACCACGCAGAGAATGAATTTGTCCGCAGACAACCTAAAGAAGTGAACTGAGATCTATTCTGTTTTATTCTTCATATACGAGAGATTTTGGTATTGCCAACTGACACAAACCACTGCTTTGGCTTCCCCCAGTGACAAGAATTAATGCCCAAAATGTAAATTGATCCGGAACTAGTAAACAGGCTTTTCCTTTTAAGCTGTATATAGAAATTGATTTATGGGAAGGAATCAAAGGATATCCTCAGACAGTTATAGAGAAGTTCCTCTAAAAATGGCTGACAGGTGAATTTCTCATAATATCATCAAACTCAGCTTCAAGAAAACACCCAACAACTCAAAACACTCATATTTGTTCACATTCTCTGGGAAAAAAAAACATCAATAGTTGACCCTAACAACATCAAGGCAAATAAAATCCTCCTTTTTCTTCCCCAAATGGACAGCAAAACAACTTAATAGTCAGTAAGTATATACGAAGAGAGATATATGATTCTTAGAGTTTTAAAGTGGCTGAATTATTAATTATTATAACAGACAGAGTCAGACTCTACTCGTTTTATATGGAGAGATGAACTTGGACAGGGGTGAAGAGATGGTGAGCAGATACTGAAGTGAGCAATTCACCATTAGAATCACAGGATAACTTTCTAAGATTAAAAATAAACCAAAGAAAAGATACAAGTTTCTGGACCACATGGCTTCCATGGAGAGATGAAAGAACTGAGTTTCTTCAGTTTTAAAAAGCAAATGAAAAGAGGAAATCCTAGAATCAACCCACTGGTTTGGGTTGGAAAGGACCTGAAAGATCATCTAATTTCAACTCCCTTGCATAGGCAGGGACACCTTCCACGAAACCAGGTTGTTCAAAGCCTCATCCAATCTGGCCTGGAAGACCTTCAGGATGGGGAATTACTCTTCTTACTTATGTGTAAAATGACCTGCTGGAATGCTACTGGAACACTGATGTTAAAGGGTGGGATTTCCACCACTGTAGTTATTAAAAACTTAAGTGGACTTGTCCCAAAGCCACCTGATCTAATCAGACCTGCTTTGAGCACGATATTGGCTGGAGGTCCCTTCCAAGCACAAGATTCCATGATTCCATGGCAGACAGCAACAATAGAGGGACTTTAAGAAATAATGCCAGTCAGAGACCAGTACAGGCTCGCAAAGAGGCTAAAGAAATCTTCCCTAAGTCTGTACAGACTAATAATCAATACAATTCTAATGAACTTGTCAAATATTTAAAATATTACAGTATAAATTGGAGACTTAAAAAGCTTAATCTCAGAAGTATGTATCACGTTACTAATTTTTTTCTGTGCTGGTGGTGTTTGTGTGTGCACACACACCAATAAAGAGCAGTTTGAGCAAATTCAGCCACTCAAATACAAAAGTTTGGACAAATTTAGGATGCTATGCATTCAAAACAGGACGTGGCCAGGTAATTCAGAATTTTTTAACTGGACTTGCTATTTTATCATATTTCAGCAAACATTTTTTGCTATACACCTGCAATACATCAGATAACATAAAATTTGCCCAGAAGTAGACACGTATACCTCACCAAGCACAGTGTGCACTGTAGAAATCTGCTTTATCTGTTCTATGTAACATTATACACACGCAGATACAAACTTTGAGAATAAACTAGAACCAGAACAAGATCTAGTATCTGTTCTGAGACTAAAGGTATACCATGAAATATGGCCAGAAATGCTAGTTATATAATTTAACCTTTCTTCTGATTTGGTAATAAAAGAGTTCAATAGACTATAAAAGTATTACAGAATTTATTTAAACCTGTAAATTTTTTAGCTACATACTTCATGCTCCATCACAACACACTGATTTAATCACTGCATTATGAACGAGCTCAGTTTAAAAAGAAGGCAATCTCTTTTTCTTAAACAAAAGAAAAAAGGAGATTATGTACAGAAAATACACATAGAATCATATGACATTGTCCTCATATAATTCCATGTAATGCTGCATATCTAGGATTTTTGCCATTCCTAAGAAGAGGAATCGTTATATTTTACCATTCAGCCAAATCAGACTGATCCATGATTTTCCCCTCCACACTATTCTATTTCTTACTGCAAGAAAACAATTTACACAACATGCAAATTGTTTCAGTCTTGGAAACACACACTTCTGGCACAATAATTTGCAGAAGGTACCTAAATAAAAAAACCACTGATGCTGAGTGTTTACGGCTTTCACTGTGGACAGAGGCACACACAGGATGCCAGGTCATTTGGGTCAAATTTCTGACCTTTTTGAGAGAAGCTAACTTTCTTCTTCAGAACTACTTTAATAGATAAGCTGTACTGGAAACACTGCCAAAACAGATACCAACGTCTTAACACCCACACCTGCTGATCTCTGATAAAATCACAGAAGCACAAAACATGCAGGTTGGAAAAGATATCTGAAGGTTGTGTCAGCCAAAATCCTACTCAAAACAAGGCTACCTACTGAGGTGAGGTGGGTTTGCACAGGACCTCATCTAGCTGAGCTACAAAAACCTCGAGCAGTGCTGAGTCTGTTGCCTTCTTGTATAACCTGTTTCAATGTCTCAGTATGCCTATAGTAAAAACAAAACAAAATAAAACAAATAAAAAATAAAAAAAGGAAAAACAAAATTAAAAAAAGAAAAAAAGTCCTATCATCTAAACAGATGTCACTGTGCACTGCTGAGAAGAGTCTGACTCTCCCCATCAGACAGCCACCATAAGAAACTCTGCTCACCATGTGTTCCAGCACCCAGAGCAGCCTTGTGGCTCCTGTTTTGCCAAGATCTTTTATGCTGGGAGGGTCCAAAACTGAACAACCTCTTTCCCCAGTCTTTCATCTCCACAAATCAAAACAGATAAATTGGCACGACTGCAGAAAACTTTAACACATAAATGACACAGTAGCCCAGAACTATGCTCCATTCTTATGTGAAAAATAGTATTTTGCCTCCTAAATGAACCTAAAGAGAATACACATGTACTTTCTTCAACACAAGATCTGATACCAGATTTGAAGTCAGCTTCAAAGAACTGGAGATTACCTCTGGAGCAGACATTAAGGCTGAATGTTCTACTACATGAGCTGGGGTGCAGGATTTTGTGTCTGTGAGTCTACAAGACCCTTTCACCTCCTGGTGCTTCCTATGTCACCCTCTCACTCTCCACTGATAAATATTTGTTTTCTTTAAAGGGCCTTTCAGAGAAAAATTGTCCCACAATCTCCTAGTCTTCTCAAACACATCTCCAAATAGAACTTACACCTATCAGCTAAGAATTAGACCTATTTTGAGCAAAACCCATTTTAAGCTGCTCAGCAAACAGGTTGGGGCTGTCACAGACACAGGGCTGGAAAAATAAGCAACGTAAACAGTGAGTGGCCACCTTGTTTATTCAGAGTGCTGTGGTTTATTGATGTTATACACAATCTCAAGTTTAGTTGATCTCAGACGTTACATGTTTTCTCTCACATCCAACCCAATCTGAAAGTGATCTCCAGCTGGCTAGGGAAGCTTTCAATAGCCAGAAGCAAGCCATAAACCCCTTCCATGCCATTGTGCCCTTGTGCAAAAGAAAATAACCTAAAAGCAAAGGTCTGTCACAGTCACCACACAGAGTGAAAAGAATAAACTCAGCTGCTTGCCTGTTGGAAAAATCCAGCAGAGTTCTTCCACCACTTCACGAACAAGATAAGAGAGGAAGTGAGCATACAAGGAGAAGGACTGGGTCCCTCATAACCAGCATCCAATGCTTGATGCCAGTACCAATACTAATACCAACACCAAAATGCCAGTACCCATAAAAATGCACTGAATAATAATAATAATAACAGTGAGTGGTGTCATCACTGGACTGCAGTGCTGCATGTAACTGGAATGCTTTTATGAAAGAAAGTTCTTTGGCAATGACACTCTGAGAATCTGGAATAAAATAAACCTTTTTATTTTTTAATAGCAACTGGAAATTAAATCATCATTTGAGGCAGATTCCTGTATCTGCAAAAAAAAAAAAAAATCCAGCTCAAGAAAGATTGGCTGGTTGGGTTTTCATAATTAATTCTATGAGATTGTCTCTCCCATCCAACACATCTCTGCAAATTACAACAGTAGGTATGAAACCTGCCCTGTATTGATTCAGCTGGCACAGCCTTCCTCTATAAAACCCTCCTCAGAGCCCCAGCATCAGGGTGGTCGTTCTGCTCTCCCCAGCTGCTGGGGAGATGTTGAATTCCTGTGCTTGCCCTTCTTCCCCAAAGCCTGCTCTAACTAGTCCAGGGGCATATACACACAAAAATGCAGCAAGGCTCATGCTCTTTCTCTTCAGTAAGCACCATGCTAGTGCTCCACAAACCCACTGCTCACTTCTGGGTGCTGGGGAGGATGAATTCATCAGCTATAGAACCACACACTGTGCAAGCAGATTCTCCCATGTCTGAAAGGGAAGAGTGTGACCAGATAAAAAAAGTCTGTGGTTTGTTGGACCTGACTGGTGGGCCAAACTATGCTAGCCAAGTTCCTAAGTCTTCTCCTAGGTCCATCTTCTCAGTGCTGCTCGTGCAGAGAGTGGGATACCTGACTGCATCTGAAAGCTTCAAACTATTTTTGCAATTTTATGCAGCTTAGCCTTTCAGCTATTGGTGTGAAACTAAGAACATGTTTAACTGAGATCAGGAAATAGTACAGAGGGAGCTTGAAAAAACATTCAGTGCAATAAAAAATACTGACAAATGATTCTTTACCTACCTTACTTTTCAAAATTTTGTCTAAAAATCTCACATTTGCAGGTATCCGTAAGTAGAACAATGTTACTGCTGGAGAAATGAATGGCTGACACTCTTCTCGTTTTAAAGAGATTTACCAAAGCTACAAATATGATAAGTTATTAAATAAGAGGTAATGGCTTTACAGGCATGTTCATTTTCATATTTAATAGCTGTGTACACACTGTTTTAGTTCCTTAATGTGGACCACAATAAAACACCTCATGAGGGCTTTAAACTCTTTTGTCTTTGCTGTAGGTTTGTCTGCTTTAGGTAAAAAAAAAATATACATAGTGCATTGTTTTCAACAGTGGCAGGAAGTGGGTTTTTAGTAAAATCAGCTTAAAAAATTCCAGCTGTGTTCACATTGAAGCCATCACAAAGTCTAAGCCTGGGATCACTTCTCCATGCCAACTAAATCCTTTTCAGGCCTCAAGAAGTAAATTTTTGAAAAAATGCCAAGCCTCTCCTTGAAAATAGCATCTTAATTGGCTGATATTAAAAAAAAAAACCCAGAAAGTGCCATTCTGAAAATGCAAGTGCTCACATTTTTGTGTTCTAATTTGATATTTGCCTTGTAAGAGCACTCAACATACTCACAGAGAGACTGTCTGAGAAAACTGCAATGAGAGGCATGCAGGCTGGTTACTCCAGACAAGGAGGAGTTTCTAAGGGCTGTAGAAAGTACACGTCCTGATGTGTATCCTGAGCCATTGTAATGCACCAGAAAGGCCAAAGAAGTGTGTGACAGTGCTGGACCCAAGGAAAACAGTGTTTCATTCCCTGGCTGGCCATGGCTCAGTGGATATCTCAGAGGGTAAGGAAAATCCACTCTCCTGAGACCAGTAGCTGTCTTCAAGGAGTTTCTGTACCAGTGCTAGGTTCAAAGCAAGTAAAACACTTGGGATCAACAAACAGAAAATGAAGGCTTCAAACTGATGTATCTATAACACTGTTCTAAATACATATGCCTTTTATCATTAAAAATAAATTACTGTAGGATCATAAATACATCTACTGCTACTGTCTTCCCCTCTCTGTTTCCTGTTGCACTATCAATTGTGGTGGGCATATGTACCATGGTACTTCTCCTTCTGCTGTTCAAAACTTTGCATCCTGAGAAGGAAAGAAAATGAAGCTCATCATTCTCAGCCAATTGAGCTAAATAAGGGATCAGACCTAAGCCTTGCATATTTCTCTAATGCCTGTAAATCTAACTCTGCAGCTCCTCTGAGCTGGGAGACTGAGAGATCTAGCCTGAGTTACACAGATGTTAAAAGAAGACAAATGTTTGTCCAATTTAATTGATTCTGAGCTGACATAAATTGATTTACCCTGCACAACTCAAACCTTTCGAAAAGAAATATATTTTCACTAAGAATGGTAAAGAGAAATGTTATTAAGTAACAGGAAAAAAATTGTTAAGCAACGGAAACAACAACATATGATGAGGAGAACATGTAACTGAGAAAGCCTTTTACTCTCAGGGAGGGATTTACTAGACCTTGTGTTCTCCAGTTCCATTTCAAAGCAATATCAAAACTGTGAAATTCCAAATTCTAAAAGGAGACAACAGTTGAGACAATAGTTGGAAATGGATTTTAATGCATTACACATTTACCATGTAATTCTTAAAACCATTTTTTTTAAATTTTAGAATGCCTTTCTGACCTTCTTAATGGCTGAAAGCACTGCCTGTAATTAAAAGAATTTGGATTCAGCTTAATTTCATGTTTTTTTTTTAAAAAAATAGAAGCAACTGCCAATACACATATTTTTTCCATTAAGAAACTTGGCAGTCCCAGCTGACTGTGATGTCTCCTCATCCACATTCTAGAAGATAGTATTGGTGAGGTAATAATTTATTCCAGAGCAGTGTGTAAGATTAAGCAGAACAGTTCAAAAGTCTGGGTATTCATTCCATTCTAGCACTAAAAATTGCATTTCACAAAATCATATTTGCATTTGAAGTTTTTACTGGAAATAAAACATTATTATAAAAACAGGATGCATTTCATATGAAGTGCTTACTTTTAGATCCCAAATAAAAATTTTAAAAACCCAAACAAAACCAAAACCATTTTTCCTTCCTCGGTATTACCAATGTCATTAAAAATTACACACAGCACTTGGGAGATGGTAGCTAAATCACAAATTAAGAGTTCAGCCCTGGAAGTTGCCCACAGACCAGTCTCTAAGCTCATGGTGATTTGAGGGCCTTCACACACCAGATCTGAAACTCACTTCTCCCAACAACACACACAGTTCCCAACACATCCTGCATTTCCTTCAACTCCCTGATAGCACTCATTGGAGTTGTGTACTGGTGAAATGCTTTCTAGAGGCTTTTTTCTAACAAGGTGATTTGATGGAGAGTAACAGATTTTTTTTTTCTTTTTCTTTCCCAATAATGATGAAATACCATGGCCTAATTTCTTGTAGGTAAGCTGTAAGATGGCAACAAGACACGTCTTCAAAATGCTGCCTTGGAATATAAACCTTCTAAAATTATAAATTAAAACTAAGTGTACTGTGTTTCGGAAAAAAAAAATCTTTGTATAATCTGGGGAATTAGTTGCAGTAACTGAGGAGCCTTTGTAGCACTCACTTTTGCATAACTGATCTGCTGGGTTAGAGTAGTAGCTGGAAATACCCCAAATACTGCTGTACAAAGGAGCAGCAAACAAAACCTCCAGCAGCATTACACACAAAAGAATCAAGAAACTTCTCCTCAAGGAGGAGTAGTTATCCTTACATTCACAAAGATAAGATGAAGAGCTAAACTTTCTGAAGGGGTGATAGTCCCAGCTCCAGAGTGGTTTCATGGGAGAGGCAGAGTAATCACTCCCTATCTTCTTTCCATTGTTACACCTCAGTCTCAGCTCCAGTAAATCACTACTAGGATTTCTGCTTCCTGGAAGAAGCTGTGCCAGTGGCAGATGAAGTAATGATGCAAATACAATTGTACCAAGTTTGCACTGAATAAGGTTGGAGAAACAAAGGGAAGGGAGAAATGGTGTAAATCCTCTGTTAATCACAATCATTCTCTTCATTCCTGGAAATATACCTTTATCTTGATTCCCAGTAAGAGAGATACAACATCACCCTGATTCCCACAGGTAATGGAGCACGTTTCACTCAGTTGTATTCCTGAGACCCCAACTCTGCAATCAATTGAACAGGGAAAAACATACAGCCTTCTTTTAACCTGGTGTCTGCTGAGCCAGTGATGTCTGAATGTAAGAGGAGATGAGCTGAGGAGCTGCACTGTGAATCAGTAAACCATGTCCCTAAGACAAAGACCTTTCCCTCAGAAACAGTGCCTAGTCTTTTTATTAAGGAGTGTTACTGAGAACTCTGAAAAGTCAGCACCAGAAGGAACAAAATACACACGTTGAAGGAACAGTCAGTTCAAATAACAGCATAAATTCTTCATCTATGTATTTATTCATGGCAGATCTCAGTCAACGCACTTCAATAAAATGAGTAATTATTATGAGTCACGTCACTAATTACATCTGATACACACAAAGGCTTGTGCAGCTCTACATATCAAAGTGCACTGTGAGCTCATCCAGTATGGAAATGGCTCACAGAGGAGCTCTTGTTACTGGTACCCAAACAATCTGGAAAAAATGGGGTATTACAAATGTCTGTGTCATTTCTCTCTCATCACATTTTTTTTAAACTTAAAAAGAAGATGTGTTATAGAATAATGGCAATGTAACTGCCTACATAGGGACTTCAGCATTTGCCTTGGACAGGCAACACAAGAAAGAATTGTAATGACAGAGCAATGGAATTGGCCAAGATAAGCTGCTTTCTTCCATGACAAGCCAAGATGTAAAGAATCTGTCAAAATGTTCTACGATAAAGTTTGATTTTTCCATACCAAAATAAAAAAAACAACAAAAAAAACCAAACAAAACCATGGCTGGTTCAGATACAGGTCAAATTGACTGAGTTCAGGAACATAAAGAGATTAAAGGAAGTAAGTCATCTCTTAGATAACAGATCTACTTATTAGTGTGCGAGAAAAAAACAAGTCTTCACAAATTTTGTCAAATTCAGATGAGCTCTTCATCCAAGAGTAGGATGAAATCTGCAGGCTGATAATTCATTGCCTGGTAATTAGCTACCTTTGTTAATCATCAGGCACCTTTGTTGCCTGATAATTAACCACCTTGAAGATGTACTCATTTGTGCTTTCCCATGAGGGTATCACTTGCAGTAATTTTAGAGTACAAACACTGAACTGGACCAAACACCACCTGTGACTCCAGCTTTATTGCAAGACCATTTTCATAACTGAAGTCAAATCACATGGCACAATTCAACTAAATACAGAAACAATAAATTATCCTCTCCTGTACACTCATGTCAACAACAGTGACAATGAAGCCAACTCAAAGACACTGCCACTGAACAAGAGAGTGAAAATAAGAAGATTCAATGTCAATGAAATTTAGGTTAGATATCAGGAAGAATTTTTGTACTGTGAGAGTGGTTAGACACTCAAGCAGGCTGTCAGGGAGATTTTGGATACCCCAACCTTGGCAGTGTTCAAGGGCAGCCTGGATAAAGCCTTGAGCAACCTGGTCTAGTGCAAGGTATCCCTGCTCATGTCAGGGGATGTCAAGACCAGATCCATTAAGATCCATTCTAAGCCCTTAACATTTCATGATTCTATAACAAACTGTAAAAAACCAATCTTCACTATTAAAGATAAAAACTAATTTTATTTTTAGTTGGATGTATTCAAATGAATTTTAGATCGCCAGTGAGAGACAATTAAAATGGAAAAATTTTCACATCATTGATATTCAACACTTCATAAATTAACATTATTTAAGATCCATGAAGCTGTGAGAGCCCCAAATCAGGTAATTTTGAGAAAATATTACTAACAATTTGCTGAAAATCAAGCAACTATATGAACATTCAAGGTAAATTCTGCATGTAAACAAAATTAGACCATGGATCTCTTCTCTCTCTCTCTTTTTTTTTCTCCTCTTTTAATGCTTTACTTCTACTTCATTTTGTAAATAGCTTTCATTCTACAGACACCAAAAAAGATCCAATCAACTATATGAGCGTAAACCTTTGCCTACTAGACTGTCATCAGCACAAAGTCCCCCAAATAATAAATGAACTTTTTATTAACTGTGGTAACATTAACATCACAATGAGGGATTGTTTAAAAACAAGTTGTACTGCTGTTGCTCAAGAGCTCAAGGAAAATGGTTCTCAGTTCCTTTATTTTTCCTTGAGGGTAACCACAGGGGTTGCATTAAATCTTTTAAAATATGTTGACAGTTGAATAAGTGCTGCTGTTGCTCTGGTGACATTTTATGCACTTTAATTGTCATTAATGAATCTGACTGATACTTTCTCAAAATTCCTTTACGTGTTCTAGTAATTTTAGAACAAAGAGAAGAACAAAAATGTCCGCAAATTAGCCTTGATCCACTTCTCATATGGAATTTTCACTACAGACAATAGGAGAATATGCACGGGAAATATCTGCTAGACCAGACATTTAAGGTAGGAATGCATTAAACGCTCCCAGTAAATTCTGAAATTATCACTTCATTGTGTATCACTGTAGAAATTTAAATCCCAAAGAAAGTTTGAGTGTATTTTAAAAAATAAGTACCCTGCTTCAATCAATTCAGAATTTAATATTTTATATTGCAGCATTTCAGGGCTGCGACAAAACCCAAAAAGTAAATGTGAGTTGGAATGAAACAAAGTCTGACACTGGGGTCTAGTACCTCCTTCCTTATTCTGCTAATACTCCCACTGATTTCACAAAGGCTTTTTCCCTGTGAAGACTGAAGGATACAGCTCCCAATTATCTGTTCAGGAACGTGCAATAACAAGGAGGAATGCATGGAGCTTGAGAAACTGCAGGCACCACACTTGATAGTTCATAAACAGATAAGGGAAGTGTTTTGCTATGAAGAGAGAATAAACGATGGTGCTTTAAATTGTGATAGGTGATTTAAGTAGATTAAAAAGTATCTATTCCAGGGACAAGGAGTCAAAAGAGGCAGGAGGAGGGGGGGAATAGTGTACTCATAGTGCAGGGAGACATGTTGAGTTTTTTGCTTCCCCCATCCCAGGTTCTCTCACTCCTGCATGCTCAACGGGAGCACAGCAGATGATTCCCAACACTGCTGCACCTGCTGCACCACAGGCTTCACATCATTGCAATTTCAGAATCAGAAAAACCTGGGGCCATCTTTCTTTCTTCAGCTTCAATGGCTCCTCAAGTGCAGACATACAAGTATCAGTGGTTTGAGCCACCACCGTGGAACAGGAGAACCAGCTCATGCTAAATCGCTTCAGGCACACCAAGAGCCCCTGTGCCTGGTTCTCCACAGGCCCTGTCCCCTGCGTAACCACGTTCACCTGAGCAAAGCAGCAGCTCAGCTCCAGCCTGACCTTTCCTTTCAGCCGAGTAAATGGCTACACAAGGCACAAGCAATAGCAATCAGGCCTTGGGGTTCTGTACAGCGCCGCAGTTTTCCAGACACTGAGGGTGCAGACAGCAGTAGGTTCCACACTCACGTCATACGCACAGCTAACAACCTCAGCTAAGTCATGAGCTACACTTTAATTAGACAGGGGGCCAGGCTTTTGATTTCAGAAATAGAAGTTAGGGTTGCAGTCCATCCGTTGAAGTTAATTGCAAAACCCCTATTATCAGGCTCTTGAGGTATTACCCAGGCGCACTTTTTAATTACATTTGATTCTTAATGAAGTGGATGGCAAAGAGAAAAGCAGCCCATGATTCAAGTGATTCACATTTTTATCTTTCCTGATGAAAAACAGAATAGGTCAAGATACTTGCTGGATTTTCCCATGAGAAATGCTGCAATGTGAATAAGCTCAATTGACTTGATCCTGAAGGAGCAGGTTAGCTTTGAAAAGCATCACTCATTTTGTCCTCCTGTATACACTCTACCCCCAAAACTTATGCAATGCAATTGTAGACACCAAGCCAAATCCAATTCAGAACTTGAAAAATATCACATAAGTATCCTAAGCTTGAATGACTTGTCTTTATTGTCTAATGTCATTTACAACATAAGGAGTCCTAATTATGGTTTTATTTTCAAACGATGCACTTTAAAAGAGTGACAATTCTCCATAAAAACTGACAGCTTCTCAGGGCAAGGAGACTGCCAAATAACTTGGTATTTCTACATGATTTAAAAACAAGAAGTTATGAAGCAGCTTATGAAGAAAGAGTGTTATCACACTTAGCTAGAGAACAATACAAAGCCTCACCTTTTTCTATGACATCTCCAGTCATGTAAGTAAACAAAGATTTATAGAACAGAAGTTCATACTACAAGTGGGGCCATTACCTTGGTATACACAACAACCTGCAAACTCTTTTCACATAATGAAAGTTGTCTCTTACCATCTGGAAAACAGGTTTAAAAATAAAACTCCTGTTTATATATTACACAAAAAGCTTAGCTTTTTATTTCAAACATACTTCTCATATTAAAAAAACACATAATTAATTTTTTATCTTTATGACTTCAAAAGATCCAATAAAAATTTAGGACCTAAAAATGTAATTTCTTTTTTAAAGGTTGGCTGTTAAGTATTACAGAGAGTAAAAAGTCAGTTTTAAGAAAATCAGATAGTATTGCAAGGCTCTCTAGCCAAGGCAGCCAAGGAGAGTTACAGCAGGAACTGGTGAGGCAAGGCTGTGTCCCCAGAGCTGGCACAGGGGACAGAGCTCTTAGGGCCCAAGAACCTGACCAGACAAAGGGGTCACAGCAGCATACAGCTGTCATAGCCCCTTCTAAAGGGACACAAAAACTAAGGTTTTAATTCCATATTTTTTTTAATTCCTAGGTTTGGGGTCTTTTGCCCCACAGCTGCTTCACTGTTTCAGCCTTGCAGGATACCTGTGATGAAGCAAAAGCTCTTGAGTTTCTGTTAAAATCATTTTCCTCTCATTATAATTCTTTCCCATTGACAAGGCTGAATACCACAAAACATGAACACTTCCTACTTCATGGTAATACCAGAGATCAGGGGAAGCTTGGGCTACTTTCAAGGCCACCAAGGAGACGATGTGGCAATCTAAATCATCCTGCTCTGCATAACTGTGGCAAACCTGCAATGTAACACACAACCACAACCAAACTTGCTTCTGTGTTGAGTCGTGCCAAAATAGTACCATCTCCACCAAAATCAGTGCAGACTTTGAGCAAGAAAAATAAATTCCTATCCCTAGTTCCTCATTTGAATTCCCCCTTGGAACTCAATTCCTACTATTGCTTTCACTGGAGCCATGCTATTTCACACCTGTTAAGTACTGCATTCATCAGTTTAGGGCTCCTTATTCTATAATATAATCATCCAAACTCTGGTTGGTATTTGTGGAAGGTCTAACTTGGCAGTCTCCTTCTGGATGTCTCTCAGTCTAATGCTTACACAGTTACTGATCACTGTATCAAGTAGAAGTTTGAGATACTTACTAGCTCTGATTACCTTTGAAGCACTTCTTAAAGATTATTCAGAGCACACAGAATATTCCCAAGGCAGTGGCAGGGCATCCCTGCACTAATGAACCACAGAAGCCATCCTAAGGCAAGCAGTATTGGTGCAGGAAAGAGCAAGCCCTCATGCCCCAAAGACAATCACAGAAAAGGTAGAAGGCTGGAGAAACTCAATTCCTCTATAATTAGTGACAAAGTTTCATCTCAGATTTAACAGACACTGTAAACTGAAGAACACACACATTCTGAAGTGGTGGCTAAAATCAGCATTAAAGACTAGAAGAATAAGTTACTTTACTATTGAAAGTAATACTAGGGTGATTGCAGCAATAAGGTACTGCTCAGCACTTCAGAAGTAGAAGAAACTTTATTTTGAAAATGATAATTTCCATTGCTGGTTTACAGTAGGAAGGCATCAGTGACTCCTACATGCTATGTACATCCTACACAGAACACAAAGTGCACAAGGAATGATATTTTTCCAAAATACTCTGTGCCCAGCTGACTATTTTGGTAAAACTTCAGGCAGCCTCATTTTCAGAGCATAAAGTGTTTCAGTTGACTGAAAATGAAAGCAACTCAAATCATTAATACTCTCCACCACATGTAATGTGTTATACTTTTTCCAAGCAAAATTAAGGATAAGAAATAAACCTTTAGTTGTTAGTAAGTCATAATAATTCAAAATAAAGAAAAAAGCTTACTAATTATTAATTATATATTAATTATTCATCTATAACAATAGGTAGACTCTGGTAAGAGAATCAGATTTAGGCTGACATGTGCCTCAGCAACACAAACCAAAAACGGTAATTGTGGACACAGATCAAAAAGCCAATTTCTACTCAGTTACTCAATTTAAGGAGAAGAAAATGTTCAATCATAATATTTGTTTAAGAATGTTTATCTTCTTTCTTACCATTGAAGGTTAGGAATACCCTTGCTTGAGGCTGGGAAGATCCTTTTACGCTGCTAAAGTAAATAAATATCCCAATCAACGCGTTCATTGCAAGAAATGCCATCTCTTCAGATTTGCAACTTAATATCCAAGAAATGTAACCTGAAAGAGAGAGAGATCCCATTACTCTTCTCATACCATCTTGTGGACCAAAAAGTATGGGAAGATTGTGTTGGAGGCCTCTTTGAGCTGAAGCCATAATTACTGATGTGAAGGAGGTGTAACACTTCTGTTTTTCCTTTGTGCATCTGAAAGTGGTTTTCCCCAGCACCCTTCTGTGCTGGCACAAGAGGCACTCACTCTCTGCCTGTTAGTAGGAACCAAGAGAGCCCAACTTTTGGTTAGGGCAGACTCCAACATTAGACTCAGTTTATTTAAAATGAAGACAATTCCACCTGCTGGAAATATAATTATACTAAATGTCAAGGCAGAGCAAAGCAAGGACGGGAGATAAAGTTTCATGAATAAAAATCTGGCTGATATTTTTAGACATCTCTCTCTCATGTTAAGGGGAGAGGTTTGGGTTATTGGTTGTTTGGGGTTTTTTTTCCTTTTCTTTAAACATCTGAAATCAAAGGTGCTTGGAAATGAGCTCTAAGTTGCAGTAAACTGAGCTCTCTAATCACCCTCAAGTTTTTCTTTAAAAAAATTCTGGCTGTGTATGTCATAAATTTCAAAACTGTGAAACCAAACGTATTTCAAAACACTTGAAACTGTTAGTCAATGTTTGCTTTTTGGGCTAGCTCCTTTCAGGATACACACCTGCTCTCATTGACTTCTACAGGGAAGAATTAGGAATTTCTTCACTAGGAATCCCAGAGCTGGACAATGATACTACCCTTGATATATCTGCTGCTGCTCCTCCTGCACATCTGATGAACCTTCATTTTATAGGAGTTAGCTGCTGAGAAGCCTGAGCATCTCAGAGAATCAGAAAACACTCCAGAACTCTTTTCTTAGTACAGGAAGAATTGAGGTCACTGGAATCATTCGAGGAAAGCAGCTTTTTTTAAAGGATTTTGGACCAGATCCAAAAAACCGAGCCACCATTAGAAGCTGAATGCCGCATACCTGTATCACACCTGCCACTACATATATATATACACATATATATGTATGTATATATTTCTTTTTGATGTAAACAGACCTTCTACGAGACACCACTTATTAGTTAATCAGTCAGGTGATACATTTGATTTTATGGCAACTGGAAGAACTTTCAAAGACACAACCCCTACAGCTAGAAGATATCCTTAAAGGCTATACACTTGTTTTATGAAGAGACTTGTTACCTGTGCAGTCAGCTTACCGTTCTTCAGCTCAGCTCTGCTCCAGCACTCCAGTCCCTCCAGTGGAAGCCAATATTTCTACAGGCTTGTTCATCCTGTCCCTCTGAGGTTCACACCTGTCCTTAAAGGACCGGCTGTAACCACCCCAGCACGGCAGGAATGAGCTGTCAGGCAGGGATGACTTTAGGTCAGCTCTAGTTTGGGCTGGATCCACGGCACTGTCTTAGCGGTAAAAGCCCCGGATCTCATTACCACCCGTCATTCCCTATCCACTCACTGTAAATCGCTTGGAAAGGTTTCTCTTTGCATGAGGACTTCACATCAAGCTGGGGGTGGAAGGAGAGCGTGCATGAAAGCGCAGAGCTCTGCAGCCCACACTCTAAACTCTCCTTCATTATTTGCTCTGAGTACCGAGAAATGCACGAAGATCAAGTAATTCCACAGCTCTGCTAATTGACAAAAACAGCCTTGTCAGAAATTTGCCAGCTACAGATCGGGTCTGTAGGAAAAACATATCCATTCTGGCCCAGTTCCAAATTATCTCTAAGGGTCTGTTAACTAATAAAATGATAGTTGCAGAGGTTTTGCCAAGAATAATTTTTAAACAGGCTGCACAAACTCTAGTACTAATGTTGCTTTGTGGGCTTTAAATTTAAAACCTTGTGACTTGCCCATGGGATATCTTTTAACTTACTCCTCCTCTAAGAGGGAAATGACATTAAATCCCAATAAAATTTCTTTGTCAGGCCAAAATAAATAGCAAATCATACAGAACATGTGATTTAACAGATGCAATGGGATAAGTATTTTACAGTAGTAGCACTCTGCTTTCTTTGCAATATAGATAAAAAGTCAAAGAGGAACAAGTGTGTGGCTTTCCTTCTTCCTTTAAATAATACTGCAGGAAACAATAATGAGAAAAAAACCTTTTCAGCTCTCTTTCCCTCCCACTCTTGTGCCTCCTGCCAATTCTAGTGTAATCAGTTAGAGGAGTGAAACATTGCTACATTTCATTGCTCAAATTGCAGATCTTCACCGTTAACACAGAAGTGACAGGCAAATATAAGATTCAAGTGCTGAGCAGCATGGTTCCTACCCAGCTGTTAGACACATAAATAATAAATGCATATACTGCCAAAAAGGTACCTCAGGGTGTCTGACATGTGAGTTACCTAATGGAAACAGGTTTAATTTCAGAGATTTACAGAGCTGGTAACTGACAGCTCATTGCAGGTTTGACTCTTGCTTTGGGCTTATATCCCAGCTCTGAATTTATCTCAGTAAGTCATGATACTATATTCAGCACGTCCAGTGCACATGATCTCTGCTGACAACACACAGACCTAAAGCCTTGCAAGTACTTTAAAAGAATCCTACATGACAGACAAAAAGCAGTGTCTAATTGCATTTCTGTTCTTACATTCTAGTCTAACTGTAAACAAACAGACAAACCGCTACGAAAGTGAAGTAGCGAAGTTTCCCTGCCACGGAGGTCGCTGGCAGCATGCTGCATGGCTTCTGGAAAGTACAGTATCGCTTTGCTAGGAAGTGCTGTGCAGGTGTCATCTGCTACAGGCTGGGTCCTACCCCTAAATCCTGTAGGGAAAATCGTTTGGCAGAAGAAAGAAATGAAGGAGAAAAAAAAAAGACCAAAAAAACCTCTGCCAAACACGGGCTATGCCAATCTGGAAAACATTGGTTTAACTATCTGTGAACAGCAGCAAATTTCAACCATCAGAGACATTTCACATCTATTACAGAAAAGAAAGAGAACTTTAAGTTATGCTTACCCGGCTATTGGAAGCAGCAGTAGTATTGATTTCTATCTGGTTTCTATCAGTTTATAGACTCCACTCCTGCTACCAGAACATTTTAATTCCAAACCTGGCTCATAGCAGAGGGAAAAATAAATTTTAAAAATAAGGAAAAAAATCAAAAATCTGTCCTCGTGGTCGTCGCAAAGCTACTCCCGGCTCCTCTGTACAATAATCCTGGCAGTGGACTCCTGAGGCTCAGGGAGCGCTTCTCCCCTGCGCGCAACCACGCACCTAGGAGTGAATGGAGCGGCCGCGCGGTGCCGGTGCCGGCGCTGGTTTCCAGTTACAGGCGCTGCCCTGCCCCGGCCGCCGCTCTAGCGAGGCGCGGCTCGGCGGCCGCCGGTGCATCATTAGCTGAGCAAATAGGGACTGGAGCTCATAAATAATGGNGCACCGTGCGCGCCCGCCCCGGGAGCGAAACTCGCCGGGAAAGTTTCTGCCCCGCCGGGCGGGTCGTGCCGGGGCTGCCGGAGCGCTGCTCGGGCCGGGGCAGAGCCGGGGGGAGGCGGCGGGGCCGGGACGGAGCGGCCCCGGGCGGGGAGCGGAGCGCGCCCGGCCGCGGCCGCAGGGATGCGGGGAGAGGTCGGGAGCCGGTAGGTGTCACTGTGAAGAGGGAATGAGAGCGGGCTGCCGTGACGGGGGAACCGGGTGACACACAGACCGCTCGGAGGGGGCTCTACTCCCCTCGAACTGTTTCCTCTATTTAAAACTTTAAAAGCGAAGAGTAAGGGAAGCGTTAAACAGTGGTTAGGTTCAGTCTCCTGATTGAGACAGGTGTTTTACCCCAGCTTTCCGAAGCTTTTCTGCAGGGATTGAGAGCTGTAATTGCTCAAGCTCAGTTTTCCCCAAGATATGCTGAGCAGTCTTTCCCATTTGGTGAGATTTGTGCTCTTACAGCAGTGGGCCAGCACTGAAAATTTTACCCAAGGTGTCGACTCTGTTAAAGCCGAGGATTTTCCCAGCAACATCACTTGGGTTTTAGCTTAGGTTTCCCTGAACTGTCTTGCAAGCAGATTCTGTGCTGCTCAGACCTGCTGGGTGCAAACTTCTTTTGGATCAAGATTTTCACTTTTGCAGAGACAGATGGTCTCTGATCTGGTCAAGGCAGTGTGCATCCCTCAGCAGCGTATTGTCACAGCCGGACTTCGAGGGAGCACATCTCCTGGTGCACTTGGAGACATCTCCCACAGCCAGAAATATGTTAACAAGTAAACAAGTACCCACAATGAATGTGCACATGCTCAAGTTAGGGTTTTGTTTCCAACTATTACACACTCTGGCCATACTGACCAAAGCAGTCAATAATAGTGGTGGTATTAAAGCAGAGATCAGGGAGTAGCCTGAATACAGCACCCTGACTAAACAGATTTTGTCTATACATGTGGATCTCTTTATGGCCTGTGTCTATCAGTTACTTTGTGTAAAGGCTCATTTGCACCAGTGAGGGTCACAGGTATTTCAAAGATAGTGTATCCTCAGGCTTCAGTGCTAGGCTAGCAATGTTTGTGCTTTTTTCAAGCAAGAAATACCAGTACTGTAGAGCACTTACCATCCCGGAGGACACACAAATATGGGATGGTCTCTCCTCTGAAATGAAAAGTCAGATTTGCAGCTGATGCCAGAAAATTAATGGATCCAGAATATTTAGAAGCTTGACCCACTTCAGATCATGTCTTGAAGATTAATTAGCTGATGCCTTCAGATGAACCAAACTCTTTAGATCACGAGTCCTTAAAAACATTGGTGCTCTTCCAGTTCTTCCCCTTAACACAAATAAACTACACAGAAATGTGTGAACACTTGCTGTCCCAGAGAGTGGTTTAAACTAAGCTCTCAGTTCTCTCCAGGGGCAGGCAGTGTGGTTGTGAACATGATGCTGCTCATCCTTGAATTGTGGTGATGTTCAAATGCCTCAGTCTGACAGCAGAACCTTGGCAAAAGGAGAAGTCACTTTTTTGCTTTGGAAAATCCCCACAACTAAGTGCAATTAGAGATTGTCATGCCAAACAACAGAAGTGAATCAGCCAATCCAGAGTTCTCCCTCTTGCTGTGATCTACGCAGGATGATTCAAAGGAAAATGCACAGAAAACCACAGAACAAATATGAAAATCTTTCTCTTTTAGGAGATTTTGGGGAGATGTGTAATGGTTGGTGATACCAGTCAGTGAAAAAAAGAATGTTACCATGAAATACCAACACTAGAATTTGTGATGATTCTGTCCTCCCCAGCTATTTTTCCTTTAATAGAAAAAGTTTTTTTCCTTTATAGTACTGATTTTCTAGGTAAGTGCACAAACACATACTCCTTAAAATAAAGAAAAAAGAGAATTAGAAGAATATGCTCAAGCATGAATCAACATCAGCATTAGTTAGAGTCACTTGTGTTTGTCAGGGATTTTGTGTGTGTATGGACACTGCAGGGCCATCTGGCTAGCTGGACTTCTTCACATGTGCTGGCTACATTGGAGATAAAAAGGTAAAATGGAACACTGAGGAAAATTATGGGGCTTTCCAACACTCCCTCATGGACTTTGGGCTTATAAAATAGCAAATGAACTACAAAGAGACAAATGCAAAACTTTAATCTGTGAGATACCATCACACTCATATCTGATAGGCAAAGCCAGAGAATGCTAATTTTAAAAAGCAAATTGAAACAAGAACAAGCTTGCCATATTGATTTATTTGTATTTAACATGTGCATATGTGCAGGTCAGAGCATGATAATTAACTTTAAAAAGCAGTTTGAACTTCACAGCTGGGCTAAGAGAAATGGTTAAAGTTTTACTTTAGGTGTTTTGTAATAGCATGCATTAGCTTCAAGCAAAACTCATGGAATGGAAATTACTTCTCCCAATTATGAGGTGGGGTTTCAGCATTAACTGGCATGAATCAGCCCTGTGAGTTAAATGAAAAGTATGCAAGACACTTGCTTTCCAGGCTGTGTGTTTTACAGCCTAACAGGGGGATGAGGACAAGTAAGTTGGACTGTGCTTTGCAACTGATTTTTAATCATTCCTCTGTTACACAAAGCATGCAGTGCGTTGTACAATTTGCTTCTGGTTCTGATTTCTTGCATGTGAGATTTATAACAAGGGCAGTTATTCCAGGTCACATCACATATGTGAGGACAGAGTCAGGCCCTCACTCGGCTTCGGAGTTGGAGCAGTTCTGACTCTTGCAATGTGATCTGAGCAAGCCAATCCCCCTGGCCAAAACAAATAGAGCTGGTTTTGTTGTATGTGTGCATGGTGTTTGCTTCTTACCCAAACAAGTCATCTTAATGGACCCAGGCCTAGCTTTAGGCCATTAAACATGAACTATAGCCAGTAATAAGAAAGACAAGAGTAGATTTGGATTTTTGCTTAACATATGAGCTTGGGGCTTGGCCTTTTTGTTTTGTTTTGATTTGATTTAATTTGTTTCCCCTCCCTTAGATTTTAAGCTCCTGAAAAAGTGAACATATTGTTAGAGGCATTAGGACTGGAAGGAAAGCAGGATAAAAGAAGGCAGGAACCTGAGAAATATAAAGAGGAGAAAGATAGGAACCTCCTGAGAGGCAGTTGGGTGGTTAAAGGCAGCACAATGGAATGGAATCAAATATTTTCACTGGATTGGCAACAACTAGCCAATATGAAGATCAACAGGCTTAATAATCAGATTATGCTTTGAACACAAGCACAGATCCAGACAAGATCAAGTGCCAGCTATTATAAAGAAAAGTGTAGTAAAAGCATAATAAAGTGACCATCAAATGGAATTCATTCCTTCCTTAAAAATCAAAAGAATGCTGTATACAGTAAATGTCCAGATTCCAAGTGATGAGAGAAAATGCTATTAACATCTATTTTCTCTGCCCTCATTTATGAGTGTCAAATCACCTTAAAGAAATGTGGGGTCATTAGGTAATCCAATTAATTCATCATTGTTTATCTTCTTTCTTATAGTTACAAGAATTAGGGAAAGTGTGAAATATATCAGCACTTTGTTGTGGGAAAGCTATTAGGTGTTTGTTTTGATGGTGTGCTCATATGAAAAGCAATTTACATTCTTTTTCACAACCGATAGTTCAAAGATTCAAGAGGTAATAAGGATAAAACTCCTGGTGATACCACTGTGTGATCAGAGATGGCATAAGGTCCTTGCACATAGTGTGTCCCCACTTGCCAATGGCCTTTTTGGGGTGGGTCAGTGTCAGACTGGTCATGAAGAGTGAAGCTTCTTCACCAAGGTCACAGCCTTATAAAACTGCTGGCATGTAACTAACAATGAGCTGTCAAACTGAATTAATCAGTTTGCTTCTTAATGCTTAAGGTTCTGTGAAAGTCCATTTAGAGGAGATAATTTGTCTTTTCAGAGCTTAAGAAAAATTAGGTGCTTAGGGTCAGGATTGGTGTAACCACATAATGAAGTACTGCTACCTGGATGGGAACAGAGGAAAGCATTATGCTCCTAGCTTGATAAAAGTCAGGTTGTCTCATTATAAACCCTTCTCTGAGTGGCTTCCCTGGAAGTCAGTGAGCCAGCACTTCACAGTAACTCTGCCCTTGAAGAGCCTGTGACTTGGGCAAGGTCATAATCAAATAAATCCTTCTGTGCCTGCACACATGGTGTGAGCATGTTCCTGGTGTGCTACCAGGCCTTCATGCTTCCTCTTTTCAGTAGGCAACCACATTATTGCTGTTTGTAGGAGAAAGACAGTGTTGTAGTCAGATTTTCCACTTTTTAGCCACTATGACTAAATGAAGTCAGTAATACAACCAGAGTCACTGTTCTTGCACAAAGCTGCATTTCAGTCTTTAAGAAATCAAACAAGTAATCATTATTTTGCAAGTTGATGAGTAAGAATATGTATAATGAAGATGTGAATGAAAGGAAAGGGTTGTTGATGCACCAAGGATGGCTTCAGGCCAAGCAAGCTACAAATAGAAAAAAGGACAAATGCATAGAGGAGGCAGCAGTTTGTAATGTGTGCATTGGAAGTACTTGGAATGAAGGTCATATGGTGCACAGAGTTCTATAAACACACAGGGAAATAAAGCAGCAGCAGTTATGGAGCTTTTTATCCAAACAGACAAATAGAAATAGGAGGGGAGGGAAGGCAAGGGATTACTGCAGGATAGAAGGGGCAGTGACATAGCCCTGGGTGTCATGGCCATTTCCAGCACGTGCCACTCCACATCCTGCTACTTGATCCATTGCTGCATTTCCAGGGCTCACAGCTCTCAAGTGAGTCCTCTCACTCGATTGGGAGGAAGTTTTGGAAAGGTATCTTTTTGTCATTGAGTCAGCTACTTCAGTGTTTGTAGAGCATTGTGTGAATTACTGCTTTTATTTTTTTTAATAAATAAAACAATAAAAGAAGGCTTATAATTTTTTTCCCTGTTTATTGTAGGTTTGAAACACACTCCTACAAGCCTGATTATAGAAAACCAGCCATCCCAAGTCTGGTCCCAGATACTATACCAGCACAGTCCTATTCCCCATCATCCTTCATCTTCAAATCAAGAATAATGACTGCATACCTTACAGTCTTCGATTTGTTTTGTTCTCTGTAAGCACAGACTAAGCTTTACTGATGGTATTCACCATCTAATTGCTGAGTATATATTGTTTGCATTCTGCAGGCTGTTCCTTTAGAAGAGGAGCAGAAGGACTATTCTGTGTATGCCTAGTCCTTCCTAAGCATGTCCTCTTGTCCACTGTCCCATTTACTCTCCCTAAGGAAGTTTTTACCATGCAGAAGACATGATAAAACTTGTGTCTCTAGGTGAAAGAAGAGCAAAACTACTTAAAAAGTTTGTAATTTGAAGCATGCATGCCAAGCAGAGCATTGACTGAAGCAATCTGAATAATGACTGCTGTCCCTGGAGGTGTCAAGGGTCTGTGCATATGGGGCCAGAGAGTGCTGAGGAAGGGAATCAGCCTTGGAGAAATCTCCTCTCCTACAAATCAAGCCTGATCCTTTTGCCTCATGCCCTAGCTTTCAATGGAGCTGGGATTCTTAACCAGATCTCTCAAGCAACCCAGCTTGACCATTCTTCCATTTTCTTGGGGAAAACCCAAAGAAGCATTGGCTATTTTAATGAAAATCCAATGTGAGATGCTATAGAATTGAAGTTGCAATTCTTTACCACAGCGTTAAGGAATGCATCCTTGCTTCCAGCAAACTGATCCCTATTTCTCAAACAGACTGTCATGCTGTCTGCTGTGAGGCCAGGTTTGGCTCTGGAATCAGCATGGCACAGCTGGCTTTGTACTGATGTTTCAGGTGCAGTGCTGACATTTTTGTCCTTTGTTATACAGATACCACTGCACTGCTAAGCTCCTAAAGAAGATAAAATTGAAGCTGTGCTTTTGATTGTGTTCTGTGCTGTATTCTTGACTGTGTGAAGTCTCAGGAAGTATGGCCTGTGCTAAACCTTTGTCACAGGTGTCTCCAAATGCTCGTGATTCCATGGGGACAGGAGCTCTGCTGTCCTTTTTTCACTGTCAGTGCAATAGATGTTTTGAGAGGCTCTAAAAAACACTTTTTGCAGTATATTAAGTTGTCATACTTCAGTCATCAAAACCTTTCTTGAAAGCTACGCCATGGTATGAACACTTCATTAGAATGTGTTGCATAAAAAGCCTGAGCAAGCTCTTGGCCTGGATGGTGGGAGCCAATGAAGGCAATGTGTGTTCACAGGGGTTTAAGGAGTCTGCTGGGTTCTTTGTATGGTTTTTGGGCCCCAGGACAACCAGGATATGGGTTAATTTAAAATTACATTAAATCATCAGCTTAGAATCACATTTTATTAGTTAAAAAAGTACTTAGAAGTAGTTATAGACGCTGACCCATGTATTTATTGGCTGTTATGGATTGGAAATACACTTTATTGCTATTATTTTATTAGTTGCATACTCAAAGTTAGCACAGGATTGATAGAAGCACTTGATGCACCCAAAATACAGTATCACATCTCACATTATGGACCAAGTCTCAGAACTTGCTATCATACTGGAAAGTTTCCGTTGTTTTAAATTGGTTCTTGGCTTTTTATTGAGAGAACTACAGTTTAAAGTGAGCCTATGCTTATTTTTTTTCTTGAGCAACATAAGCATTCCACTAAATATTTATCTTTTCTATAATGAATGTCTCCAGAACATCATTTAATTGAATCTTTATTTGAATCTATTAGCAGTAGTTTGTCCTAACCCAAAAAAACTAAAAAAAAATACAATATATAGTCTGGATGGCAGCCAGTACACAATATCTTCTCCAAAGTTACACCTTTTTAACTTAAACTCAATTTATTTATTGCCGATTATTCAAAGTCAATTAGGACTAAAAAAAGTCAAAAGACAAACATTGTATTGATACAAAATATTTATTAAAAACTTTATTATTTGGCATTTTGCCATTGCTATAATTTAAGACACTTACTTGTACTACTTCAAATTTATCTTAATGTGTTTCCAAAGTATTGTGAAATTGGAGACAAACATTTTCACTAATACTTCAATGCACTCTTGCCTATTTATTCCTTGCAGTTTACTTATATTACAAACACTTCCAGAAGTCAGTTAAATCCTCTGTTGCCAATATCAATAAATATATGTATAATAAATACTTGCTCTTTGCTTTATGTGTGTTCAATTTAATTTAGCAGTTGCCAAAGAACACTCAATAAAATGTTCCAAAAATGGGTTCCTTATCCTAATTGCTAAAAAAACCTGCTTTTAAGACAGGTTTTTCCTCTCAAATATTAAAGAACAGGAGGAAGAATAAAGAAGGAAAAGTTAGTGTTACATGTTATGATTGTAATATCATGCACAGCATAATTTCTTTTATATTTTTTTTTTTTCTAGGATAAGTGTTGGGGTTTTTTTGTTTTGTTTTGTTTTATTTTATTTTATTGTTTTTGGGGGTTTTTTTTGTTGCTGTTTTTGGTTTTTTGGGGTTTGTTTGTTTGTTTGTTTTTTTCCTGGACATCAATTTATCCTGTAAATGATCTTAGACCAAATAAATTTTTGGAAATCTCTAAATTTTGCCATAAGAGGGCATTATTCATGCACTTAGACTAGAAAATGCAGCTCAATATACACACTTATAGGAAGTGGTAACTATCCACACTCATGAACCAATGAAGTAAAAAATATTAATACTTCTGTAATTAGGGATACCTTAAAGAAGTTACTGGGACAGGGATAGTTCACTGTCCTGTGTTCTTTTCCTAGATGGTCTGAAGATGCAAGAGGAGACCAAGGAAGAGGCAAAGTACTGCTTTTGCAGTCTGGAAATTTACCACCTAAGACAACAAAGCCAAAAGTTGGTGTTTTGACCTATAGACACAATTCAGGAAGTATGCCAAGGCAGGGTTAGCATGAAGCACTTGTTCATGGCCTCCAAGAAAATGGGAGTTAAAGAGTTAGAACATGTATAAGGCAAAGGACGTGAATCCTTAAGTTCCTGCTGTGAGTAAAAAAAAAAAAAAAAAGATAAGTACTTAATCCTGAGCCATTAGCATTTTTATGAGTGATGTAATTTGTGAAAATGGGAGGAATACAGAGATGTGCCATATCAAAATATGGATATGAAAAGCCTTTGGGATGGAAGAGAATTGTCTTTTCTCCACTCCCCACCAAAAAATTTAGAGTAGAAGTTAGATCCCAAAATATAATGTAATGGCTTCTTCTAATGTTGGTGAATGTTGGATTGTTTTTCCCAGAAAAATAGAAAATCTTCATTCTGGATTAAGAAACAAACAAAAAGGACACACTAAGTGGAGCTTTCAGAGCCCTGACAGACTGTTATCATGCAAGCTGCATGTGTGCTCTTGAACAGAGATGGACTCAGGAGTTCTCACACGGAACTTGTGCAGGGATTGTCAACGTCTCACCCTGTGCCTCTCCTGTCAGGTATTGAAAATGTCTCTAGACAAGAACTTTATCGTGTCATCCTCATCCACCGTAATCAACAATGCATCTTTTTAATTCTGAGTCTCTCAGAACATCATTTTCTGATTTAATATTATTTAGCATCACAAAGGATGTATTTCATTGTCCTGTTTCCTGGAATAATGTACTATACCACATGGTCACTACCTTTAAATCCCTTTCACTGACAGCTACAAGGAAAAACAATGTGACAGGCAGAATACAAATTGCTTTCAGGTATGTTTTGGGTATTCTCCAGCTTGTCAATTCTTTTTTTTCCATTGGTGTATACCAGAAATGTGCAGAGATCCAGCAGTAATCTGTTATTTTCAGAAACTGGTAGTTGGAATGTAGAACTGAATTTGGTCATTTTGTCATCTGTGCAGTTTTATGAAGACCTATTAATTTCAAAATTAATTAATTAATATCAAAAGAATCATGTAGGGGAAAGATGTATGTGCTTTGAATTTCAAACCACTTCATCTCTGCATGGACATTACATTAAGAGCTGAAAAGCCAGAACTGCAGTTGGCACAAAAAATATTATTCTGATGAAGCCTCTAAGTTCACTGATTTATGAACTTACCAATAATTTATGTTAACACCTGCATATCTTTTTAAGAACTCAATACACTCCCCAAGGCAATAATATCTCAGAATCAGTAATGGAATCTCTGCTGTTAGAGATGAAAATCATATTAATTAAATTCTATATCTGCAACTTCAGATTTTTTAACTTCTTTTTACCTTCTGCTTTAGGGAAAATGACAGGAGTTTTGTAAAATTCATCAGATAGATGGACTACAGCCCAGTTAAATTCCAACATTTGAGCTGGTGTCTCTATTTGGAGCAGGTTGAAATCATACTGACTGATTTTGGGAGTACTGTCCTTGCTCCACTTGTGGAATGACTAGTGGAGCTGCTTGTGTGGATTTACATATATGCCTGAACAAAATAGTATGATTTTTATTTGTCATACATACCAGCAGCTGCTCCTCCAAAATTCTTCCTGTAATTTTCTTTCCCAATCTTTGCTGATTCTGCTGTAATTCTAATTTTTACCTACATACTTGAAGATCAAAAGCAATAAATGACAAATGGAACTCAGCTGGAGATAGGTGTCTACGAATGTTTGTACCTGCTTGGGAGCAGTGACCCTTCTGCCAGGTAAGCTTCATACTGCTAGCAGGTTTACATTATCTTTTGATGATAATAATTGTGATAAAATGGCAGTGTACTTCTTCTGTAGTTTTAATTCTCTATCAGAAACATTGTGCATCCTGAGAAAACAAATAAGCTACAGGTTTCAGGGGGTTTCAGTGTTTTTCCAGTACACATTTCAAGGTTTTTGTCCTGTACCTTTAAACTCACAACTGCTTTGTGAAATGTTATTTTAGGCATTTTATTAGAATTGTTTTGGAAACAGGCAGTTCTGTGTATGAAACTTTCATGTATGAAAGATCTGTTACTACTTTCTTAGAAGGAAGTATTTTTTATCACTTCAAGAGTCACTGGCTTCCACAGGCCAGCAGATACACTTTCCTTCAGTCTCTTCTGTGTCATTGTCTAAAGCAAAGCTGCAGCCTCCTACAGGCTTCAGACTTGTTCCCAGCTGTCCCATTCTCCTGTTTCTACCTGGTTGATGGAACTGGTTTTATTGAATCTAGGTCTGGTAAAAAACAAAATGAGACTATAAAGAAATCTTCTATTCACTGCTGTGGTTCTGGAATAAAAGTGAGCAAACAAACAAACAAACAAATTTTTCCCCAACCCACACCCCAACAAAAACCTGATACAAACGTACAACTCTTAAGTTTCTTCTGTGAACTTGATGGTTGATTCCTGTGTGTCACAACTTCAACTCCCTTCCTAAGCCTAGGCTTTGCCTCCCACAGAAAAGGAGACAAGGAGACTCCCCCACTGCACTTTTCTCCAGTTTCTCTATTTGAATGGGAATCTTTACAGAAAGGATCTGTCTCTCAATGCCTTTTTCACCCAATGTTATGTTGCCTTTAGGTGTTTTTTTAAAGCTAATCCATTATGACTCAAGGAAAACTGAAAAGCTTTCAAGAAGCCATCAGGAACATCCACCAGAGCATACCTGTGTTTATGGTATCATACAAATCTACTTTGTCAGAGACAGTGTCACACGTTTGCTGTATTTGTGTGAGACATCTTTTCAAATCCAGAGAAGGCATGAAGTTAGCAACCTAGCTGAACTTGGAAGGGGTCACTGCAGAAAAAAAAAAGAATATTTATCAAGAGTATTTTCTATCATGTTTCAAACTCTGTCTGCAAGCATTCAAAGAACAATTCTGATATGCAAAATCCCCAAGTCTTTTAAAGTGCAAATAGATATTTGTGAGCCATCTCAAAGAGCCGCAGGACTCATTCGTGCTTATCTTCATCTTTGGGTGATGACTGGTTAAAATATTTTTGAATAATGAAGGCATTGTCGAAAATCAAGTCCATTCACAAAAGGTGCTTGAAAAGAAAATTATGCTCAAGTTGTTGAATACATTTTTCATTCTGAATATTTTGTCAGATTATTTGCATCTGAGGGAGGATGTTGATTTCCTAGGTGATTTTTAAATACATATCACTTTCTAAATATTTAAAGATGCTAATTTTATATTCTTATCATAGAAACTAATTTTGGACAACAATCTTTTTAAGCATCTTTGTTAATGAGGAGGTGTTTTGAAATCTCTGCTGACTACTTCACACCTTGTTTGGTGGTTTTCACAGGTGCAGGGTGATGTAAGTCGCAATCAAAAGGGAGTGATTTAACTTTTAACTGGGGTTTTATGTTCCCTTTGCACAATTGTAATACATGAGAAAAGTGATTTTAATAAATGGAGCTAGTAATTTTTATGGCACAGAAACAGAGAATTTGTGTCCAGATCATCTGCTTTCAGTGAGCAGCTCCTCCCTCCCGCACGCAGTCTAAACAAAAGTGATTTTTATACGGGATGTTTTAGTATGAGGGAATCAAACAAATTTGGGTTTGGGGTTTTTTTATCACTTAGATTCCCTTTAGAGGTTATATCATCTTAGCTGTTATTAGCGAAAAAAATAAACTGTAAATAACAGCATTGAAGAAAATTCAGACTAGAAGTTCACTTTCTGAAAATAAAACGTAAACATAATATCTAGTTATCATCATAAGCTCCAGAGAATTAGAATTATGGTTTAGAAGTATGTTTTGTTAGCATTTGCAGATCTAAAAAACACATCAAGATCAAATGACCAATAAAGCTTTCATTTTTTAATCTGTAATCAAAAGGATTTCAAATCCTTCGGTATTTAAAATATACAGAGAATCCCAGACACTAAAGTGTTTAATTCTTTCAATACTGTTTCATGCCTCTTTTCTTTAAGGTCAACATTTTCTTTAGAAATTCCTCTTTGAGGGTGAAACAAAATCTTCAAAGCTACCAAAGCTGTTGCTCTACATTAGTAAACCTGTACTCTGTAGAAAACTCCTGAAAGTGTTTTTTCTTCCTTCATGTCTGTTTAAGATGTAGGTTTTATCAGAGCATCATGTAAAAATTTGTCTATCTGTTGGGGATTGCTTAAATTAAAAAATTATACTATATATTATATCATCATCTATATTATAATATACATAATATAATCTGTCATAAAGGAGTGCATGGGTTTCTTTGTAAATTGTATTCATATTAGCACAGTACTACTCACCTGCAGTCACTGGAATTACCTTGT